>CANXME010002212.1:580000-735000 GCA_948144175.1 Closterium sp. NIES-65
GAGCGGAGAGGGAGGGGTGTGAGAGGCAAGGTGGGAGATTGATGGCGCATACAGGGGAATAGCAGATGTGGGTGCAGTGCAGGTGGAAAAGGAAGCAGGAAGTGAACAGGGGAGGGACATACGAAGAGGGTGTGGTTGAACGAAAGAATGAGAGGGAGGACGAATGAGAGGGGGGACGAATGAGAGGAGGGACGAATGAGAGGGGGGACGAATGAGAGGGAGGGCAAAGGAACGAGCGGAAGGGAGAAAGAAAGAGTGGCAGGGAGAAAACGAACTGAGGAGACGATAGCAGCAAGCAGCGCAGCAAGGAGCGAAAGAGTCCAAACTAGGCAGGCAGGTCATGCATGGGCAGGTCATGCATGGGCAGGTCATGCATGGGCAGGTCATGCATGGGCATGTCATGCATGGGCAGGACGTACAGGGTCTCAAGCTTGCCGAGGTTGCTGATTGAGTCGAGGATAGGTCCTTGCAGGTTTGTGTTCTCAATGTCCCTGCAGCACCAACCATCCATCACCACACCATCGTCACTCCAGCCACCACCATCACCACGCCACCACCATCACCACGCCACATCACATCAGAGAACCACCATCATCCGCGTTACTATATCACCATGGCATGGCATCGGTGCCCTTTGCCATTCCGTTCAGGTAGCTTGACTCACACGGCAATGATCATGCCCCGTACCCACCGATGCGGGGATGCGATTGTACTACTTTTGAGAATGCCCAACAGACTCACAGGGAAACAATCATGCCGTTTTCATCACAGGAGACGAACTCGAGCGCCCCGCAGTCCCAGTTGGAGTCGGAGTGGTCAGCTGGCCACGTCGTTGACGGATTGCCCCACGCGTCCTGGCAGTCTCGCAGGAATTGCACTGCGCGTTGGCGTGGGAGAAGGGGGGAGGAGGGAGGAGGAGGAGGAAGGACGGAGAAATAGGGAGTAGGGAGAAGAAAAGAGGAGGACAGCGGAGGGGGGAGTAGGGGGGAGTAGGAGGGAGGAGGAGAGAGAAGGATGAGTAGCAGTGGGTGTGCAGTCACCCCACCTTCCGGGTACTACCCCTTGTACGACTACTGAACTTCGACTAGTAGGGAGGCAGAGTGAGACCACGACACGGCCGAGAGGCTCGACGAGAGGCACGGCGAGAAGAATGGCGAGAGGCACGGCGAGAAGAACGGCGAGAGACACGGCGAGCCAGCAGCATGTCGCGATGCGGCACACCTTGGGAGTCCTGCAGAATCGCACCGCCGTCCACCCCCGTGACGCCCGCCATTGCGACGACGACCGTCACCACCGCTGCCACCACCGCAGCGAGCGGCCACGGCGCCGCGGCGAGCGTCGGTGCGCGGCGCTTCCGCGGAGTCCGCCGAAATGTACCCAGCGTCATGATGACGGGAAAACCGCGAGAAACGAGCGAACAATGAAAATCGAAAATCTAACAGCCAGATTGCAAGGGCCTTGTTTTTTTTAAGTGAAAGATTCGCGGGACACGCGACGATAATAGATGCTCTTGCGCGTACCGATGGTGACTAGGGTCGATCGCTTTTGGAAGCAGAGCTCTGAAGCTTTGGAAATTCTGGACCTTAAAACAGATGGAAGGTTGGGACTGCCTTCGGATAACTTGCGTATGACCCTTTTAGAGCCGGCCGGCAGTGGAGCCGGTGAAGGCTGAGCGTGAACGGGATCACCATGCTGCTGCGATGCGACGGTGCCGTCAGGGCTCCACCACTGCTTCACACTCAACAGTATCGCCATGGGGAGAAAATATTGGGTAAGTAGCTTTCGCGGGGGTACTACTAGGGACCCCGCGCTTTCTAGAGAGCTACAGTGCCAGCAGGGGGCACTTTCCGCCCCCCCTTGCCTCAGACAGGGGAATTATAGAAACAACACAGAACTCTTCCCCACATTCACCCACGTGTCACAAATTCGGAAAGTTAAAAAACGCACGGCAAAAAAAAAATCCATAGGGAACCTGGACTCGTTTTCGGGAGGGATCAACCCTAAACACGGGAACCCACATTTTTTAAGGGTTGATGCCTCCCCGAGACGCATCTCTTCCCGATCGGGTTTTAGTTTTTTTTCGGTCAGGTAAAGGGATATTTCTTCTCTTGGCTTGCGAATGTTCTGACACGTGGGTGAATGTGGGACCGAGTTCTGTGTTGTTGCCATAATGTTTCTGTCGGAGTGGCGGAGTGGCGGAAAGTGCCCGCATAAAGCACTGTAGTCTCCTTGAAAGCGCAGGGTAGCTAGTAGTACCACTGCGAAAGCTACTTACCCGAAAATATTTCCACTCCAAATTCTTGAAAATGTTGGACCCAGGTTGTACCGCCTTGCACCACACTATATCATGTAATCGCGTGGTAACCGCCCAGTAACACTTGCTGGAAAGATAAAATATTATTCCAAACAAGCTCGCTGCGATGGGGTATCGCATCGCGCCCAATGTATCACACTCATCTTGTCAGAGGGGACAGCGGGCTTGTTGCTCGGCTCGGATTCGTGGACTCAGATCAGGAATGACACCGAGGTTTTAAGTTGAAGTTTTTATTATGGTCGTAACCGCGTTCAGTTCAACTGTAAGGATTTACATAATCCTTACTGGGGCACTCGTTAGCGAGGCCATCCCGAGGGTCACGCGACGAACCTGTCCTTCCTATTTCGTCGCACCGAACCACTCCCGAGTCGCCTCCGCACCAATCGCAACCATCACCGAGCCACCCTCGCCCAACCTCTCCGCCTAGCTAGCATTTCCCCTATTTAGGCCTCGCTACTTCATTGTTCATAAAACTCGATCCAGTTCATTCTCGATATTCGTTTTACTGCGCACTCTGCAAGTTCATTCATAACACCTGGTATCAGAGCTACTTTCCTAGCTCACCCCGCTTTTTAGAGTGTAATACCCCTCGGGGGGGGGGACGAGGAAGGATGTCCTGGAGTCCAGGAGTTGCCTAGGCCGGCCAAGAGAACGGGTTAGTTGCTCTTCGCGGCCATGGATTTATCGTGCACTCCTTGGCACCGCCGGATCCTTGCCTCGAACGGTCGCGATCGACCGTGGCCTCCCTCCCCCCGGGCAACGGGCAGCTGTAGCTGTCGCGACGCTAAACGTGAGTTATTTTCGCTGCGATTTACCGACGATTTCGGAAGTTTTGTGTGGCAGCTGGCGTCAGCGGACCTGCGTCGGCACCTGCACGAAATTCGCGGAGTCGTCAACGTGTGTGGCAGTTGACGCCGTCGGACCTGGGTCAACAGCTGCGCGACAACTTCGGAGTTCGTCTGAAGCGGCAAGTTACGACGGTGGCTCGTCGTCATTTTGCGCGCGTGACTCACGGAGTGTGGCTCGGCAGCTGGCGACAACGGACGTGCGTCACTGTGGGCGACAATTTCGGGTCTGCTGTGAAGAAAAGGTCGGCTGGGGAACTCGCCAGGCGCAAATGAAGTTTGCGTCTGAAAAAGCTGGTGACGAGGAGAGACGCCACGAGGACTGCCCGATTTATGCGGGAGTCAACTGCCGTCCCGCCCGACGTGTTAAGTGCAGCGGCCTTTACTGCATTCGCGGGCGCGTCATCAACGTTTTCGGCAGAAGTGCACGTGGACAGACGGGATTTTCGGACCCGCCGACACTTACGGGCTGCAACGAAAAGCGGAGTGGCCATATCGCACTTAGCAGAAGTGGGGCGTAGGCGACGAGGGAAACCGGGGCTGGTAACCTCGGAAAACGACTCGGGCGACGCTGCGTGCCTGGAGTTGTTGCAAGCTGGCCGGCGGTTTCGAGAGCGGTTTCTCCTACCAGAGAAGTCGTTTTCGAGGACAGCTGCAAGCGACCCACGATTAAACGGCGTTCAACATACTGCCCCGACTTTTACGGAGAAGTCGGTACAGGCCGCCGGGACACACGGGAAGAAACTGCCCGACGGCTAAGCGGGGGTCGAGAAACGGCGAGAAGGGTAGGTTAAAAGCCGGTGTGAACGGCCTGTGACCTTCCGTCGCCCGAACCTCACCACCCCCACCAGGTAGCAGTGCCGATTTATGCAGTCGACCACTCCTGGCCGAATAAGGGGGGTGAACACGGGCCTACCCTGCGCTGGTTAAAGGCACCCGGGTTGGTGCTCGTTCGAGAGCTGTACAGAAAAAAAACAAAAAAATAAGGGGAGTTGCGGCACTGTTCTACTCCGACAAAAGCGGGCTGGGTGAAACAGCACGCGAAAAAATCGGGGCGCCGCATGACAACAATGGTGCAGTTCGCTGGTTTCTCCTGACCCAGGCGTCTACACGAGGTGACGGCGCAGCGGCGAAGCAGGGACCGGGATGCTGTGGAGTTTAGTGGCGTGGCGGTCGCGGTGGGCTGCAAAACGGTTGGGCGACAGTTCCTTTTAAATGAGGGTCCCCGACTCCGATAGTGTTTGCGCCTCCACCGTAACTGGGCTCGCGCGGGCAACACCGACTATGCCCCATCCGACAAAAACGGACGCTGGGTGAACGGCGGGAAGCAGAATTGTCGGGGGGTGAAACGACCAAAAAATTAATGAAGCTGCGGGTATTTCTTCGCCTGAAGGGCACTTTTCAAAGTTGCCTGGCAAGAAACACAGCGGCAAGGAGACCTAGGACCCCCGGTGTTTAAACGCACACCTCGGGAAATTCTTCAGAAAAAAGGGAGCGTGGGAGCAGTCGTAGCTTCGGGACCTTCTCGACCGGCGACGAGCGATGCGGTGAACATCTGCAAAGCGTTGGTGGGAGAAAAGGGTTATTCTGTTAAGTAACATCGGCGGAAGCAGTTTTCGACTACGACGTCAACGGTGTTGATGCCACTAGGTTCCGTGAAATTCGGTCTCGGAATAACCCATGGCAGTCCCCTGTTCTCGATTGTACCCACATGCTGGGGTCGGGCAAACCGAAGGAAACTGATGGTTACCGAGTGGGCGGCTATAGCACGTCCGAGGTTTTCGGAGGCGAACTGCAACTGCAACTGCGGATTTACGGGGTCTGATTCGAGCGACAATTTCGGAGTGTTTACGAGGAGACTTACAGGTTTTACGGCAAGGAGCGCCGACATTCTCGGAGGAGTATTCGGCGTTTGGTTAAACACGCGCGAAAAGGACGTTGAGAAATAACGCGTGAACTACACGGAGTTTTCAGGGGTACGAACGACTTACGACGAACTGAAGAAGGCGGCATCAACAGTGCGGGGGTGGGAAAGACAGCTGCATTTTTTCATCCCTGCCCAGGAGCCTTCGGCGCACCACGACAAACGGCTCGGCGAGTCTGGACAAAACCGTTGGAGGTGCTGACATCATCTGACCCTAGATCGTGCTCGACATCAATTTCGGAGTGACATTCAATTTCGGTTACTGCTTCAACGAATTCCGTCGACGCTCGTATTTGACTTTACGACGAATCGCCTTCACCGACGACAATTTCGTACCAACCCCGACTTCACGGCCAGAGGATTTCGGGATACAACCGCTCCAACTCTACGAGCGACAAATCCATCCACTCGACCCGCCCACGACAACTCCATTGATTTCAAACACGTCAGGCGCTGCCAGCTGCATCTGCTGAAGATACTGCATGATTCTGGCGTGTGAGGACAAAAACAGGTTCAGTTCAAGCAACGCATAATTTCTGCCGCGGTTTTCTGGTCTACTTACGCGGGTTCGCCCTTGAAGAATTTTTGGGCACGTCACACCCGTTTTCGTTATCAACTTTCCGCTCAACACTCTTCTTCGTGGGACTTCACGCCTGGCTTTTTGTTTTTCATCTCGGTGCAGCTGTGAAACATTTTCTGGTGTGCTTTCTTCGAGGGGGGGGGAGAAAGTGCTTTGCACTGTTCTTTCCTTGGCGTTTTTCTTGGTCCTTTCTGACTTTGTCAGGTTGCGTCAGCACGACGGACGAACGCGATCACACCGACACGATCAACGGTCCCTGCTCCATCGCATTTTATTTCGCGTCAGCAGGTTCCCTCCAATCTCGCGTCAGTCTTCGACCGTCAGATCTACATCTACTTCATCAACGGCCCACATTCCAACTTCAACTTCATTTTAGGCTAGTTCATCTTCGACCGTCAGATCAAAATCGGACTTCATCGACGGCCTACATCCCAACCTTTTCAAAATTATTGTCAAAGGCATTTCGGCCGTCGGATGCAGCTGAAGAGGAGATCTACGGAATCCTCGCTAGTGTGGGGCCTGTTTCAGTACAGGACTGCCTTATTTAGAAGGGGGGAGGGTGTAAGGATTTACATAATCCTTACTGGGGCACTCGTTAGAGAGGCCATCCCGAGGGTCACGCGACGAACCTGTCCTTCCTATTTCGTCGCACCGAACCACTCCCGAGACGCCTCTGCACCAATCGCAACCATCACCGAGCCACCCTCGCCCAACCTCTCCGCCTAGCTAGCATTTCCCCTATTTAGGCCTCGCTACTTCATTGTTCATAAAACTCGATCCAGTTCATTCTCGATATTCGTTTTACTGCGCACTCTGCAAGTTCATTCATAACATCAACACCACAAGTGTAAGGAATTTGCTAATTCCTAACTGTAGCCTTGCCTTAACGGGTACAACCCGAGCACTTTGCGTCAGGTGGCTCGGCCTAAACTGCCGCACCGAACCAATGCCGAGTCGCCCCGCACCAATTGCGACACATCCAGCCCAACCACGTCCCGAGGTCCTCGCCTAGCACGGTTTCGACCCTATAAATGCGTGCTCCTTTATCATTCTTGAGGATTGAGTAATTCTGTAATCACGTTCTCTTTATAGAAGTCTTCCACGCACTCTGTTTAGTAAAACTCATAACAACAAGCATGGCGAAAACCAAGGTCTACACTAGAACAGCATTACTTGTCCATCAGAGATAGAATGAAGGCCAAGGCCTTTACCGGGTTGTACAGCTAAAGAGTGGCAATCTTCTAAGGGGAATAAAATGTGTCGTTCAGCAGTCAAGATTCCCGCGGCGCTGGGTGAAGCTGCGGAGTTCCATCAGGCGCGAAATTGAGTAGTCGTAAAGCAGTGGTGGCTTTAACTCGATTGTTAGTGGCGCGCTTCTTCTTGTCGGACCATTTTGCGCGGCGGGTGAAGTAGATTTTGCACGAAGTCAGGAAGAGAGCTAAGATGCGGTGGAGAGTCTTGAGTCGCGTATATGTCGTTTGTTCGTAGTGAGCAGAGCATCTGTCGCTCCAGAGTACTGTGGCTGCCGCACCAATAAGCAAACACCATGGAGCGATGCAGCTGGACGGTCGTGGAAGTGGAAAGAAGACCGCTGCAGATTCAACCGTGGAGTTCAGATGCCGAGAGGCAACGTGTTGAATTGCCTTGACTACCGCAGGCGTGTGACCGCAGTTGAAGAACATATGGGGTAGGTCTTCGATTATGGGAGGGCCGCAGCGGGGACAAGCACCACCCGTGGCAGTAAACCGATATCTGGAGCCGGATGGAAGCGTGAGTGTGAACGGTCGAAATAGGACTTTAAGGAAAGGGTGGTGGTAATCAGGGAGGAAGGGAATAGGCTCTCGAACGATGATGTTCCATCTCTCCAAGTGGTTGAGAGGTTGGGGTTGATAGATCAGGTTCCTAATGTCAGAAAGCGATGGAGAGCCGGCGAGGAGTTCGTGACGCGAGCCGAGAGCGGGGCCAGAGTCAAAAGGGCCAGCAAGCCAGCGCCCTTTCACGTGAATAGGGATCACGTCTTTGAAGGCGACCGTGCAGCTGCCGTTGCAGTCCAGCGCCACATGTCTCCCTTGCAGAACTGTGAAGATATTGACACGCGCTTTGAAACCAGGAAGGAGAAGGGTGACTTGAAAGATGCGGCTTGGAAGGTATGTCTCATTGAACTCCAGGGCCCAATCGTCGACTGCAAGGTAGTCATTTCTTGGGGCGAACCTCTGAAGGGTAGCCCACCAGATGATAGGAACGGAGTAAAAAATGTTCTGGATAAGGGTACGGCTGCCTGGAAGAATTGAGGGGGGGAATTTTTTCCATAATCTCGTCTTCTTCCATCCATCGTGCGCCGGTCCGTGTGGATATGAGGAGCTTACCCGAACGGACTTGGTCAGAAAGCAGAAAAGGTTCATTTTTCAACCGGCCAAAAGGAACGTTAGGTTCTTTGCAAATGAACATGTTGAAAGCGACCGGTTCGGCCATGAGGCTCCAGGGGTCCAATCGAGGAGGCTTGACCACAGATGGTAAGGGTAGGGTGCCTTCCAGCTCCGCACGAAATCTGGGTGGAACCTGAGGAGGGAGAAATTTGACAATAGAGGGGTGTGCAAGATAGCAATGAAGTCCGAAAGGCAGAGGTACGCATGAGTGAGCGATATCTTCATAGGGAGTCGCCTGAAAGCGACGCACAGCACGTTGAATAGTTAATGCCCGGATGTGCGCGGACGGTTCAAGAGTGCCGACACCGCCGTGTTTCTTCTTGTTGCATAGAATTCTCTTTGGAATGCGGCGAGTGGCCAGCCCGTGCTGTTTGTATTGGGAATTCGAGAGAAAGATACCAATGACTCGGTCAATCGAGGTAATGATAGGGGATGGGGGGGGGGGGTGGAACCTAGCACCATAGGCATACAGAGAGGAGAGACGTTCTATGGAGAGAAGGGAGCGGCACGTGGTGGTGGCCTTACATTGCGCCAGAAGCTGGGTGGTACCTCTGATGCGGAGAGTGATGTTATCCCAAGTGGTTAACCCGGGTTGGCACTGCTCCACATAGTTCCCAAGTATCCTCTCAGGGTCATTCGAACCTCTGACGGGGATTTGACCTGTGTTGCGCAGTATGGCGTTTTGCACGTTGATGGGGATTATGGAACATTTTTCCCAGTTCGAGTGCTTCCCAGAAACGTCCGCAAAAGAACTGAGCGCTTGAGTGGCAACCTGTAGTTCGGCATCAGAGGTGAGGAAGAGGGACACATCGTCGGCATAGCAGGCCGCAAGCCGCCATTGTAACTTATTGAACGCATAGCCGGGGAGAAAATCCTGTAAGTACCTCTGCATTACCTTAACCACGCAGACGAAGAGGAGGGGGGCTAAGGGACACCCCTGTCGCACACCTGAGCACACGGGGAAGAGGGGACCAGAGAAGTTGTTAACCGACACTCTAGTAGAAGTATTGGAGTGAAGCAGGGAGACCCACCGAATGAAACCAGGGGAGATTCCCAAGTGTTGCAGGCACATGTACATGAATGGCCTATCGACCATGTCATATGCCTTCCGTAAGTCCACAGTGAGGACGAGGAGCGGGTCGCATTGGGAGGATGCCCATTCCATAAGGTCCAAGGTATCGTTAATGGTATCGCCTATTCACCTTCCTTTGATGAACGATGCTTGTGCTGGATTTATGATCTTCGGAAGGACGGCCTGTAAGCGATGGGCAAGGATGAGGGTGATGATTTTACAGTCGGAGTTCATGAGAGTTATCGGTCGTAGATTCGCAACGGAATCTGTGCTTCCTCGTTTGGGAATGAGCACCGTCCTGCCCTCCTTCATAGAGCTTGGGATCTGCCCCTGAGAATTGATGGTCGTGCAAAGGGATTGAAAGAGCGGGGAGAAATTTTGTTTGTGAGACTCAAACAGTTATCCAGGAAGCCCGTCCGGCCCAGGTGTCTTCCCTTTGGAGAGTCGCCCCAGGGCTCCTTCGATTTCCGCAAGGGAGAAGGGCTGATCCAGGCGGGCAACACAGGTGGGGGGGAGAACGGAAGGACGAACGTGGTCCCAAAAGGAAAGGTCGCGGGATATGTGTGGGCTGCCATTGTATAGGGCAGAGAAGAATTCGGTGCAGTGGGTGGACATGGCTTGCAAGGTTGTGATGATCTCACCAGAGGGGAGCTTGAGCTGGGTTATGAGAGAATCCTTAATACGTCCTTGAAGGCCTACTAGCAGAGAGGAGACGCCCATTTCCCTCGATCCTTCTACCTTAAGCTTCGCTTTGAGCGCGATTTCCAAAGCCCGTTAGAGCTCATACGCTTCCAAACTTGTAGAGAGGAGGGCTAGGCGGTTAGCACCTTGTGTGTCAGACGGGTTTTTAAGAAGGTGGAGTTGTAAGTTGCACACCTCGTCACAAAGGAAGTTCGTGGTCTTCCTCACCCGATTTTTTTCCTACATGCTGTACCATTGCAGTTGTCGGCAGAGGTGCAGCTTCCATTTATCCCAATCGTCGATGGTGAAGCCAGGCTGGAGCTTTTGCATGGATCGTTCCAAGAGGGAACACACGAACGGTTTGGAGATGAGCTGCTGCGGAAGATGCCACGGTCTGGGAGCCATGAGCGGGTTCCAAAACCGAAAAACCACAAGCGGTCCTCGGTTATGATCAGAAATGTTCGACGGAACGGAAGCATATGAGGCGTGGTGGATGCGGCTCGTCCAATTGCCAGAGACGTAGGTCCTGTCTAGACGGGAAGAGGAGGGAGCAGCATTGGGAGAGCTGGTGCGTCTTAGGGAAGAGAAGGAGTACATAAGCTGTGACGATAGCAGTCAATAAGGGAGTGTTTCTTGAGTATGTCCCCAAGTAGCAAGGCTTCCGTGCACTCGAAAGGTAGCAGGTCGCGGTTCCTATCAAGCGGAGAATCTACCGCGTTGAAATCTCCAGCAAGAATAGTTGCTACACTGGCAGAGGGTTGCTCGAGGTAGTGTGCCACGGTGGACAGCAGCCAAGCATGCATGGCCAGATAATAGTTAGGGGCATATACTGCTAGGAGACGAAATTGTTTATGAAGGAAGTTACAGTGGAGATATAAACATCTGCCATCATCAGAGGAGGATCTGCTGGAGATGGAGATGCTGGGATGAAAGATGAGAACCGCAATCCCGCCAGGCTTAGCCTTTGATGAGGATGAAAGGCGGGGCGGAACCTGAGCATAAGCCTTAGGCCTAAGCTTGAAAAGCAGGTGGGAGAAGGTGGTGGTAAGCCTAGTGTTCGTAAGAATGAGAATGTCTACAGGTTTCCTTGTGTACCAAGAGCAAAGAGCGTCCAGTTTTTGAGGATTATTAAGCCTGTTTACATTGATACACTGAACTTTAAGGTGTGTATCCATTGATCACCATAGGCAGAAGCCCCATGTGCTCCGAGAAGCACACATCCATTGGGGCGACTGAAGGAAACACCTTCAGAAGGGAGATTAGTGTTACAGAAGAAAGAAATTTCACCACATGACTCCAACAAAGAGAGTAAAGAGTACATCTGCTGATACGGTACATCCGGTTGTAGAGGCTGGAACACAAGCAATGCTCGAGGCCCACAGACCACCTGCAAGGCCATCCTATCCCTGAGCAAGAAAGGCGGCAATGGTTATATTACGGTTGAAGATGTGCACTTTCACATCTCCAAACTCCTCCAGTGGGGTGACATTTCCAGCGATCTGCAAAGCAGCGGCCTTGTGAGAGGCGCAAGCGACGTGCCCCATCGCACTGTCCAGGGCCCAGCCACAGCGGTAGTCGCACAGAACACAGGCCCAGACCTCCACCTTGAGGTCTGTCCCAATGAAGGTGCCCGGGTCTGCCTTGAAGGAGGCCACTGAGGGATGCTGGCCAATGATCCTGGCTGGAAATTTTCAGGGGGCAGAAGCCGAGAGGAGCAGAACCCAGTACCAGGGAAGGCAGGAGAAGGCAGATCCATACCCAAAGCAGTACCAGAGCCAAACAGCACCAGGCAGAATGACCAGAGCAAAAAATTGATCCAACAAGGGCTAGAAGACGCAAGGAGCGAATGCAGAAAGACACAAGGTATTGGAGTCCAAAGGCAGCAGATGCGTGAAGGAAAAGAGGGAGGAAAGTACCATTGACGTTTTGGAGTTGCCCAAGAGTGATGAGGAACGGGTTGGTGATGCGGTTCCTTCGCACCGCCGCGAAGTTGTTGTGATCGCGCGTCCGGTGATTGCTGGAACACACTCTGCATGAGTGTGCCGAGATGTTCACCAAGATGGGCTCTTGGACGTTAGGCACTCAGATCATGACGGGATGGACTCGAACAGCGGGTCATTGGGAGGCGCGACGACGATGCCGAGCATCTGTGGGAGGAAGGACTCTTTGTTGAGTTGAGAGAGGAATGAAATGACTAAGGAAAGATTGGGTACAAATACAACCCTAGAAACCTGTACCCCATATGTGCTACCCCAGTATAGCCTACAGCAACTATGTCATATAAATCTGACACACCCCCATAGGCAAAGTGGGGGAGAACAAGGGGTCACAAGACCAGTCAAGCAAAGCAAAGCAAAGCTCAGGGTGGATCACAAAGTCACCACACAATCCGAGCACAAGGTCAAGGCCACAAGGCAAGTTCACATGCAGAAGAGCATATATATATAACAATGCTAAACAAGCAAGAGCAAGGATATATATATGCAGCAGTACAAGTAAGGTGAAGAGGTAAGCAAGTGAGGCCCAGTGGGCACAAGACCTAGCAGAGTGCAAAAGCGCTGATGGTCACGAGGCGGAAGTGCCTTGGTGAACACATCAGCAGTGTTGGCCTCAGTGGCCACGAAACGCAGGCAAAGCTGACCACGCTGCTGCAGCTCTCGAGCAAGGAAGTAGCGCAGAGCAATGTGCTTCGTCCTGTGCTCCAGTCTGTGCTCCTGACACAAGGCAATGGTTGCCTTGTTGTCGACGTACAGCACTGGAGGAGAACGAGGCCGCTCTCCAAGGTCAGTCAGCAGGTAGGTGAGCCAGCGAAGCTCCTGGGCAGCCATGGCCGTGGCGTAGATCTCAGCCTCACAACTAGAGCTGAGAACCGAAGAAGAGCGAGTAGAGCGCCAAGAGACAGAGCCAGAGCCAAGACTGAAGGTGTAACCCTGAGACGACCTCTGAGTAGCCTGGTCGTCAGCCCAAGAAGCGTCTGAGTGCCCAGTGAGCACAGGCCGCTCACGCCCTCCAAGCACTAGCCCCATGCCCGACGTACTGCACAAGTAGCGCAACACCCTCTTAGCTGCATCCATGTGCTCCTTCCGGTGACGGTCGGGAGCGACATAGCGTGCTAAGATGCTGAGAGGGTATGCGAGGTCAGGTCGAGTGCAGGTCATTAGGTACATGAGGCAGCCCACAAGCTCTGGATACGGACCACTCGACTCTACGGACTCATCCGAAGGCAGAGCTGAGAGCGAGTGTCCCGTAGGCAGAGGAGTGGACTGAGGCGAGGAGTACGTGAAGCCGAAGCGCTGAAGGACCTGCTGCACCATGTGTGACTGAGTCGGGGTAATGGTGCGGCGTGCTCTGTCCCGGGTGATCCGCAAGCCAAGATAGCTTGTCAGTTCACCCAGGTCTGTGCACGTGTGTCTCTTCTGCAGCTCGGACTTCACGTGGGCGAGTGCGGCAGTGTCCGCAGTGGCAAAGACCAAGTCGTCGACGTACACGAGGATGTAGAACGGCGGCAGCGAGGTGTCGGTGCGCAGAAACAGCGACGGGTCAGCAGTAGAAGGAGCAAACCCAAGAGCCGCAAGTGTAGTCCTCAATGTGTCGTGCCACTCGCGCGGCGCCTGGCGGAGACCGTAGACTGGCCGCCGGAGGCTCCACTGGGTACCAGGAGGGAACGACCCAGTGAAACCAGGAGGGCGGCGCAGCCAGATCTCCTCGTGCAGGCGGCCCTGCAGGAAAGCAGTGCTGAAGTCAAGAGAGTGTAGCTCGTAGTCACGCTGAGCAGCGACGTGCAGCAGAACCCGAAGAGTGGTCATCTTCGGGGTCGGGGAGAAGGTCTGAAAGAAGTCAACTCCCTGTCGCTGACTGAAGCCACGAGCCACGTAGCGCGCCTTGAAGACAGGCGGAGAGCCCGGCGGCCGCTTCACCCTGAAAATCCACATGCCACTGACAATGTTCGCCCCGGGAGGGGGAACAGCGTCGACGTAGGTGCCTGTGGACTTCCAGGAAGCCATCTCTGCGTCCATGGCTGACTGCCACTGAGAGGAGTAGGGACGGGCCATCGCCTCTGCGTAAGAGCGTGGGGTCGGGATGTCTAGAGCATCCGGGTCTCCCTCAGGGGCAACAAGCATGGACACGAGATGGGGCAAAGCGGCGGCAAAGCACTGGAACTCCTCCTGCCTGTCCTCAAGGACGTCCGTGCCAAGAGCACAGTCACCCCCGACGGACGGAGGACAGGCAGACGCAGACGCAGCAGACGCAGACTCAGCAGACTCAGCAGACGCAGCAACAAGACTGGCAGCGTAGTCTAAACGACACGCAGCAGCAAAGTCGACCAGCTCCGCAACTAGGGCAGACGCAGCAGCGGACTCAAAGGAAGGGTCACTGACAAGAGAAGCAAGAAGACGCGTGACAGTAGGACTGGCAGCACGGCGAGAGTCCGACTCCGGGTCGTTAAGAGTAGGAAGAGAGGACTCAGGAGGAGAAGGCAAAGGGGCACGCAGAGGAGCAGTGGACGGACGCAGAGACATCTGGTGCGTGCCAGGGACAGGAGGAGGACGCTGACGCGAACCGCGACCACTAGGGTGAGCAGCTCGGATTGGCGACGCAGGGCGGGACGCAGGCTCACGACGCTCAGCAAGACCTCCAGTAGGACCAGTGTAGGGAGAAGGAGAAGGCAGGGGAGAGGCGGGCTGTAACTGTGACTGCAACGGAACAGGCTGGGGACACTCTACGGGAGGAGAAGGACCAGTGGAAGGCGGGAGACCAAGAACCCGCTGGAGGAGCGGAACGAAGTACGGCCGAGGCCGCGCAGCACCGCCAGAGACAGCAGGGACAGCACCAACACCTCCAGAGGCAGCACCAGCACCAGTAGCAGCTCCAACTCCAGCACCTCCAGCAGAGCCAGAAGTACCCTCAGGAGGACCGACAGTCGTAGTCTCAGCGCCAGCACCCGCAGCAGCTCCAACTCTAGAGGCACCCCCGGGCCCGGCAGCTCCAGTACTCGCAGTACGAGCACCTCCGGGACCCGTGGTACCAGCCCCCTTGGCAGCAACAGAACCTCCAGCACCCGCAGCACCCCCAGCTCCAGCAGCGCGCCTCCAGCGCCAGGCAAACCACTCACGTAGCTCCAGAGGAGAGAGCGGCTCGCGGCTCGAACCACCAGGAAGAGGAGCAACAGGCGAAGCACTCCCAGACGCAGTACCCCCAGGCTCAGCACCCCCAGGCTCAGCACCCCCAGTCGCAGTACTCCCAGGCTCAGCACCCCCAGGCTCAGCACCCCCAGGCTCAGCACCCCCAGGCTCAGTACCCCCAGTCTTAGCACCCCCAGGCTCAGCACCCCCAGTCGCAGCACCCCCAGGCTCAGCACCCCCAGTCTCAGCACCCCCAGGCTCAGCACCCGCAGCAGCACCAGAGTCACCAGTGACCTCAACAGGCTCGACCGCGTCTACCTGAGACACACCTGAAGGGGCAGGACCCTGAGGGGGGAGGGGGTCTACCGGGGGGGGGCTTGGGACCAGGAAGAGGGGCGGTGGGGGAAGGGAGGGAGTGCGGTAGGGGAAGAGCCGGTAGAAGGGGACCGACTCGTCGAACGTGACGTCCTGGGAGGACAGAACACGACGAGAGGTGGGGTGGTAAAACTGCCACCCAGGGGCGTCTGGGGTGAAACCCAGGAAGACGCAAGGAGCAGCACGAGGGGACAGCTTGTCCGCAGACAAGTCGCGGACAAACGCCCGAGATCCCCAGACACGAAACTGTCAGAACATTATAGCTTACTTATTTGTGTAGGCTATAGTGGGGTATCCCATAGGGGGTACAACCCAGCTAGGGTTTCCTATTTGTACTCACTTCGTTCATAGTTCACTCATTCTCTCGTTCACTTCTTCTCAGGAACGCCGACGCATCGCCAACCTTCCCCGTCCACAGCAGAGCTGGGGAGGTCTCCGGTCTGGAGACCCTGGGCTGAAGGTTGATCTGGTGCGCTGCGTACCTCACCGCAAACGGCCACAGAAAATGGGGGGCAGCCGCATGCACCATGGACGTACGGGCGACATCCATGACAATGCCGATGCGGCGCTCAGCAATCCCATTCTGCTTTGGAGAGTCCGGAAGCGTGAAGGTATGGCGGATGCCTCGTGCACGACAGTAGGCTCGCAGAAGGCCGGAGGAGAACTCTCCGCCTCTGTTCGAGTGCAGACGCAAAACAGGAAAGTCCGAGCCGAAGCTCCGCCTGAGCTGGAGACGAGCTGCGCGGATCCAGTCGATCAACACCTCAGTGACCTCACCCTTGCTGCGCAAGGGGAAGACCGTGGTGTAACGCGAGTAGTCATCAACCACCAGCAGGAAGTAGCGCTCGTGACCCTGTCCACGGACGCGGGCTGGGCCCCACACGTCCATGTGAAGCGTCTGCATCGGGGCCTCCGTCGGAGGAAAGGGGGAGGAGTGAGGGGTAGCCCGCAGGCGACCCTCGACACAGGGGCCAGGCCCGGGAGGAAGGGGAGGGAGGGACCGAGGAAGACCAGAGACAAGAAGGCGAGAGGCCATGCCCCGGAGACGAGGCAGGGAGGGGTGACCCATCCTGTGGTGCCACAGGAGGGTCTCGTGAGACAGGAGGCGACACGAGCAGGGGGCAGACTCAGGACCAGACCTGGACGCTGCAGCAAACACCTGGCCCGACGCTGCAACCTGACCAGACGCAGGAGGAGGAGACGGAACAGTGAGTGTGTACAGGCTCGACCCCGGCCCACGTGTGAACGTGGTCAAGTGTCGACCCGTGTCCGCGTCCGTGCAGTGGGTATCCCGTCGGCGTGCAGGGGTGAACTGGTCAACCCCTGCATCCTGAAGGTCAGCACCCGCCACCAAGTTCGTAGAGAACGAGGGGAGGTAGAGACCGGTCAGGGCGCCGGACGGGACCGCAGGGCACGGCAGGACAGTGGAGTAGCAAGCCAGACGAGGACCCCCCGAGGGGTCCGCCAGGGAGACCGCCACTGGCCGACTGAGTGGCGTGAGTGTGGTGCGGTCTCGAAAGAAGGAGCGAGACGCCCCAGAGTCAAGAGTGAAGGTGAGAGAGGGCGGAGCCGACGCAGTACCTGAGAGAGCAGACTCACCAGCACCTGAGGACACAGACTCACTGGCACCTAGAGCGACAGCCTCACCAGCACCTGGAGCAGCAGCCTCAACAGCACCTAGAGCCGCAGTACCAATGCTCGGGTCGGGCGGGAAACACCGGTAACAGTCACCCTCCTCACTAATAGTCACAGCATACATGGCACGAAGAATAGCATCAAAGTCAAGATCAAAGATAGCTACTCCTGCCCTAAACAGCTGGTCCCAGCGAGGGATCTCAGAGGCGTCAGGAAACTGGTGGCGCCAAGCGTCAGTCAGGCGGCCGAAGCAGCGCTGAACGGAGTGAGGACCACCACACTGCTCACCCGCACGGTCGCCAGTGCGCAGGTCGTAGGTGCACGGACCAGTACCCCCACCCCTCTGACGTGCAGCGTACCACTCACGGAGCTGCTGCGGGGAGAGGGTCTCCTGACCACGCTGCTGCTGTTGGCGCTGACCACCACCGGAGCCACTCCTCCGCGACGAGCCACGACCGCCGCCGCCCCCTCCGCCGCCTCCTCCGCCGCCACCGCCACCACCTCCACCGCCACCGCCACCTCCACCGTCGCTGCCGCCACCACCGCCTCCGCCTCCACCCCCACCACCACCGCCACTGCCGCCCCCGCCTCCACTGCTGCCGCTGACACCTCCACTCCCGCCACCACTCCCGCTACCACCCTCACCTCCTCCGCTGCCTCCACCGCCGCCTCCACCGCCCCCGCCGCCTCCCCCACCGCCCCTGCCTCCCTTGCTCTTGCCAGAGCGACGTCTCCCACTGGGGGCAGACGCCGCACCGACCGACTCAAAACCAACTAGGTCGGCCGTAGCAGCAGAGGCAACAGAGGGCAGGAGGGGGGAGGGGGAACACCCCTCAAAGATGGGGGTGCGCGGGTCACCACGAGAGGCCCCTACAGCGAGAATGCTCTTCTCGGCCGCTAGGAGGGACTTCTCGAGGAGCTCAACGGTGAGAGTGGTGGGGCAGACTGAGAGTAAGTCGTCCCTGACTCCTCGAAGGGAGTCAGGGAGGCGGGTGACAATGTAGTAGAGAGTGAAGTACTTGGGGGGGGGGGTTCTTGGCGCAGAACTCAGCAGGAAGCGCAGCGCGGAAGCGAGCGTCACTAGTGCGCAGGTGGGTAATGAGGTCGGCGACTGTGGCAAAAGCAGCAAGGTCGGGAAAGAGGTACGGTAGCATGAGGCGGCTCAGTGCAGCAGTGGCAGGGGTGGAGTAGCGTGCAATAACAGCGTCGTACAAGGTCTTAGCACTCTTGTACGACCCAAAGTGCGCACGCTCAGCAGGGGGGAGGTGGCGACGCACAGCAAGACGTGCAGCAGCATCGCGAGTGGCCCACTGTGAGCGAACAGTGGCATCCTCAGTAGCAGCAGGGGCGGGAGAGGCACCAGAGGTGAGATCAAAGAGAGAGATTCCGTCAGCTTTGTCGCACTGTAGGAAAAGCAGTAGGTCGTCTACCCACACGTCAAAGTCGATGGCTCTGCCCTCAGCGTCAAAAGTGAGAACACTGGGGGTAGCCATGACAACAGTAGGGTGAGGGCAGTGCGCAGAGTAAAGCTCAGTGCTCACCAGACAGGGCAGTGCAGGGAGGGCTCGGGCGGCTTGGCGGCTCGGGGCGGCTCGGCTGCTGGGGCGGCACGGCTGCTGGGGCGGCTCGGCTGCTGGGGCGGCTCGGCGCTCGGGGCGGCTCGGCTGCCGGGGCGGCTCGGCTGCTGTGGCGGCTCGGCTGCTGCGGCGGCTCGGCTGCTGCGGCGGCTTGGCTGCTGGAGGCGGCTCGGCTGCTACGGCGGCTCGGCTGCTGGGGCGGCGGGGCCGGTAGGTGCAGCGGCGGGCCGGCAGGTGTAGCGGCGGGCCGGAAGTGCAGTGGCGGGGTCGTCAGGTGCAGCGGCGGGCCGGCAGGTGCAGTGGCGGGGCCGTCAGGTGGTGCGGCGAGCCAGCAGGTGCAGTGGCGGGCCGGCAGGTGCAGCGGCGGGGCCGTCAGGTGCTGCGGCGGGCCGGCGGGTGCAGCTGCGGGGCCGTCAGGCGCAGCTGCGGGGCCGGCAGAGCAGGCCGCGGGGCCGCGCCGTAGCGAGCGGCGGGGCCGCGGGTGAGCAGGCGGCGGGGCCGCGTCTGAGAGGGCGGCAGGGCCGCGTCGTAGTAGGCGGCGGGGCCGCGTTCGAGAAGGGCGGCGGGGCCGCGTTCGAGAGGGCGGCGGGGCCGCGTTCGAGAAGGGCGGCGGGGCCGCGTTCGAGAGGGCGGCGGGGCCGCGTTCGAGAAGGGCGGCGGGGCCGCGTTCGAGAGGGCAGCGGGGCCGCGTTCGAGAAATGGCGGCGGGGCCGCGTCAGAGAGGGCGGCAGGGCCGCGAGGGAAGGGCGACACGGAGGGTCGCTCGAGCGAGAGGAAAAAAAAAAGTTGGCGCGCCTCGGGGCGCGCTTCGGTGGGCCCTAGGCTAAGTTCCCACAGGGAACCCGCTCTATACCATGTTGAGTTGAGAGAGGAATGAAATGACTAAGGAAAGATTGGGTACAAATACAACCCTAGAAACCTGTACCCCATATGTGCTACCCCAGTATAGCCTACAGCAACTATGTCATATAAATCTGACACTCTTCATAGGGATCAAACAGCTTGTGAAAGAACAAGAGATCACCTAGCCACCTAGCACCGTTCGAAGCGCTCGACACGAGGAGGGAACGGAGCGTGTGGACCGCAAAGCCCACGGGCACGTTACGCAACACCAGCATTGTTTCACCACGAGCCTTTGCCGCGGAGAAGTCGGGAGCCGGATCCTGGTAGACCTTGATTTCTGCGGTCGGCCCTTCTGACAAGCGGTAGGTGATCGGCATGAGCTGCTTGAACCGGTTCGCGTCATCAGCCGACGGCCACTGAAGCATGTGACGACAATACGAGCGACGAGGGAGGCGCAGGATCTTGCCTGCAGAAGCCTCGAAGACAGGGACACGGCCACCCGAGAAATCACGGCCACACAGAATGCTGCGGACGCGGGTTAGGATCCGACTGCGATGCGCTTCAAGAGCTTCAGGGAGCAAGAGTACGACAAGAGCATCAGTGTCACGGGCCAAAGTCGCGACGACGACTCCCACTGTCTCACGGTTGCGCCGAAGGCGCTGGTACCGGCCGGTGATGGCGAGGGCGGCCACAGGATTAGCTTTCTGGGTCGACGTTGAGGGAGGAGGCGCAGCCGAGGAGGGATCGGCTGCAGGAGCCATGACCGGAGGGACATGCGGCACCACCGAGGCCGCAGGGGGAGCCACAGGCGCAGAGCTGGATGAGCCGGCAGCACAGACACGCTTCGCGGGAGGCGGAGCAAAGACAGCGGGAGTAACCGCTTCCTCGGCAAAGAAGGACTCGACCGAGAAAGAGGCACCAAGCTCCTCTTCTCCCATGAGTTCGTCGGGGTTATGCTGGGACCCATTGCGCCAGGTGGTAAGGAAGACTTGTCATGGTACGCCGTTTTGTAGCATGGAAACGCGGTTCGGCGAGGAGTGGGTGAGAGAGATGGCCCGACGAATCGCAGCAGGGAGGGGACATTAAATGTTCCAATTTCACGAGTGAAAGAGGTGTGGCTTTGGCGACAGCCTAGGCTCACGGTAACCAACGAGGATCCAGCGAAGAAAAGGGGGGCCGCGAAGCGTGCATGGAAAGAGCACACAGGAGGACGCGCCGTCACAGCACAGCGTGACGCCCAAGCACAAGTGCATGGCGGAGAGCAGACGTGGAGGGAACAAAGTTGCGAAAGAAGGATTTTCCAGAGGCTGTAAAACCTCCTGAAAGGCCAGACAGCGAGGAAGAGGAAGAGGATAGACGTCCCTGGGACAAGCTGCAGAGTTGGCCTGGAGCAGGTGCTACGGCAGAAGAAAAATCTGTGGAAACCACCAAGGCAAGAGGCGAGTGTAAGCCAAACCGGATCACGCAGCAGAAACCAGTAAAACCGAGCAGAAGTCAGCCAAACCACATGAAGCAATGAGGACCCAACCTGCAAAAACACCACAAAGACCGGAACGAAAACCGTAAGGAAAGCACGAACAACCCACGAAAGAGAGGAGAAGCCAGACTCACCTACCACAGGCCAAACCTGGAGAAACAGAAGCCAAAGGACGATGGTCCTGAAATGCAGATGCAGGCTGACACGGCAGCATAACAGAGGATGAGGAGCCTGAGCTTCCAAGGTTGAAGGAAGCGGAGAGCAGTTCGTCATTTTTTTTTTTTTCGTGGAAAAGAGGCAATGTCGCACTCTGTGAAGACACGCGCCCTAAGTGTAGAATATCATCGACAATTGGCTGACTCGGCCAAATAAGGAATGACACCGAGGATCAGTTTGTTGCAGAGTTCTGGCATCAACGAAAACTAAACCCAATAAGAAACTGAAGTGACTTGGCGACGGATGAATCCCAAAAGCTGGCGACTTCCCGTGTTTATGGCTGTACAATATATGCTTTAAATCATATTAGCAAGTTACATATATCATCGTCTGTAAAAGAGTTTTTTCTTGGTAAACCAGATTGGCGAATCAATAAGAAAAATGAGCTTTGCAAAATTCCCTGTTAGTATTTTGCTGTTTGATCCGAACTTTTAAGGGCCTGATTTGGTGTAAGGTTTGGGGTGTACGATCTAGTATCGAAGCGAGACAAACCAGACGCGCTAGAAGACCCTACTGTTGTTTGCCAAAGATCTTTCGCGTCCACGTCACGAGAATCTTTTGCGAGCCCAGCCCCACATCATCAACACCAGCAAAGCGAACTCACATAACTCCAAAACAACTTGTTGCGAAAACAACGTGACCTGTTACCAGCTTACTCGTCACAACACCCTGCTTCTTCTGTCATTCTCCCTCAATCAAGAATATACACCAGCTCAACCGAACCGAACCCAACCATCGGCTCCCCGGAGTCCCGACTCACTAGTCACAACAACCCTCGAGATCTCCACTTTTTCCCCCTTTCTCATGCCCAACATCAGAGCTGGGTTTTATTTCTACCCTCTGCTTCTGGAACAGAATGGGCTTGTTCATCCCAACCCAACAACCATTCTCTTATTGCCTCCCATCCCGTTCCGCCAGAATCTCTTGATCTCCTGCGCCTTTCGGGCGGGTGCTCTTCTTGTGCACCTCATTTCCTTTCAAAGATCTTCCTCGCTGATTTATTCCTTTTTTCTTCGCCACACCTTCTGCCTGTCCTTCGACTAGGGAGCGTCCCACGCGTTTGTCTGCTGATTGTCCAGTGCGGTTCAGTAAGTTTGCACAGGGAAAACAGCCGGTTTTGTTCGTTACTGCCGCCTTGGACCGCAATGCACCAAACGGAGCCGCGATACGTGCACTAAAAACGAGTCCACGGAAACCTATTTAGCATCCATGCAATGCAATTGCCGCTAACACTACCAGCAGCAGCAAATCCGCCATCACCAGCACCATCACCATCAGCAGCAACAGCAGTAGCAGCAGCAGCAGCTAGTGCGGGCTCGGCAGGAAGAAGAGTGGTAGGGGGTATAGGAAGACCGTTAGCAGCATCGAGAGCAATTGCAGCGACAGGGATGACGCCGCTGGCGTCTCAGCAACTTTCCTCCCCGCTCCCGCTTCCGCTGCCCCTCCACCAGTGCGCGGTTACGGCCGCCGCTTTTCCGCGCCATTCCTTCCGCCGCGTCGTGTCCGTCCGCGCGGGCAGTTTCGACCATCTTTCCTCCGCTTCCGAACCCGCGGGATCCCCGCTCGCCCAGGGGCGGCGGAGGCGCGGCGGCGGAGCAGCTTCCGCTAACGATCCAGCGGCTGAAGCGGCGGAAACGGCGGTAGGGTCGCGAGGAGACCCGGTTACAGCGGCGGCGGGGGCAGCGGATACAGGCGCTGTTGGCGTTGATCGCAACAGTGATGGCGACCGTACCGACGGCGGCGGCAACGGCGGCGGCGTCGCGCCGACTAGTCCGCATCGAAGAGCGGTTCGCGTGCTGAGGGACGCGCCGCCGTCCGACACGACACGGCGGCGCGACGATGCGGCGCCGGCGGCGGCCGCGGCGCCTGCACCCGCGCGCGGGAAATATGCGAGCGGAGCGGGCGCAGCAGGGAGAGGGAGTCGGTACGTGCGGTCGGGCGCTCGAGCCCCCACCGGCGCTGCGGCGCATGCTGGGGAGACTGCGAGCGCTGGGAGACTGGCGGACGCTGCAGGTGCGCCGGCGCGCCGCTTAGGTTAGATTCACTCGTCAGTCCTTTTTCCACATGTCACTCGTCTTTCTCCGTCGTCTCGGCCCCTCCCCTCCCCTCCCCGTTCCAAACACACTGGCGCTGTTTCAGAGCTGCACACATGTCTCTCTTGTTTCTCTCACATTGTTTTCTCCCACGACCTCTCCTCACCTCACCTCCTTTCCTCTTCTTCACACCTCCCCCCCCCCACACCAAATTCTCATCTTCCGACTCCCCCGCGCCCACCCTCCTCCGTCCCGTCCGCCTCCTGCTTTCTCCCCATACACCAACACCGCCCTTCCTCACCATCCCCGAAACCCTCTTCGCCCTCCCCCTCCTCCCCCTCCCGCTCGCACCCACACCAGACGGCCATGCCCCGTCCACCGCAGGCGGCCAGCGGCGGCAGGCGGGGGGCGCGCGGAAGGCCTTCCACCCGCGTCCCCTGCGCCCCCTGCGCTCCCCGCGTGCTGCCGCGCACGCAGCCGCCCCTCCAGGTCACGCAGGCGCCTCTTCATCTTCAGGTGGCGTTGCTGCTGCAGCAGCCGATGCAGCAGCACAAGGAGCAGCAGCGGCAGCAGCACATGCACCTGCCCACGTGCCTACAGCAGCCGCCGCAGGAAGGTTGTCTCCTGCTGCAGTGGCCGCGGCTTTTGCCGCTGCGAGCAGTGGCAGCGCCGGGGACGCGGCGGGGTTGGCTGCTGGAGTGGGGAAGGCCGAGCGGAAGGATGAGGGAGAGGGTGAGGGGAATGGGGAGGGAAAAGGGGGAGAGGTTGAAGAAACGGCGGAGGGAGACGGGGAAGGAGAGATGTCTGGAATATCTCGTATGTTTGCGCTGGGTCGAATGGGTGCGGGGGAGAGCGGGGCAGGGAAGGACAGGGGAACGGGAGGAGGGAGTGAAGGAGGGGGAGGAGGGGGCGGAGTGGAGGACTGGGGAGACATGGAATTTGACCATCGGGTGGAAATGGACCTATCAGTGCCTGCTGACGTGGCGTGGCAGCTGTGGGTGGACTTGGAACAGGCGCCCGAGTGGTAAGGGCGGTGTGTGTGTGTGTGTGTGCGCGCGCGCGCGCGCGGGGGGGGGGGGGGGGGTGGGGGGGGGGAAGGTGGGGTTGGACTTTTGAGGCGCCTCCAGAGGGGCAGCTGTGGGTGGAACTGGAGCAAGCTCCCTAGTGGTAACGGTTCTAAGGGCGGTGGGCGAGGGAAAGTAAGGGAAGTAGGGTATGGCGCAGGGGGGGTTGGGGAAAGGGGAAATTATGTGGAGTATAGAGGAGGTAGCGTAGGGTGTGTGGGTATGTGATTGCAAGCAAAAATGTGTGTGTGCTCCTGTTGTGCCTCCTTGTGCTATTTGCCTTCGGACTGATGCTCCTCACAATGCGTTTCTGAGACCTTGCCTTGCCCGTTGGCTGGCCATTTTGGGTTGGTTGGTTGTGTGGGTGGGTGGGTGGGTGGGTGGATGGGAGGGTGGGAATGGTGGCAGGATGAAATGGATTCAACGGGTGGAGCTGCTACCTGCTGGGCACCTGGAGCACTCAGCAGCAGATAACCTCCTCAGCAGTGATCTCCTAGCATCGGGAACAACCACAGCAGAATCAGAATCAGAAGCAGGAGCAGGAGCAGGAGCAGAAGCAGGAGCAGCGGGGGCAGCGGGGGCAGCGGGGGCAGCGGGGGCAGCGGGGGCAGCGGGGGCAGAGGGGGCAGCGGGGGCAGCAGGGGCAGCGGGGGCAGCAGGGGCGGCAGCAGCAGAGGCGGGGGGCGATCTGCAGCACCGCATACAGCTGTCCCGATGGATCTGCTGCACCACTGGCTTTGAGGTACCTATCCGATCTGCTTTCACCATCTGCCTCCAAGCTATCCCACCCGATCCGACCGCTCGTCGCCTTAAATTCAAGCCCTGCTCTGCTCTTGTTGCCCTCCCCGTACCACCTCCTTCCTTCACATGCATGCATGCGCCCTCTCTCAACTCAAATACCCTCTCCCTTTATACATCCTCTTTTGAGATGCCTCAAATTGAAGCCCCGCCTCCTCCTCATCTCATCCACTTCACATTTCTCCGTCCACGTCTGTCACTCCCTCTTCTCTGCCCGCAGGTGTCCTGGACAGCCCGTGTGATGCGGCTAAGTGATTCGCCGCCCGACCGCGTGCTGACGTGGCAGACAGTGGAGGGCATTCCCTGCCGCGGACAGGTCACCATCCGAGATGCTGCCAGCTCAGCACAGGAGGGGGAGGGTATGGGGGAGGGGTTCAGTAGCAGTGGTGTAGGCAGTAGCAGCAGCCCTGCCAGCAGCAGCAACAGCAGCAGCAATAGCAGCAGAGGGAGTCAGATGGAGCTGCTTGTGAGTGCCATACTCTGTCTGCCTTATTACTCTGTTCTCGTCCTTATCCGCTCCCTTGGCCATGCTGCTTCTTTTAAATTTATTTTGCTTCACAAGCTGTCGCTTCGTGAGTCTCCTGCCTACGCGCCCACATGCCCACAGTCCCACATGCCCACATGCACACATGCCCACATGCACACATGCCCACATGCACACATGCCCACATGCCCACATGCCCACATTCCCACATGCCCACATGCCCACATGCCCACATGCCCACATTCCCACATGCCCACATGCAGACTTGCCTACTTGCTGCATGCAGTACAATGTGCCTCCCTGCTCACCGCACTCCACCGCTTTGCTTGCCATGCTATACCGCCCACCATGGCTCCACCTCACCACATCTCATTTATCTCATCTCATTGCATGCCATGCCATACCGCCCTCCATGCCATGCCATGCCATGCTCTGCATCTCCTCCCTTGACTGTGCTATGCAGCTAGAGTCACTATCTGACATCCCCTTGTGCGTGTGTTACTGGATTGTGTGGTTACCGCATGGCATGGCATGGTCACCACCTGGCATGGATACTGCATGGCATGGTTACCGCATGGCATGGTTACTACATGGCATGGTTACCACATGACATGGTTACTGCATGGCATGGTTATCGCATGGCATGGTTACCGCATGGCATGGTTACCGCATGGCATGGTTACCTCATGGCATGGCAACAAGCACAGATATGGCATCAGCTACCGCGGTCGCTGGCTCGGATCATGAGTGAGCGGGCTCTCTCTGCTCTTATCCAGGTGCGACATGACAGGACATGCTCCCTGTCCTTTGGCGCCTCAAAACCTTTTGAGGCACCTCAAAACCTGCTCTTATCTAGGTGCGACGTCACATGCCATGCCCCCTGCTTTTGCCTCCTGACCTTCAACAATCAGTAACGCGCGATCTAGCCCGTGCTCTTGCTGCTGGATGGACACTGGCAGGGTACCATGGGTAATTGTGTGTGTGGGTGGGTAGGAGTGGAGGGGTTTTGGGGAGCAGGTGGTTGGTGGATGTGAGGAAGGGGTTTGAGGACCGGATGGGTTTTTCGTCCAGTTGGTATGTTTTTTGTAAAAAGTCACACTCTCGTTGCTGTGTCTTGCCTGCCTGCCAAATTCTTACTGCCTGCTAGTGCTGACCACTTATCCACCTCAAGCACACGCCCTCCTTACCCGCTTCATGCCTGCTTCTGTTCTCCCTGTACTACCACCATAACCCTCCCAATCAAACATGCTGCATTCCGTTCTGTCCTTCCTCCCCGCTGTCGCGTTCTGTGTCGTGCTTACTCTCTCGCCGCCAGGCAACGTTAAGGAGTGACCTGCAGAGGTTTGAGCAGTACGCGAGGGCACAGCAACAGCAGCGTCCGTCGCAGAAGCCACAGCAGCAGCAGTAACAGCAGCTTCCGCAGCAGCGTCTGGGCTTATTCCAACGCCGCCACTGATGCACCCCCGTGGCACCAACAGCAGCAGCAGTAGCAGTAGCAGAAGTAACTGCAGCTGAAGCAGCAGCACTACCCCTGTACCTCGCACTTTTGTGACACCTGAAGTGCCTGAAACCCTCAGCGTGCAACTTCCCCCATTCTCCCACCACCTTCAACCCATCCCCCCCACGCACCTACCACCATCCCGCCATCCTCCCCCCATGTGCACTCGGCTCGTCAAACCCTTTCCCAGAGGGTTAGGCTTTCCTTTGGTGGAAACCATGTCATATCCAGAAGTTATGTCAGTCCTTACGCCACATTTTCATATCGGCATGCCACATCACCAACGGCCCTACCGAAACCACTCCACCCTGCATTATACCACTCCAATCCTGGGTCCATTCATTCCTGAATGCACTTGTTTCTCTACCGCCACCACCACTGATTTGCGGGTACCTCGGAACCAAGGCCACCAATCCCACCCTCCCTGCACCTCTCCCTCCCTTCTTTCCTTCTCTCTCTGTCTCCCCTCGATCCCACCCCCTTTCTTCCTTCCTCCTGTCCAGCACCTGTTCACTCCTGTGCCCGTTTTAAGCCATCTCGTTTCTGCCTCTACCTCACCAAGCAACGTCGGTGTCAGCTTCCCCGTACAAGCTGCAGCAGCCAGGGGATGCAATGTTGTTACAAACTAGCGCGCATTGCAACTTCTTGTTACAATATAATCCCGAGGGGAGAGAGAGACAGTGTGGTGTGGTTGTGCATGTGTGCTGCTGTGCATGAACTCTCTCAAACCGGAACAGAACAGAACAGAACAGTGTGGTGTGGTGGAAGAAGGAGACCTTCCACATTTGTGTTGTGTCGTTCTACATGTGGGGAATGGTGGATTCTGGTTAGGCAATCCGAGGGTGATAGCCTGATAGGTGTTGTTTAGTATACAGGGCAACCTGTAGTTGTGGTGGGTGGATAGATGGATGGATCAGGTATTAATACGGTAGGTGCAGTTGGAAGGGTACTGTATGAGAAAACACTTGCAGCTGTATGAATTTAATCAAACTAGTCAATCAACCTTTGCCTACACGGTACTAGGCAATTCACATACCGTACCTGGTTCTATCATGTCATGACTCATGATCAGAGCAGCACCTTGACTGCATAAGGTTATTACACCCCCCACCCACCCCACTAAAGCTACCACATGTAGAACGAACACACATTCTACACCACCAGACCGGACCCAAACCCCCAGTTTGCAAGCAGTCTAGACCTACCACGATTTCCCACCGTACCCCTGAACCCTGCGACCAGACGAGACAAGTGACTAGTAGTCTCCTACCGTACAAGAGTATGCGATCCCCACCAGACCACATTATAAATCATTGTTCGGAACGGGATGGGATCTCCAGATTCCACCTGCTGAGGCAGTTACTGTAGCTACACCAGTGGCGCTGGTGCTGTCACGGTTGCTGCAGCCATTGCTGCTGCTACCGCTGCTGCTGCTCCAGAGGCACTGCCAGTAGGTACTAGTAGTGCGTGCCCTGCTACCTACTTTCATTTCCACACACCTGTGACAAGGCCAGGTCAGTACCCTCCCCTCCCACCACCTCCCCTCCCCCCCCCCCCTCCCTCCCTCAAACACATGCCGAGTCCACAGAGTCACCCGGAAGCCTCCTACTCCGCAGCAGCAGCATCAGCAGCGTAGTTCTGAGACGTCTCAAAACAGAGTCACCCGAAAAAGCCTCCTACTCCGCAGGAGCAGCGGCAGCAGCAGCAAAGAGGCGGCAGGAGGGGGGAGCGACCATATCGGATTGGATGGGGCGGGGCACGATCTCAATGTTGGTGGGCTCGCGGCTGCCCACACTGAGCGGCTGCTCCCACGGCTCCCCGTCTATCTGCATGAACGCCAGCCGCCGGTGCTCGCCCCTCAGGGCTATGCGCATGCCATGCACCTGTTTGGGGGAGGACAATGGGTAAATGATGGGATGGTGGAGTTTCAGTGGGAAGACGAGAAGCGCCACAGCTCTCCGTCTATCTGCATCAAGGCCAACCGCCTGTGCTCGCCCCTCAGGGCTATGCGCATGCCATGCACCTGGGGAGGCGAGAGAAGCGGGGGTGGGGAGAGGAGTTGTGAGGGAGAGAGGGGAGGGAGTGGGACCAAAGGGATGCGCAGCAGATTCGAGGAGATGTTGATCAGTTACAGGTCGTAATGGGAGCATGGGAGGAGCAGCGTGGGAGGAGCATAGGAGGCTGGGAAGCTGGGGGTGGGAGAGCGAGTGGCAGCAGGGTCCCAACCCAAGGGAATGGGAGAGAGAGCGCACGCCCTGCACGCACCTGTGCGATGCGGGTGCCCCGGGCCATGTTGCCCATGACAGCCATGGTGTGCCAGCCGCCCTTGAGCCCTATCACCTCCAGCATGCCATCGTCCGGCCGTGCAGGCGACCAGCCCTCCTGGGAATGAACCATGCGGAGAGCGAGAGCGAGAGCGAGAGCGAGAGAGAGAGAGCGGGGGGGCGCGGTGGGGTGGGTGCCAGGGCAGGGCACAGGGGACGAGGGAAGCTTTTGAGGTTGAGTGAGGGGAACTCAGAACAGTAGATGGTGAGGGAAATGAGTTGAGCGGCCGACTGGGCCCGCCCTCTTGGGAGCCCCGAGGGGCCTTGACTTTGAGGCAACTCACAGCTCAGGAGTGTGCTAGCAACGGTGGCATTGCACTCACCTTAGCATTGAGATCAGCAGAGGGCGTGCCCCAGGGGTTCCTGGATCCTGCCTCCCACTCACAGGAGTAGCTAAGGTGACTTTTGAGTCGTCTCAGGAATGTGCTTGCACCCACACTCACCTTAGCATTGAGATCAGCAGAGGGCGTGCCCCAGGGGTTCCTGCCCCCTGCGTAGCTGGGCAGGTTCAGCACCACCACCGCCCTCAGACTGGCGTGTGGGTTGGGTTGTGAGAGGGGCGGGGAGAGGGAGGGAAGGAGAAAGAGGGGAAGAGAGAGAGAGCGAATGGGGGAGAAGGTGGAGAGAGGAGGGTTGGATTCGACGGAAGAGAGACACGGGAGATTGAAGAGGGAGAGGGAAGCAAGGGGAGTGAAGGAGGGGGAGGCAGGTGGGAGTGAGGGAAGGGGAAGCAAACACAGAGAGGCAAGCACAGTGAGGCAAGCACAGTGAGGCAAGCACAGTGAGGCAAACACAGAGAGGCAAGCACAGCACAGTGAAGCAAGCAGAAGGGAAGGAAGGGAAGCGGAGGGAGCGAAAGCAGTAGAAAAGCAGAGAAAAGGAGCAAAGGCAGGGGGGCAGTGAGCAAAGGCAGGGGGGCTTACTCATTGGGTAAATCCAGGTCCTCCCATGGGCCGTCCTTTGCCTTCTGCACACTGAACGTTGCGATCATGTGCACACACCTGTTGGGGGGGCGCGGGGAGGTTAGGGGGAGTGGGAGAGAGGAGTGGGAGAGGAAGGAAGGAGAGTGGGGGGGGGGGGGGGGAGAGGGGGGGAAGGGGAGGGTGAGGAGAGGAGCGCAGAAGTTGAGTCGTCTAAGAAACCAATACCTCAGAATCTGTCGACTCAGAACATGGTTGGGCTTGACTTGGAACTACAGGAGCCCTTACCGTGCCTCAGGCTGCGTGGAGCAGCAGGTGCAGAACCATCCCTGTGTGCACCCGTACCCTCCATAAATGGCCTGCCACACACACGTGCGCACGCACACACACCACACACATGCAAGCATGCCATGGGTAGGGGAAGAAGGGATGGGGGAGAGACAGGGAGGGAAAGGGGGAGGGAGGGAGGAATGGAGGGAGGAAGGGAGGGAAGGGGGGAAGGAGGGGAGAGAGAGGAGGGGGAATGGGGGAAGAAGCTGGGAGTTGGGAAACAACGAGCCCATCCCAAACCTCAAACCACCCCAAACCCAGAACCCCAGCCCGAATGCCAAACCCCTCATGACTGCTCTCCTGCATGGTGGCTGCCCATGACATGGCCATGGGCTCACTCACCTGGTTGGCCATGACTTTTGAGACGTCTCAAAACTCTCCTGCATGGTGGCCGCCCATGACATGGCCATGCGCTCACTCACCTGGTTGGCCATGCAGCCGCGTGCCAGCCAGGGCTTCCTCTCCCTCAGCACGTGGAAGCTTCTTCGCACACTCCAGCCCGAAACCCAAACCCCCAAAATCGCTCCAAACCCCTAAAGCTCACCTGGTTGGCCATGCGGCCACGTGCCAGCCAGGGCTTTCTCTCCCTTAGCGTGTGGAAGCTGTGTGCCACCTGTGCGTCCATGCCTGCTCGGGCGGAAACAAAGGGGAGAGCATGGGGGAACGTGCGTTGAATTGAGAGGGTGGGGCTCAGGTCGAAGCAAGCACGTTGGGTCAGCCAGGGCCGTCCTTTCCCTCAGCGTGTGGAAGCCGTGTGCAACCTGGGTATGCATGCCTGCTCGCACAGGGGAGTGGGGAGAGAATGGGCGGAGAGTGGGGAGGGATGGGGGGAGAGTGGGAGGAGAATGGGGGTAGAGTGGGAAGAGAATTGGGGGAGAGCGGGGAGAAAATTGGGGAAGAGTGGAAGGGGAATGGGCGGAGAGAGAGAGGAGAATGGAGGTCGAGGGTGCTGCACGGGCGAAGAAAGCATGTTGGGTCTAGGGTGAGGCGCACCAAGTCGCAAGAGAGTCAACTCTGTCGCTGTGTGCCAGCCCAACCACTGTTTGAAGTCACTCAACGTGCACACACAGGCACACAGGCACCCAGGCACACAGGCACCCATGCACACAGGCACCCATGCACATACGCACATACGCACACACGCACACAGGCACCCATGCACACATGCACTTACCAATGCTGAAGTAAAGGTAGAAGTTTCCCAGGAACGACGTTGGTGCTGCCTGCACGACCACGGCACGGGCACACATGGGGACATGCACCCGGTGGGTGGCTGATGAGAGCCACGTGCATGCATGATGTGAATTATGACGTGGTGTGCATGTAATGCACCTCTGCGCTCTGCACACAAGCACGCACATAGGCATACCGCACTCGCATTCGCGTTTGTGCACATGCGCAGAATTAGAAAAAGGGGGAGGAGTGGCGGGGCTGGGGGGGGAGATAGCACGGGAAGGAGGGAGCGGGGAGGGACGCAGGTGGGAGGAAAGCTTCTAGGGTGGGGAGGAGATGGGGAGGGAGAGTGCTTCTGTGTGAATAGTGAGGTGCTGTGAGGTGCCTCCAAGCTAGACTAGACAGACATGCACGCACACATTGATGCATGCATGCATGGGATACGTGTGTTTCTATGTAGGGGCTCACCTCGCCTGCGGTCTCTTGTGGGTGTATGGCGTATGGCAGGTGCATTTGAGTGGTGTCCATGTCAGGGGATGGCGTCACCTGTATGCTCCAGCTGCTCGTGTATGTGTGCATGTGCACGAGGCAAGGCAGGGAACGAGAGTGGCAGGGTGATGGTCAGCAGCACAGAGGAGGAAGGAACGGACGGGATGCGTGTAGGCGTGTGGATGTAGGGATGCATGGATGCATGGACGCATGGGATCATGCACGTGGCGCATGCACATGGGCCTATGCATGTGGTGGGGCATGCACGTGCAGCACACAGAGTGACAGGAAACTTCTCGATCACACCGCGTGATTGAGAGAGTTGGATCGCAGCCAGTGGGGAGCAGGGAAAATCAGAGGAGAGGAGAGGCTATTTTGATTATGCTGACATTTGAGGCGCCTCAAAGTATCAGAGGAGAGGCGGTGTGGCGGTGTTCGTGATGCTGATGGTGATGATGGGAAGCAGGCGGTGCGGTGGTGCAGTGATGCTTTTCTCACCCGTCCAGCTTGCAGGGCTGTGCGGTGACCACCCCCAGCAGCATCTGCTCAAACAGTGCTATGCCCAGAAACGAAAACGATGGGCCCTGCGTGGCGTGGGGTGGCGTGGGGTGGCATGGGATGGGACGGGATGGGATGGCATGGCATGGCATGGGATGGCATGGCATTATACATGAAGGGCTAGACGACAGGCAAGAGGGCACATGAAGCAGAGGAAGAGAGTCCACAGGAACTTGAGATGGACACGGAAACTGGTGAAAAGACACGAGCGGAGGCAAGGAGGACAAGAGTTTACAGGGTTTCGGGTTTTTGAAATGTCATATCTGATGCACACGTTGAAGGTGGGTGCTTGCACAGAGGCGCATCCATCCACCCATAAGCACAGCTCATGTGCACACTCACAGGAACTCACATGCACACGCACGTGCCCTCAAACACACACACAAACACACACACACACACACACACACACACACACACACACACACACACACACACACACACACACACACGCACGCACGCACGCACGCACGCACACGCTCACGCGCACATACCCATCCAAAGGTTCGCGAGAGGTCGTTGCCAGTGCCGAGCGGAATGACGGCAACGGGTGGCGGCGAGGGGAACTTCTCGAGCACAGACAGCAGCCACCCCACCGTGCCGTCGCCCCCTGCTGCCTGCACATCCATCCACCCCGCACCCCACGCAACGGATTTAAAAAACAATGGAACGGAACCGAACGGAACGGAGAAAAAGGGTCAGTCAATGGCGGGGAGCCAATGGCATAAGCTGGATATGCGTGCGCGCACAGCGAACAGGGTGCAAGTTGCGCAGTCAGAGCCACACTGTATGCAGACGTCAGCATCGCACGATGCAGGAGGTACGCGGCACGTCGCACATCGCTCGCTCATCGCTCGTGCACCGGCGCGTTTCACGCAGCACGAAGCAGCTCCTTGCTAATCGCTCACTTGCGTGTTACGCTGTCCTTCGCTCTCCAGTTGCGCTGGCCCAGCAGCACGCAGCAAGGCCGCACGCGACCACGTTATATTTTTCTTTCTTTCAGAGTCGACGCAAAGGCCATTGCGCGCTGCCAGCGGATTATATCGCACATTTAAACCCCGCGCTCGAACAGCAATCACCCCCAACCCCAGCTTCCCTCCACGTTACACCGCGACACAAACGCTACTACTCGCGACGACCCTTGTCATTCTCGCTCGCCCTTTCCCCCTTCCCCCCCACACGCCATCGCTTTCCGCGGCACTCACCACGATCCGTAGTCTCCGGCGCGCTTTTGACGCGGCCTCGTCGCCCTCCCCCGCCAGTCGCTCGAGACAGCCGAAGATGGTTGTGAGGGCCACTTGCGGCTTGACCTTGCTCAGATCGTACACCTGCGCGCACGCACAGCACGCAGCACCCGCCACGCAGCACGCAGCACGCGACACGAGCGCGCACGGAACATTCCGGTCGTGAAGTCGAGACGTTGGGTGAAGGGAGGGAGGGAGGGGGAGTTGGAGGTTAGGATGGGGGAGGGTGGGAGAGTGGGGAGAGGGAGAGAGAGAGTGGGAGGGAGGAGAGGGGGATTGAAAGAAATGACGGAGAAAGGAAGGTCGGGAGAACGAGGGAGGGGGACATGGAAGCCGGCGGAAAGATTAAAGGCATGAGCGGGAGAGAAAGAGCCATGAGAGAAACTATCTCTCAGGCAGTACAAAGTGTCGGGTGAGGAGAAAGAAACCTAGTGACAAACCGCGAAAATACCAAAATAACATGGCAAAGAACGCACAAACACGACGCGCACTTTCAAGTCATGCCCTAATCAGCACACCTGAAGCGCGCCGATCTCCGTAATCAGCGCGTCAAACAGTTCCGGGCCGAGTCTGCCCCCGCTCTTGGAGTTTATAAACACGACCAACGGCGCTTCGGGATCAGCGCCGTCTGCCGCCGCCACCTCGCCATTAGGCCCGGCTTCCGGCACCTGCAGCTTGGCCTCCGTCGCCGCGGCTCGGACCGCCGTGGCGACTGACTTGGGGAAGCGCAGGCTATCGACGGTGAGCTTGGATAGGAAAATCTGATCCGCCACGCCTTTCGCCACGCGGATGCTACTGATTGCCGCTTTGGCAGGTTTCATCTCGGGTAATGCGATCGCTCCGCCGACTGCGGAAGGAGTTTCTGGCTGCTCCTGTTCAGCCATTGGTGTGGATGAGGACACGCGAGAAGGGGGTTTCGACGGGTGATGTCGAACGGTTAAGATTGTCTCACAGTCCTAACCAGGATAATTGTGATATGACGTTCAGATTGTGAAGTACTAACGCATCGCTGATGTGAGTTTTGGAGTGGTGGCTGCGGGAAAGCTGCTGCTATTGAACACAGTTAACAAAAGGTGGGCGCTTGTGCGCGGTAAAGAACCTAGGGACTATGCTTGTGAGGTTGGTGTTTCGATATTAGTACCGAAAGAAACATCAAGATGTCAAAAAGATGTCAGAAAGAAGCGAACAGAACTCAACACTCACGACTCACAAGGCTCAGCATAAAACCAGCAGCCAATAGCATATCACGTCAACACAGAGTCTGCGAGGGAACGCCAACCACTGACCAGTTGTGATCGTGCACCGTCGATTTCGTTTTTGTCCACGATGCTGTTGCCAACGGGCAGATGGAACGTTTGGTGTTGCTCAATGGAATAAGATGGCGCTCCCACAGTTTCCCGACACCGAAGTTTGCCCATCAGGCTCAAAAATGTCGGGATGGTGATCAGAGTGGGGTACTGCCCCACTCAGGACACCGCGTCCTTGCGAGCAGTCACGACCAAATTGCGACCTTCTGACCAGCACTCACGTAAATAATCTAGTCGCACCCAATAGGCCTTCACGTCTGACAATCGGATGGACTCAACGATTTGGTTGGGATTTCTGACTCCCGCGTAAAACGGTGCCCAAAAATTTGAAAACAAAACATTCTGAGGCGCACTGAACCATTTCTGCTATTGAATGGCGTTGACTCAGAAACTGGGCAGCTGAACTTCGGGCAATGACACAAAATCGCGGGTGGGGTCGTAGCTCATTTCGGTAAGCGTCGTGGGCCGTCTAATGAGATCGTATACGGATGTAGATGAACACTCGCACGACGAATTCGATGGGAAACTTGGTGGTCGAACTTCGAGCCGCATGCTGGCAAATATCTCGAAATTTGCAAAATTGCGAGCCGCGTGACCAGACTTTCTTGTCGGGAACTGTGGGAACACCTTCTAAGCCATCTTCAATTCGCACTCACGGAAACCGTCGCATAACGGTCGCCTCTTCAACTGCATTTCCTGTCGGTCGATCTGGCCCCCTGTTATGTACAGTACAGTTCTTGGAGAAGCCACGCCCCATGCCCATGCGGTTCCCGAAAAGCCGTGGTGGGGTGGAGAACGGTCAGCTTTGACTATTGGTTGGGTGCAACGGAAAACGCGGCAAAATTAAATAAGGGCGGGTCCAGCACGTACGTTTTCCTTACATTACAGTTCATTCTGTGCGGTAATCTGTATTGCGTCACGGTTCAAGACGGTGCGATTTCAAAACCGCTGTGCACCGCCTGATATCTTTTCGAACCAAGACAGATGAACTGTATAGGACCTGTAAACGTACGCGGTGGACCCGCCCTAATCCTACACGTGACTGCAATGGACGCTCGATTCCAAGAAAATCAAATTGCTGCAGACAGATGACCATCTGAGAAGCAGGTTTGAAATTAGTAACCATCCCATTTGAACGATAGTAGAGTTCTGTTCATATTGGCCCAACTAGCTCTAATTTCGGGAACCATTCTATTCAGGGCTACAGTGTACAATGACTCTATAACCAGGTTTGTGAGCTGCTTGAATGTGGGTGAGTTAAATGTAGAAAAGTGTTGGATACACCCTTATTACGCATCATCTGGAAGAGAGTATGAAGCAGATTCAACTTCACACCAAAACTGGTTCATGTTCCTCTAATCCCTCAACAGTCACTCCACAGCAGTCATGCCGCTTTCCCTCGTTAATAGTACCTTGGCGCAGCCGGTCTGCGCCCTGATTCAGCGACAACCTTGTGAACAACAGCTTGTTGCTTCAGCTAGATTCACACTCGCAGGTCCCGTTGCGCGCCGAGCGCTCGCGGTGCGCGCTTCTCCGTCAGCGCCAGGCCACGCGGCGCCGTCGGAACATGCGCCAACGGAGCCTGTGCCCGATGCTGTCCCGAGGGAGGAGCAAGCTGCCAAGGAGGCCCGCGTTCGTGCGGAGGTTTCTCGCAGGATTCGGCAGCTCGGGCGGGAAGGAAATGCGTCGGCCGCTGTGGAGCTTTTCACTCAAATGCAGGTGAGGGGGATGGTTAGGTTCGCCCCGCCCCGCTACACAGGCACACCCTTGCAGCGTTACTTCTACGGGATTTCTCACGGAATAGGCACTGCTAGCACTCTTGACAGGCGCGTTCTCCCTTGGTCCATGCAATGTTTTGTCTTTCCGTGCCAAATGCCCTTTTCCAGGGACAAGAGGTGCCAACTGCGTTATCTCGAGCCCCGCTTCTCTATTCCTACAAAAAGGATCGCTTCCAGCCACGATCATCGCTCGCCAAAGCTTTATGTCAATCGCCCGAACGCACCAATGCAAACCCTCTGATAACCCCTGTCTCCTTTCCGATTTGCTGAACCCTCGGCCCATCGTTTCTAACCTTTGCATAACTCCTCCATCCCTACCTCCTCTGTCTCTCCCACACACCTCCCCAACCCCCCAACTCCCCTGTTCCCCCACCTTTTCTATAACATCCCCCCTCTCTCCTTGTCTGCACCGTGTTTCCCCGTGTCAGGCGGACGGCATAGCCCCAGACGCCATGGCAGCGACAGCTCTCATCGACTGCTGCGTGCGCTGCGGTGAGCTGGCACGTGCTGAGCGCACCTTCTTCAACCTCTTCAGCAAAGCCCCAGCCAGTACCACCAGCAGTCCCTCCAGCAGCAGCAGCGACAGCGACGTTGGAAGAACAGCTAATCTGGTGCCGGACGCGGTGGCAGTGGGCGTGCTGCTGCGAGCATACGGGCGCAAGAGCCCGCCGCAGTGGGCCAAGATTCAGCAGCTGCTGACGCGCATGGAGCTCGACTTTGGCCTGCAGCCGTCCACTGCGATTTTCAATGAGCTTATGGATATCTGTGCGAGGGACAATGCGGTGGACCGCGGTGTGCAGCTGTTGGATCGGATGGCCGAGGCAGGCGTTGAGCCAGATGCGTTCACATTTGAGGCTGTGAAGCGCAGGCGAACGCTGCGGTCGCATTTCAAAAAGCTTTTCTATTAAGCAGGGTGGTTGGGGAATACGGTACATCATGTGTAGCTAGTAGGGCACCTGAAGTTGGAGAGGGGTTGGATAAGTGGGTTCGGCTGTTGAGGGTTGGGAACAAGGGCTTATAAGGGAGTGTCTTTTGTGAGAAGTTCCTCACTGGCGTACTTAACATCTTCAGAGGTGTTCCTATCCTCGTATCAAGATAACCTCGTATCAAGCTCGCACTGAAAATTCCCCTAAACCCAATACCTCTCGCTAGTTTTACCAGGCAAAAACAGTATTCTTGATACGAGGTTTCCTGATATGAGGCCGCAGGGACATGTCCTCACTTTCACATGTTTTTTTTTGTTTTAACGCTGCTGAAGGTGTGTTGATACGTGTTACGAGTGCAATTGAGTGAACGAACGAGAATTGCACTATCGAAGCAAGATTACAATGAGCGAAGGCATGAGCGAAGAATATATAGCGAAACTACAGTGGTAACGGTAATGGTCGCGCGACGAGCCTGGGACTGAGGTTGGGAAAGTGTCGAAGCGTAGGCCCGGAGCGCGGGTTACCAGCCGAGCCGTGAGGTCGGGATGCGATGTGCGAAAAGGGCGGGATGATGAAATGATGCGATGGTCGCGAGTGGTAACGGTGCTGACTGAGGTGCTACAGTGATGTACGCGTTGAGCAGGGATGCGAAGTAAGGAGAAGGAATTTTCCTTACACTACCCCTCTCCCCAAGGAGGCCCCTCTTACGAGAGCGCATGGACGTCGCGGAAATTTCGGCTTCGCAGATATTCGGTGAAGACAGGGTGGTTCTCGATTTTATCCAGGGAGACCCAGTTGTCTTCTGTCGGCGTTCGGTCCTTCCAGCGAATTAGGAACTCGATCCTTCGGGCTCCCCGAGGGTCGCGGACTCGGTGGCTGAGGATTTTCTCAGGGGTGATGATTGGTTCGGTTGGGGGGCGTGTCATGCTGGCTGGGCGATTTCGTGGCAGTTGGCTCGTGGATGGGATGTAAGGGCGAAGTAGGCTGACGTGGAATGACGGGCTGACGTACCAGTCAGCAGGGAGGAGGAGGTGGGCCGTGACGGATGTGATCATGTGGCTGATGCGAAATGGCCCACAATATCGGGGGCGAAGTTTTGGAGTGATGGGCAGGCGAAGGTTCTGAGTGTCGAGTAAAACGAGGTCGTCGGGCTGATAAGTAACGGGTCTGCGATGGCGATCGGCGTTGCGTTTAGCGATGATGTTGGATTTTTTTATTGCTTCTGCTGCCCTGGTCCGTGCTGCTTGCAGAATCTCGGCGAACTGTTGTGCTCGTTGTCAGATTATTATAGCTGATGCATGTTTGTAGGCTATAGTGGGGTAGCACATATGGGGTACAGCTTTCTAGGGTTGTATTTGTACCCAACTCTGACTTAGTCATTTTCCATTCCTGGTCATTTATTTCACATGGTATAGAGCGAGTTCCCTGTGGGAACGTTGCCTAGGGCCCACCGAAGCGCGCCCCGAGGCGCGCACCTTTTTTTTAGCGACCCCTCGAGTCGCCCTTTCCCTCGTGGCCCCGCCGTCCCTCAGACGCGGCCCCGCCACCCCTTTTGATCGCGGCCCCGCCACCCGATCGCTGCCCCGCCGCCACGTCGCGGCCCCGCCACCCGATCGCGGCCCCGCCGCCAGCTACGAAGCGGCCCCGCCGCCTGCTCGACGCGGCCCTGCCGCCTGCTGTGACGCGGCCCCGCCGCCTGATCTGACGCGGCCCCGCCGCCTGCTCTGACGCGGCCTCGCCGCCGGCTACGACGCCGCCCCGCCGCCTGCTACGACGCCGGCCCCGCCGCCTGCTCAGCCGCGGCCCCGCCGCCCTCGCTACTTCGGCCCTGCCGCCCCTGGTCCCGCGGCCCCGCCACCCTACCTGCAGCAGCCGAGCCGCCCACCTGCAGCAGCCGAGCAGCAGTGCAGCCGAGCCGCCCCGCACCCGAGCCGCCCTGCCGCCGAGCCGCCCGGGAGCCGAGCCGCCCTGCACCCGAGCCGCCCTGCCGCCGAGTCGCCCGGGAGCCGAGCCGCCCTGCACCCGAGCCGCCCTGCCGCCGAGCCGCCCGAGAGCCGAGCCGCCCAGCAGCCGAGTCGCTGAGTCGCCGAGCCGCCCTTCTGCAGAGTTGCCCGACCTGCCCTGCCTGGTGAGCACAGTCCCACTGTCACTGCGTGCTCTTCCCCTACTGCTTGCACTGCTTCGCTGTCGTCGTCATGGCTACCCCTAGTGTCCTAGCTTTTGACGCTGAGGGTCGCGCCATTGACTTTGAGGTCTGGGTAGACGACCTGCAGTTGTTTTTACAGTGCGATAGGGCAGACGGCCTCTCTCTCTTTGACCTTACCTCTGGCGCCTCTCCTGCTCCTGCTGCTGATGCTGATCCCACTGTCCGCTCTCAGTGGGCCACCCGCGATGCTGCTGCACGTCTTGCTGTGCGTCGCCACCTCCCTACCTCTGAGCGCGCGCACTTTAGTAAGTACAAGAGTGCTCAGACCTTGTACGACGCTGTAGTTGCGCGCTACTCCTCCCCTGCCACTGCTGCACTAAGCCGTCTCATGCTTCCCTACCTCTTTCCTGACCTCTCTGCCTTTCCCACTGTCGCTGACCTCATTACGCACCTCCGCACTAGTGACACTCGCTACCGCGCCGCCCTTCCTGCTGAGTTATGCGCTAAGAACCCCCCCCCCATGTACATCACTCTCTACTACGTAGTCGCACGCCTCCCTGACTCCCTTTGCGTAGTCAGGGACCACTTTCTCGCAGTCTGTCCCACCACCCTCACCGTCGACGTCCTCGAGAAGGCCCTCCTCGCAACGGAGAAGAGCATAGTCGCTGTAGGAGCTTCTCGTGGAGACCCTCGAGCCCCCGTCTTTGAGGGGTGCTCTCCTTCCCCCTTGCTGCCCTCTGTTGCCTCTGCTGCTGCTGCCGACCTGCTTGGTCTTGAGTCGGTCGGCGCGGCGTCTGCCCCTAGTGGGAGACGTCGCCCTGGCAAGGGCAAGGGGGGCAAGGGCGCGGGTGGAGCTGGAGGAGGCGGTGGCGGTGGCGGCGGAGGCGGCGGAGGGAGTGGGGGTGGCGGCGGGAGTAGTGGCGGAGGTGGTGGTAGTGGTGGCTGCAGCGGCGGAGGTGGCGGTGGTGGTGGCAGCGGTGGTGGTGGTGGCAGCAGCGGAGGTGGAGGCGGCGGAGGAGGCAGCGGAGGAGGCGGTGGTGGTGGAGGGGGTGGAGCTGGTCGGGGTGGTACCCAGCAGCGGAGCGGCGGTGGTGGTGGCCAGCGCTCGCAGCAGCAGCAGCAGCAGCGTTCGCGGGACATCCCTCCGCCTCAGCAGCTTCGTGAGTGGTACACTCAGCGTCAGAGGGGTGGGGGTACTGGTCCGTGCACCTACGTCCTTCGTTCCGGCGACCGAGCGGGTGAGCAGTGTGGGGGTGCCCACCCCACCCAGCGCTGCTTTGGCAACCTGACGGACGCTTGGCGTCAACAGTTCCCCGGGGCTAGTGAGATCCCTCGCTGGGATGAGCTTCTTAGGGCTGGTGTAGCGATCTTTGATCTTGATTTTGATGCTATCCTTGCTGCTATGTATGCTGTGGATTTTAGTGAGGAGAATGAGGGTTACCGGTGTTTCCAGCCCGACCCGGGCATTGGTACTACTGCGCTAGGTGCTTGTGATGCTGCTGCTCTAGGTGCCATTGCGTCTGCGCTCTCAGGTACTGGTGAGACTGCGCTCTCAGGTACTGCGTCGCCCTCGTCCTCCCTTACTTTCACACTTGACTCTGGGGCTTCTCGCTCCTTCTTTCGAGACCGCACCACCCTTACGCCGCTTGGCCGACCGGTTGCCGTCTCCCTGGCTGACCCCTCTGGGGGTCCTGTCCTCTCTCACTTCTCCACTGTCCTCCCGTGTTCGGCTGCCCCTTCGGGCACCCTCTCTGGTCTGTACCTTCCCTAGTTCTCTACGAACTTGGTGAGTGGCGCGGACCTGCAGGATGTGGAGGTTCACCAGTTCACTCCTACGAGTCAGCGGGTGACCCACTGCACGGAGGCACGCACAGGCCGACACCTGGCCACGTTCTCGCGTCGGCCGGGGTCGAGTCTCTACACCCTGACCGTTGAGTCTCCTCCTGTCCCTGCGTCTGGTCAGGTGGCTGCGTCAGGTCAGGTGCTTGCTGCTGCGTCCCGGTCAGGTCCTGAGTCTGCCCCCTGTTCTTGTCGCCTCCTGTCCCACGAGACTCTCCTGTGGCACCACCGTCTTGGCCACCCCTCCTTGCCCCGTCTTCAGAGCATGGCTTCCCGTGTCCTTGTCTCTGGTCTTCCACAGTCTCTCCCTCCCTTTCCCTCCGGGCCAGGACCTTCCTGTGTCCCCTGTGTCGAGGGTCGCCTCCGGGCTGCTCCTCACTCCTCCCAGTTCCCCTCGACAGAGGCTCCTCTGCAGACGCTTCACATGGACGTGTGGGGCCCAGCCCCCGTCCGTGGGCAGGGTCACGAGCGCTACTTTCTGTTGGTGGTTGACGACTACTCGCGTTACACCACAGTCCTCCCCTTGCGCAGCAAGGGTGCTGTCACTGAGGTGCTGATCGACTGGATCCGCGAGGCTCGTCTCCAGCTCAGGAAGAGCTTCGGCTCGGACTTTCCTGTTCTGCGTCTGCACTCGGACAGAGGTGGAGAGTTCTCCTCGCGCCTTCTGCGAGACTACTGTCGTGCACGGGGGATCCGCCAGACCTTCACGCTTCCGGACTCTCCACAGCAAAATGGGATTGCTGAGCGCCGCATTGGCATGGTCATGGATGTCGCTCGTACGTCCATGATGCATGCGGCTGCCCCCCATTTTCTGTGGCCGTTTGCGGTGAGGTACGCGGCGCATCAGCTGAACCTTCACCCCCGGGTCTCTCGGCCCGCGATGTCCCCAGTCTTGCTGTGGACGGGGAAGGTTGGCGATGCGTCGGCGTTCCGTGTCTGGGGATCTCGGGCGTTTGTCCGCGACTTGTCTGCGGACAAGCTGTCCCCTCGTGCTGCTCCCTGTGTCTTCCTTGGCTTCCCCACAGACGCTCCCGGGTGGCAGTTTTACCACCCCTCCTCTCGTCGTGTTCTGTCCTCCCAGGACGTCACGTTCGACGAGTCAGTCCCCTTCTACCGCCTCTTCCCCTACCGCACTCCTTCCCTCCCCCCTCCGCCGGACTTCCTTGTGCCGGTTCCCCCCCCGGTAGACCCCCTCCCCCCTCAGGTTCCTGCCCCCTCAGGTGTGTCCCAGGTAGACGCAGTTGACCAGGTCGAGGTAACTTGTGACTCTGGTGCTGCTGCGGGTGCTGAGCCTGGGGGTGCTGACTCTGGGGGTGCTGTGCCCGGGGGTGCCGAGCCTGGAGGTGCTGCTACTGGGGGTGCTGAGCCTGGGGGTGCTGAGCCTGGGGGTGCTACTGCGGAGGGTGCTGAGCGTGGGGGTGCTGAGCCGGGGGTGCTGTGCCTGGAGCTGCTGAGCTAGGGGGTGCTGGGTCTGGGGGTGCTGGGTCGGGAGCTGCTGAGCCTGGGGGTGCTGAGTCTGGAGCTGCTGAGCCTGGGGGTGCTGCGTCTGGAGCTGCTGAGCCTGGGGTTTCTCCTGCTGCGTCTCGCCGGGAGCCCCTCTCTCCACAGGAGCTGCGCGAGTGGTTTGCTCGCCGCTGGAGGCGTGCTGCTGGAGCTGGAGCTTCTTCGACCGTCGAGGGTGCTGGTGCTGCCGGTCCCGGAGCTGCTGGGTCTGCGGGTCCTCCTGGAGCAGGAGCTGCTGAGGGTGTTGGTGCTGAGACCACTGCTGTCTGTCCTCGCGGTGGTTCTGCTGCTGGTACTGCTGGAGGTCCTGCCACTGGAGGTGTTGGTGGCGCTGGTACTGTCGCTGAGGGTGCTGGTGCTGTCCCTGCTGAGTCTGGAGCTGCCGCGCGGCCTCGGCCGTACTTCGTTCCGCTCCTGCAGCAGGTTCTTGGTCTTTCTCCTCCGGTAGAGTGTCCACAGCCTGTCCAGTCGCAGTCACTGTTGGAGCCTTCCTCTCCTCTGCCTGCTCCCTCTCCTTACACTGGTCCTACTGGAGGTCTTACTGAGCGTCGTGAGCCTGCGTCTCGTCCCGCGTCGCCTGTTCGTGCTGCTCGCGCTAGTGGTCGCGGTTCGTGTCAGCGTCCTCCTCCTGTCCCTGGCACGCATCGGATGTCTCTGCGTCCGTCCACTGCTCCTCTGCGTGCCCCTTTGCCTTCTCCTCCTGAGTCCTCTCTTCCTGCGCTTGCCGACCCTGAGTCGGACTCTCTTCGTGCTGCCAGTCCTACTGTCACGCGTCTGCTTGCTACTGTCGTCCCTGACCCCTCGTTTGGGTCCACTGCTGCGTCTGCTCTTGTCGCTGAGCTCGTCGACTTTGCTGCTCGCTGTCGTCTAGACCACGCTGCTAGTCTTGTTGCTGAGTCTGCGTCTGTCTGTCCTCCGTCCGTCGGGGGTGTGTCAAATTATATGATTTATATAATTTAGGTTTAGGTTTTGTAGGGGTGTTTCTTAGGGGGTACAACTTTTCTCTCGTCACTTTTGTACCCCATGCCCCAAACTAGTCGACATCATTCCTCTCTCACCTTGACATGGTATCAGAGCGGGTTTTCCTTAGGAGCGATGTCGAGTGAGTTGTGAGGGAGAAAATTGGAGAATATCTTTGCACTATAGCATTCGAAGTACATATAGCAAAGGAACACATGAAGAGGTGCACCACCTACAAATTTAATAACTACACTACAGCTAGAACTACATGCAGTTATAATAAATATAATTCTGACATCCCCCCGTAACTGCATGCAGGAATAGCTAAGTGCCAAGCACAACCTGCAGAGGTACACCAACGAGCAATAAAACAAGCAACAGCAGGTACTGCAGGCGGGCTAACTTTGAAAGGTTACCCCCTCCATCTCCTCACCCTCCTCCTTCCCCTCCCCCACACTGCTGCAGAAGCAGCAGAGAAGGGGGGAAGAGAGGAGAGGTGGAGGGACGGCTGCTTGTTGCCTCACACCCGCCACCCCGGTACCACTCCCCCTGCTCACCCACATCCTCACACCCTCCCCCCCCAGCGGCAGCTGCAGTGGTGGGACTGAAAGAAGGAGGAGGGGAAGGGAGAGAGTTGACCCCACGCTCCAACACCCTCCACCCCCATACCCTCCTCCCCACGGCTGCAGGGAGACAAGAGAAAGGGGGGGGTGGGAAGGAAGAAAGCCGCAGAGCGGCGAAGAGGCGTCGGTGCAGATGGGTCAGGGGCGGCAGCAGGGAGTGCAGGGGCGGAGAGGCCCGTCGCGGGCCAGTGCCACGGGGCGCACGACGGGTAGGATAAAAGGGCCCGATCGTGTGCCTCGGGGCGCACGACGAGCAGGGCACCATCGTGTGCCTCGGGGCACACGATGGGCAGATAAAGGGCACCGTCGCGTGCCACGGGGCGCGCGACGGGCAGGGTAGGAGTCACACGCCCGTGGGCGGGACAAGGTAAAGAATAAAATCGTCACGCGCCCTAGGCGCGCGACCGTAAAATTTTAGCAGCGGAAGTAAAGCGGGCCCACAGGCCAGGACGAACTCAGCGAGAGGGAGTCGACTTCTTTCAGACCTTCTCCCCCACCCCGAAGATGACTACTCTTCGGGTGCTGCTGCACATAGCCGCTCAGCGCGACTACGAGCTTCACTCTCTTGACTTCAGCACAGCTTTCTTGCAGGGCAGCCTGCACGAGGAGATCTGGCTGCGCCGCCCTCCTGGCTTCACTGGGTCGGTTCCCCCTGGCACCCAGTGGAGGCTTCAGCGGCCGGTCTACGGTCTCCGCCAGGCACCGCGTGAGTGGCACGACACACTGAGCACGACACTTGCGGCTCTTGGGTTTGCTCCCTCTACTGCTGACCCGTCGCTGTTTCTACGCACCGACACCTCGCTGCCGCCGTTCTACATTCTCGTGTACGTCGACGACTTGGTCTTTGCCACAGCGGACAGAGCTGGTCTCGCCCACGTGAAGTTGGAGCTGCAGAAGAGACACACGTGCACAGACCTGGGTGAACTGACAAGCTACCTTGGCTTGCGGATCACCCGGGACAGAGCACGGCGCACCATCACCCTGACTCAGTCACACATGGTGCAGCAGGTCCTTCAGCGCTTCCGCTTCACGTACTCCTCGCCTCAGCCCACTCCTCTGCCTACGGGACACTCGCTCTCAGCTCTGCCTTCGGATGAGTCCGTAGAGCCGAGTGGCCCGTATCCAGAGCTTGTGGGTTGCCTCATGTACCTGATGACTTGCACTCGACCTGACCTTGCATACCCTCTTAGCATCCTTGCACGCTATGTCGCTCCTGACCGTCACCGGAAGGAGCACATGGATGCAGCTAAGAGGGTGTTGCGCTACTTGTGCAGTACGTCGGGCATGGGGCTAGTGCTTGGAGGGCGAGACCGGCCTGTTCTCACAGGGCACTCAGACGCTTCTTGGGCAGACGACCAGGCTACTCAGCGGTCGTCACAGGGTTACACCTTCAGCCTTGGCTCAGGCTCAGTTTCCTGGCGTTCTACACGCTCTTCTTCTGTTCTCAGCTCCAGTTGTGAGGCTGAGATCTACGCCACAGCCATGGCTGCCCAGGAGCTACGCTGGCTGACCTACCTGCTGACCGACCTTGGAGAGCGGCCTGGTTCTCCTCCAGTGTTGTACGTCGACAACAAGGCTGCCATTGCCTTGTGTCAGGAGCACAGACTGGAGCACAGAACGAAGCACATTGCTCTGCGGTACTTTCTTGCTCGAGAGCTGCAGCAGCGTGGTCAGCTTTGTCTGCGTTACGTGGCCACTGAGGCCAACACTGCTGATGTGTTCACCAAGGCGCTTCCGCCTGTTGACCATCAGCGCTTTTGCACTCTGCTAGGCCTTGTACCTACTGGACCTCACTTGCTTACTTCTTGACCCTGCTTGTACTGTGATCACTATATATATATATATATGCCTGCATGTTTACTTTTGCTAGGATGTGATCACTGTATCTCTTGCTGTGTTATAAACCTGCATGTGAACTGGTCTTGTGACCCCTGTTAGGTTTGGCTATCCCCCTACTTCACCTATGGGGGTGTGTCAAATTATATGATTTATATAATTTAGGTTTAGGTTTTGTAGGGGTGTTTCTTAGGGGGTACAACTTTTCTCTCGTCACTTTTGTACCCCATGCCCCAAACTAGTCGACATCATTCCTCTCTCACCTTGACAGGGTGAGTGTGCTCTTGGCACGGACGTCCTAGAGGACAGGCAGGAGGAGTTACAGTGTCTGGCAGCTGCTTCACCTCATCTTGCGTCTGTACTGCTTGCTCCTAAGGGAGACCCAGATGCACTAGACATCCCGACTCCGCGCTCTTACGCGGAGGCCGTAGAGGGTCCCTACTCCTCTCAGTGGCAGGCAGCTATGGATGCAGAGATGGCTTCCTGGAAGTCCACAGGCACCTACGTTGACGCAGTTCCCCCTCCTGAGGCGAACATTTTCAGTGGCATGTGGATCTTCCGGGTGAAGCGGCCGCCGGGCTCTCCACCTGTCTTCAAGGCGCGGTACGTTGCTCGTGGCTTCAGCCAGCGGCAGGGAGTTGACTACTTTTAGACCTTCTCTCCCACCCCGAAGATGACCACTCTTCGGGTGCTGCTGCACATAGCCGCTCAACGCGACTATGAGCTTCACTCTCTCGACTTCAGCACTGCGTTCCTGCAGGGTAGCCTGCACGAGGAGATCTGGCTGCGCCGTCCACCTGGCTTCACTGGGACTTTCCCTCCTGGCACCGAGTGGAGCCTCCGACGGCCACTCTACGGTCTCCGCCAGGCACCCCGTGAGTGGCACGACACACTGAGGACTACGCTTGCTGCTCTTGGGTTTGCTCCGTCTACTTCTGACCCGTCGCTGTTTCTGCGCACCGACACTTCACTGCCGCCGTTCTACATCCTCGTGTACGTCGACGACTTGGTCTTTGCCACAGCGGACACTGCTGGACTCGCCTACGTGAAGTCCGAGCTACTGAAAAGACCCACGTGCACAGACCTGGGTGAACTGCGCAGCTACCTTGGCTTGCAGATCACTCGGGACAGAGCACGCCGCACCATCACCTTGACTCAGTCACACATGGTGCAGCAGGTCCTTCAGCGCTTCGGCTTCACGTACTCCTCGCCTCAGGCCACTCCTCTGTGTACTCGCCACTCACTCTCAGCTCTACCTTCGGATGAGTCCGTAGAGTCGAGTGGCCCGTACCCAGAGCTTGTTGGCTGCCTCATGTACCTGATGACCTGCACTCGACCTGACCTTGCATACCCTCTGAGCATTCTTGCACGCTATGTTGCTCCTGGGAGACACCGACCAGAGCACATGGCTGCAGCGAAGAGGGTATTGCGCTACCTGTGCAGTACGTCGGGCATGGGGCTAGTGCTTGGAGGGCGGAGTCCAGTGGTCCTTACAGGCCACGCGGACGCTTCTTGGGCTGACGACCAGGCTACGCAGCGGTCGTCACAGGGTTACACCTTCAGTCTTGGTTCCGGCTCTGTCTCGTGGCGGTCTACTCGTTCGTCTTCGGTTCTCAGCTCCAGTTGTGAGGCTGAGATCTACGCCGGGGCCATGGCTGCACAGGAGCTTCGCTGGCTCACCTACCTGCTGACTGACCTTGGAGAGCCGCCTCGTTCTCCTCCAGTGCTGTACGTAGACAACAAGGCCATGCTGGCCTTGTGTCGAGAGCAGCGCTTGGAGCACAGAACGAAGCACATTGCTCTCCGCTACTTCCTTGCTCGTGAGCTGCAGCAGCGTGGTGAGTTGCGACTTGCGTACGTGGCCTCTGAGGCCAACACTGCTGATGTGTTCACCAAGGCACTTGCGCCTTGTGACCATCAGCGCTTCTGCACCCAGCTGGGTCTTGTGCCTGTCTTGCCTCACTTGCTCTCTTCTTGACTTTACTTGTTCTGTGACATATATATACCTGCTCTTGCTTGTCTAGTTTTATATATATGTCTGTACTCCTGCATGTGAACTGGCCTCTGGCCCTGCTCTTGTGCTCGGACTGTGTGGGGACTTTGTGATCCACCCTGAGCTTGCTTTGTTTTGCTTTGCTTGACTGGTCTTGTGACCCCTTGTTCTCCTCCACTTTGCCTATGGGGGTGTGTCAGATTATTATAGCTGATGCATGTTTGTAGGCTATAGTGGGGTAGCACATATGGGGTACAGCTTTCTAGGGTTGTATTTGTACCCAACTCTGACTTAGTCATTTTCCATTCCTGGTCATTTATTTCACATTCGTGGGACGGGGTTGTCGGGATTTGGTGTCATGGGTACTGTTGGGTCCTGTCCGTAATTCAAGTAAAACGGCGACTGTTGCGTTGTGGCTGATGGTGCGTTATTGTATGCGAACTCGATGAGTGGCAGCTGGTGTTCCCACGTATTCGGATCGTCGCACATGGCTCGAATCAGCTGCTCCATGGTCTGATTTGTCCATTCCGACTGTCCGTCGGTTTCGGGGTGGTAGGAAGAACTGAATTGTAAGCGCGTGCCGAACTGCTGCCACAGGTTCCGCCAGAAGTTGCTTGTAAATTTCGTGTCTCGGTCGCTGATGATCGATGCGGGTATCCCGTGCAGCCGAACGACGGTGGTGATGAAGAGTCGGGCGGTTTCCTCGGCTGTGATTGATTTCCTGCATGCTGCGAAATGAGCCATCTTCGTTAGTCGATCGACGACGACCAGGATCGCGTCATTCCCACTCGCCCCAGCTGGTAACCCCGTGACGAAATCCATCGTCACCTGCTGCCAAGCACGCTCTGGGGGCGGGATGGGTTGTAATTGTCCCGCCGGTCGTTTCCTGCTTGACTTCATGAGCTGGCAAGTGGGGCACGATGCCACGTGTCGTTGCACATCGGTCAACATTTCTGGCCAGTAGTAGTACCGCTGCAGCTGCTGCCGTGTTTTTTCTACCCCGAAATGTCCCAAGGTAACTCCGTCGTGTGCTTCCTGTAACAGTAGTTCCCGTAGTAGCGTGTATCCTGGTACCCAGATGCGGTCGGTTCCAGCTTTTACGTAATAAACTCCTTTTGCCGCTGCGAATTGCTGTGAGTTGCCTCCTGTAAAGAATGGGTCTGTTTGATATCCGTGGGTAAATAGGCCTGTCAGTAGCGGGCTGGTCTGGGCGAGTAGTATTGCGTGGATCTGGGCAGTGGGGCGAGTCAGTGCGTCGGCGATATTCGAGGCTCCTTTTTTGTATGTGACCGTATAGTGAAAATTCGACTCGAGGAAATCGAGCCATCGAATTTGCCGTGGGTTGAGGTGGGGCTGTACGCGAAGGTACTGTAGAGATCGATGGTCTGTCCGTACTGTCACGTCTGCGCCGGTCAAGTAGCAGCGCCACACTTTGAACGCGTGCACGATCGCGAGCATTTCGCGGTCGTGTATCGGGTAATTTCGCTCAGGCGGATGTAGTTTGCGTGATTCGTAAGTGATGGGTTGGAGGCTGTCGCCGAAGTCCTGTAACAGTACAGCTCCGATGGCGATGTCACTTGCGTCGGTAACCACTTCGAAAGGGCGGTGGGGATCAGCGATGCGTAGAACGGGTGGTGAACAGAGAACGTTTTTCAGGGCAGAGAAGGCAGCATGCTCTTTCTCCCCCCACGTAAAAGCGACCCCCTTACGCAGTAAATCAGTGAGTGGGGCTGTTAAACGTGCCATGTCGGGCACGAACCGTCTAACGTAATTAACATACCCTAAAAAACTCTGCAGTTCCGTGATGTTTGGCGGGGGGCGCCACGCTTTTACAGTATCCAGCTTCTTTGGGTCAATCTCAACCCCAGCCTCCGAAATAACGTGACCTAAAAACTCTAGCCTATCCCTAAAAAACTCGCACTTGGAGCCTTTGGTGAGTAGCCGATGTTCCTCTAAAACCTTAAAAACTGCTTCAAGATCTGCTAAGTGTTGTTGCTTATCCCGACTGTAAACGAGGATATCGTCGAGGTAAACTATCACGCATTTATCTAAAAGTGGTCTAAACGCCTCGTTCATGGTCATCTGAAAAGTCGCATGCGCGTTCGTCAGCCCGAATGGCATTACTGTATACTCGAATGACCCGTACCTAGTCCTAAATGCTGTTTTGGCGCAGTCCGATGGTTCGACCCGAATCTGATGGTAACCTCCCCGTAAATCTATTTTCGAAAAGACTCGTGCTGTTCGCAGTTGGTCGATTAATTCGTCGGCGCGGGGAATGGGGTATCGCGATTTGATTTTTACCCTGTTAAGCGCTCGGTAGTCGATGCACATGCGGAACCCTCCGTCTTTTTTCGGTGTGAACAGTATCGGTGCGGCGAACGGTGACGAACTCGGTCGGATAAACTGCTTTTCTAATAGGTAATCTAACTGTTTCCTCAACTCGTCGAGCTCGGGCTGTGTCAGTCGAAATTGCCGCTGTATAGTTGGCTGTGCCCCCGGTTCGAACTCAATCCTATGGTCGTGTGCCCGCTGAGGTGGCAGTCCTTGTGGTAAATCGTCCGGAAATATCTTTGGGAACCGTTTCAGTAGTGCCTGTAGTTCGGTCGGTACGGCTGCCAACAGTTTCTTTAAATCACTCGGCTGCTCCTCTTTTTCTACTAGCGCGATATCCACTGCGTACACGTCACCTCCAGCAGCGACAGCCCGTTTCATTGTGATGGCGTTGACCTGGACCGTCGAAGATTTGGGTGGCTGCCAGCGAGGTAGAACGACCCAGTTACCACTACTTCGCACTGTGCAGCTCCCCGTCGTCCAGCCGATCCGTGGGTTGTACCGTCGCAGCCAATCACGTCCTAATAAAATGTCGTGCCCATCCAGTGTCGTCGCGAGCATTTCCTGTGTAAACCCGAAGTTCCCTCCGCAGCGGATTTTTACGCGCTCCACCTTCTCTCGTATGGCCAGGGGCGTGCCGTCGACTAAGCGTGCATCCATCTCAGGTGAACATCGGTTAAGCGTTAACTGTAGTTTTTGTGCGGTTGCGGTATTAACTAAGCTGTGGCTTGCTCCTCCGTCAATGAAGATCTTCACCACTGCTCCCTGTATTTTCCCATAGATCAGTACCGGGCAATCCGTCGCTGTACCCTCCTTATTCATCCGAGCCCGATCGATGGCGTGAATCGGTACTGTGACTCGGTGAGGGTCGGTGTGGTTGGGCGAGCAGGCAGTCTCGTCAGTAGTTGGCCCAACTTCTACTGACTGCTGGCGTTTCCTTGCCTCCGAGACTCCCTCCCCTGCTCTGCTCCTCGGCGCCTCAGCTCCTTTGGACATTCGCTCTTGCGATGGCCCGGCCGATTGCAAGCAAAGCAGCGCCCTCTAAACGGCGCGGCAGCTGCATTCGCTGCGACGGCATGTACAGTGGCGTGCTCGGTCGGTCCCCGAGGACGATGTCCGTAATAGGACCCCAGTCTCGGTCGGCGTAGGATATCGATTTTCTCGGCGAGCGCGAGAATCTCGTTGAAATTCGAGAGCTCGCGTAGCATTATCTCGTGCGAGATGTCCGGCTTCAGCCCTCCGACGTAACGGTCCACCCGCTCCGCCTCGTGCATGTAGCCGACCTGTTCGCAAAGTGCGAGAAAACCGCTGGTGTAGTCTTGAACTGACCCGAGCTGGCGCCAAGTGCGCAGCTTCTGACGCGCCGAAATCGAGGCCGCGATCGGCTCAAAACGCGCCCGAAGCCCTGCGCACCACGCATCCCACGTGCTGTATTGGGCGGTTTCGCAGAACGAACTCCAGGTAACAGCTGGACCCGAGGGCCCTTCCTCGTGCGACGGTGGCTCGTAGGCGCGCGGCGACGTCACAATGACTCGCCACCAGTCCATGGCGGGGCCCCTGAGTAATGAAACCGCATACCGGATCTTGGCGGCGTCCGACTCGACGTAGTTGGCGTCGAAAAACACATTCATCGTGAAGACCCACGATTGAACTGTCGGGCCGCCGCGTTGGCTTGGGTCGAAGCAGGGCGGGCGTTGCGGCTTGAGTGGCATTGGGGCCATTATGGCGTTTTCCCCATTTGTCGTCGCAAACTCCACGTGCCGACGGGCTTCTCGGGGCTCCCGTGGGCTTAGCGTGCTCCTGTTCCCTCCCATGCCGGGCATCGGTTGGGCTGCGCCGTCACTGGCTGCGCCTGAGCGCTGTCCCGTGCTGTGGTGTTGTGTTGGTGTGCCGGATGAGATGAAAATTGGCTCCTCCGAATGTGCAGATGCATTGGTTGGTGCGTGGGATGTCGTCGGTGCATTCGCCGTTGACTGTTGACGGGCGGAGTCACGTTCCGCCGTGAGAGTCGCGATTTCGAGCGCCAAATCCTCCAATTGACGCACGAGACGATCGAGTTGCTCCTGCGTCAACGTGGCGAGATTGAAATCGGCCATGGCGGGGGTGTCGGGCAAGCTCAGCGAGAGCCTCGGTCGTGGCCGTGCGTGCTTTCGAGAGAGCACTGCGAGCGGCGGTGCTGTGTCGCTGAGAGACGTCTACCCCCCCCAAAAATTGAGATAGTGGGAAGCGAAGGTGTGGATGCGGTCCGAGAGGAGATCGTAGGCTCTGGATACCAAGTGTTACGAGTGCAATTGAGTGAACGAACGAGAATTGCACTATCGAAGCAAGAGTACAATGAGCGAAGGCATGAGCGAAGAATATATAGCGAAACTACAGTGGTAACGGTAATGGTCGCGCGACGAGCCTGGGACTGAGGTTGGGAAAGTGTCGAAGCGTAGGCCCGGAGCGCGGGTTACCAGCCGAGCCGTGAGGTCGGGATGCGATGTGCGAAAAGGGCGGGATGATGAAATGATGCGATGGTCGCGAGTGGTAACGGTGCTGACTGAGGTGCTACAGTGATGTACGCGTTGAGCAGGGATGCGAAGTAAGGAAAAGGAATTTTCCTTACAATACGTTTATACAATTTAAAAGCATGCTGTACCCGACAGAGCACTGGCGCCACCCTTTGATACCACCATGTGTGCAAGGTTGGGTAGTGGGAGTGAACTGGCAGGCAGGCCAATGAAAACAGACTGGCTCGTGGCAACCGCGCTTGGGTGGAGGGAAAGGGTGTGTGTGAAGCGAAGTTCAGGGACAGCGCGATAGTGTTTGGAGGGAGGTCGAATGGTCTGTGATTGCACCCTAGAAGCCGGGATTCCCCGAGAAGTATCCAGTAATTTCAAGGAGTCGGGGTTCCTTACCACTCTCACTGCTAAGGGGCGATGGATCCGACATTCTGGTTCCCAAAGAAGGCCTGTATTTCGTGCTCTCTCGCAGCTATAAGGAATACTATAAGGTACTGTCGTTGCTGCAGGGTTGGGGCGAATATTGGTTCCGGCAGCCCTGGTTAGGGGCAACCTGAAACGACATTTTCGGCCCTGACTGACCACGACTGCCCGCATCGCGAACGCGACTTGTGATCAATTCCGAGTCGCATGTTTGGATGCATCAATCGTACACGCAGTCAGCTTCACGAATCAGAAGCAAGGATGGCATTGCTGCTCTGATTGCCTGACAAAGCCGTCATAGAGAGACAGACAAGCCATGTCCCAGCAGGACATGGTTTGCACTACCATGTTCCATATGAATAGCAAATCCAGTGGAATTCGAACCACGATTCATTTGCTAATAAGTGTTTGAGTGCTTCCCCACTACGTGTTCTCTAGAGGGGCTACGTTCGCAAAGGCAGTCACAAGATCAACATCCTCTGCTTTAGCTATCGTTTTTTCCAACGGTCACCATAGAGCTTGAATCACCGCAGCGCACGGACCAGCTCTCCGTCAAGAACGGCGAACGGGGCGCCGCGAGTGCGGACAAAAACAAGACCTCCCAAACCTTCCTCGCATTTCCCACTACCCGGCCGAAAAATGGCCTGTCGCCGAGCGAGTACTCTCCCCTTCCCCCTCCTCCTCCTGCTCCTCCTCGCACGTCTTCCCCGCGGCATCAGCGTGGCGGCAAATCCACCCCCCTCTCCAGGCGCATCAGCGCCGGAGGCTAGCACCGCCCCGGCACCGGCGGCGGCGGCACCAGTGGCTGTGAAGCTAGGCTTTCTGCTGCCCGTGCAAGAGCGCAACCTTGATATCCCTCTCAACCTCGCTCGCGAATGGTACGCTACGCTACGCTCTTTCGTTGATCAGTGTGAGCCATTTTCCTCCACACGTTGTCTTGTTCACTCTCGGCTGATCACTCCTCATGCCGCCATTCGTTTCGCTTCTACCACATTACCTTCTTCGCATGGCTCTCACCTGTCGCGCTATCCTGATTCAACATCTCTTTCCAATGCCTCGCGTCTCACCCACTGCCCACCTCCTTATCTCTCTATACCCATGCCTCCGTCGCTCCACCGCAGGGGATCGGCAGCGCAAGTAGCGCTGGACGTGCTCTCTACCCGCTACACGGGCTTCACCATAAAGCCCGTCTTCCAGGCCGTCGAATGCACCGCGGACAGCGCCGCAGTTGGCGCAGACGCGCTGGTGAAGCAGGGCGTGGCGGGCGTGGTGGGGCCCGCGTGCAGCGAGGCGGCTGTGGGCGCGGCGCCCGTGCTGGCCCGCGCGGGGATCCCGATGGTGTCCTTCGCCGCCACGGCTGACGCGCTGCGGAACCGCACCGCGTATCCGACTTTTTTCCGCACCGCGTGAGTGCTCTACTGAGGTTCTGGGATTTACAAGTCGGCCTCGTCTCGCTCAAGCTGCCATATCTTATCAGAAGTAGAAGAGTCACTGCTACTTCACGTTCCTCCATTATGCTCCGCCTCTGCATCATCCCCTGTAACTTTTCTCCCCCCCTTCCATGCCCCCCCGGGGGCACAAAAGCACTCGCGTATTCGATGATGCGATAAGCACTCTTTCCGTTTCCCCTTACCCTTCCCCTTCTCCTTCCCATCCCCTTCCCATCCCTCTTACCCTTCCGCTACCTCGTCCCCCATCCCCTTCCCCCGTGCCGTCCGCAGCTTCGGCGATCGGCATCAGGCAGCAGCCATTCGCAGCGTGGTAAGCATTCGTCGTCGTCGTGGTCATCACTCCGTCATCCTCCATCCGCCATCTTCCATCCGCCATCCTCCATCCGTCACCCTTCCCCTTCCTCTTCTCCCTCGCTCCTCCTTTCCATCCTCCATACTCCCCCTCTCTCCAACCCCTGAACCCACTCCCTTCTTTTTCCAACCTATCCCTGCCCACCCACTCTTACTACACCCCACCTCCACTTCCCTCTCTCCCTTTTTCACCCCTCTATACCGCCGTCGACCCACTCCTCACCGCTGTATTCCTCCGCCGTCGACCCACTCCCCTTTTCCGCCGCAGGTGGACCAGCTGCAGTGGAAGCGCCTCCTCGTGTTCCATACCGCCGAGACGTACGGCGAGGCGCTTGCCTACGATGTGAGTGCGCCCACTGCCGCGGTGCTGCCTTGCTGCCTTGCTGCCTTGCTGCCTTGCTGCCTTGCTGCCTTGCTGCCTTGCTGCCTTGCCTCACCGCTGTATTCCTTGGTGCCACGCGGCCGATAGAAGAGTGTGCATTAAACGCGTCCATTATGCATTATACGTCTCCCTCTCCCAATCCGCTTCCCCTTTTCCCTCACCCTTCCCCTTACCCCCTTTCCACATACCCTCCCTCCCCATCCCCCCGCCCCCTCCCCCATTCCCCCAGGTGACGCAGGAGCCCCAGCTGAAGGTGCGCACGGTGCGCATCCCGCACCCGCCCCCCGCGGACTGCTCCGCGTACTTCCCCCCCGCGGCGGACGACTGGATGAAGGGGTCGGAGGACATGGGGGTGGTGCTGGCCGTGCTACCCAGCACCGCCTCCTGCCTCTGGGCCGCCGCTAGCAAGCTTGTAAGTGCTTACACATTCCGCGAGGGCTCTCACTAAATGATGGTTCCTGACAAGTCTCGTACGACCTTTGGGTTCTGGCGGTTTGGAAGCAGCCAGTGCGGGCAGTGCAAGCAGTGCGGGCAGTGCAAGCAGTGCGGGCAGTGCAAGCAGTGCGGGCAGTGCAAGCAGTGCGGGCAGTGCAAGCAGTGCGGGCAGTGCAAGCAGTGCGGGCAGTGCAAGCAGTGCGGGCAGTGCAAGCAGCGCGGGCAGTGCAAGCAGTGCGGGCAGTGCAAGCAGCGCGGGCAGTGCAAGCAGTGCGGGCAGTGCAAGCAGTGCGGGCAGTGCAAGCAGTGCGGGCAGTGCAAGCAGTGCGGGCAGTGCAAGCAGTGCAGGCAGTGCAAGCAGTGCGGGCAGTGCAAGCAGTGCGGGCAGTGCAAGCAGTGCGGGCAGTGCAAGCAGTGCGGGCAGTGCAAGCAGTGCGGGCAGTGCAAGCAGTGCGGGCAGTGCAAGCAGTGCGGGCAGCACGCTGGTAGTGCCCTGGTGGGTGCTGCCTGCCAGGGAGCTGGTACTAGAGACACTGTGACCTGCGATGCGACTGCGCTGGGAGGTTTAGCGAATTGAAGAAGCATTTCCTCTCAAAATCTTCTGCACGTTCTTGTGGCTATGGTTCCTGCGAGCACTCGCTGTACCTTCTGCGACTTCGCCCCCCCCTCTGCAGGCTGTTTTCTCCACGATCCATATCGTGTCTCCTCACCTCTCCTCTCCTCGTCCTTGCGCCGACAACCCCACCAGAATCTCCTGGGGTACCCGTGGTGGTACCTGGGAACGGACGGCGTGGCAGCCCTGGACCTCATGGATGCAGCACCGCAGTCGGGGGAGGAGATGCTCGCCAACCACATGGTGAACGAGCTCGCGCTCGCGCCCTCAGGTGGGTTGACGTGCCCTCTGCTTTGCTGGAATCACTTTTGGGAGTTTTTAGAAGCGACCTCGTGGATGCAGCGCCGCAGTCAGGTGAGGAGATGCTAGCCAACCACATGCTCAACGAGCTCGCTCTCGCGCCCTCAGGTGGGTTCATGCGCCCTCTGCTGCACCCTCGGCTGCTCCCCTGCTGCACCTTGTCGACTGACATTGGTTATCCCCTCTCTCCCGCTCCTGTCTCCTGTCAGCCCCTTTTCAACCCACCATCACCCTCTCCTCCTCTCCTGCAGGCGCCGACCCCTCGGGAGAGCAGCCATTTGCCCCGTTCAAGGCGTACTGGCAGCAGCAGTCGTACGCGGCGTTCCCGGGCCTGCTCACCTTCGACGCCTCCCCGCACTTCTCCGCCCCCCGGCCCTTCGTCCCGCACCTCGTGGATGCCGTGTGGGCGTTCCACGAGGCTGTCAACAAGACCGTTGGGGAGCATGGTACGCGGATGGGGAATGGAGGATGGGGGACGGGGGATTGAAAATAATCAACATTACCTATCTGCTGTGACACTGACACACAGTAAGCCAGTGCTACGTAATCTCTTCACAAAGTGAGTTCCAATGAGCAAACCACCCATTCTTTCCCATATAGCCCCCCACTCCCTCCCCCTGCACTTCCCTCCTCTCCCTCTCACGCCAATTCCCCTCCTTCGCCCCTTCTTTACATCACCTTCCCTGCGTCCACCTGCCAGGCGCGTCCCTGTCTGCCGCGCACCTGCTCGCCTGCTTCAACGACTCGCCGTCTGACTGCGTGTCCTTCCCGGGGGCGACGGGGCACGTGCACTTTGACTCCGACTCGGGCGAGCGCAGCAAGGTGCAGGTGTCGCCGCGCTACTCGCTCATGCAGTTTGCAGGGCTCCCATGGATGGTACGCCTCTCATGCTGCTGGCGCTGTCCCTGCTGTTGCTGTTGCTGGCGATGCTGCTGCTGCTGTTGCTGCTGCTGCTTTTGCTGTTCATGCACAGTGCGTGCTAAATAATCCCTCTCTGTCGCCTCCTCTTCCCCTCTATTCCCCACTCATCCCACTCCCTTCCTCCTCACCCTCGCCAGCCCGTGGGGGAGTGGGTGGAGCAGCAGCAGCCACGGCTCAAGCTGACACAGGAGTCGCCACTGCAACGACCAGCTGACCCTGCTGCTGCTGCTGCTGGAGAGACGAACGGAAGCCCAGCAGAAGGGGGGGCTCCTCCTGACAACAGCAGCAGCAGCAGTAGCAGCAACAGCAATGGCAATGCTGGTAGCGCAGGTGTTTCTGCACCAGCGCAGCACTCAGCATCAAATGAGGTGGGTTGCATGCAGGTGGGACAAGTGGGAGGGGGAAGAAGTGGGAGGAGGAAGAAGTGACGGAGGGACGAGAACTGTGTGGGACTTGTTTGTGAGATTTCTGAGGTATGTGGAGTGATTCATAGGCTGTATTGCCCACGAGCACTGACTTAACTTCGTGGTCCCACCTATGCTGCTCCCATCGCCCCTTTATGCTAAGGCATTAGCCACCTGTGCCTAGGTTTTCCTGACACTAACCTGTCACTGTCCCTTCTTGTTCCTCACCCTGTACACTTTGTCCCCTCTGGTTGCAGCCCTTCACTGCCGCTCCTGCCAGTGAAAGCGGCAGCAGCAGTAGCAGCAGCAGTGGTGGCACGATAGCCATAGCAGTGGTGTGCAGTGTGATGCTTGTGGCGCTACTGGCGATTATCGGGGCCATGCTATGGAGCAAGAGGCAGTACTTGTATGTGCATGAGGAGCCAAAGCACCAGATAGAAGCTGGGGATGCTGATGTTGTTAGGGGAGGAGTGCACTTGCTCTAGAGTCTACTTCTGCTAATAGCAAGGAGAAGGTAATGTTGGAGGAAAGGTGATTTGTGGGTTGCGGCAACGAGAGAGTTTGCGCTACCCTGTATTGTAGTAGTTATTGATTATAGTTAGCATGTCATAACGTCCATACCGAAACGCCCAGGAGTTGTCGCACTGCCATTGAACATGGCGCGCGGTTACCGTACATTGTAGAAACTTGGACCAAAGCTGGTTCCGGATTTCAAACACCAACTAGGAGTACTCCAAAGCTGGTTCCGCATAATATTTTTGAAGTACACTCCAGTCTGTAGGTATACACTTTGGTCGGCTAGGTTGTGTTTGTGCTGCACATGTTAGGGCCTTGTTATGAGTTTTACCGAACAGAGTGCGCGGAAGACTTATATAAAGAGACTGTGATTACAGAATGAAACAATGAAGCAAACGAGTAAATATAGGGCGAAAACTAGCTAGGCGAGAACCTCTAGATGTGCGTGGCTCGGAAATGTCGCGATTGGTGCGGGGCGACTCAGAATTGGTTCGGTGCGAAAGTGTAGGCCGAGCCAACCTGACGCGAAGTGCTCGGGCTGTCCTCACTAGGAGCAGCCTCTATAGTAATGAATGTATATTCATTACATGCCTGCTATTAGTCATTTTACCTCGTTTCAACATTGTATCACGGGTAGGCTAGCAGGGCTCTCCCGCTTGAACATCCCAGCGCAATTCGGTCGTCGGAGCTGATTTGCCTGGGTCGTCAGAGGGGGTCGTCGGAGCCGGGCGTGACGAGGCAGGCAACTGACGCGCATGCGCGCCCGCCAGCGTGGGCTAGGGCTGGGCCGGGCGCACGACCGCCGCCCCGAAACCCCTCCCCGAGAGTGAACAGCGCCCCACGTTACCGTGTGGGGGCAGCGATGTGGCGACCCCCTCGCGAAAGGGAAAGTTACCCTCGCGCGAAGGCAGCCCTCCCGTCCCCGCTGCCCGCGAAGCCCTGGTGACCCTCGCGACCTGCCCAGACGGGCAAGCGAGGGCCATGCGAGATTCGGGTGCTCCCCTCGGGAAGCTCGACACTTTCGCGACCCGTTGCGGTGGCGCCACGTGTGCGCACGTGAATTCGCATCGAATGCATGCGAGATGGGATGTTCCGCCGAAATTCGAGCGACATTCGACTTCGCACGCATCGCGGCGCCATGTTTTCGCAACCCGCTGCGAAATCGACACGTGTCGGTCGAAACGTCGCACCGAATTCGCGCATGCGAATCTGCGCCCCCTTGCCGACGGAGGCTTGGGGACGTGACGTCGACCTGCTGGCTCGGCGGCAAAGTGCACTTGTGCGTGAGCCCTGCCGAAACAGGCACAACGACCCCTTGGGACGATGCTCAACCAGGCCTGCGAAGCTCCGCCTCGCTTTTCTTTGAGGGATGTGGTCTCGCCCCTCATTTTCGCCTTCTCGTTTCTCTTTTGTTTTTTTTCCCAGCTCTGCGCCTTCCATACACCCACCGTCTCTTCCCTTAGCATGTAGCATCCTCGCTTTCCCGCCATGTCGGTCGACCCGAACGCCGCCGAAGCGGCGCCGACCTCGCAGGACTTCCCCCTGTATCTTGACATCGGTAGAGGACTCACTGCCAAGTTCGAGGAACATGACTATGCCGTTCTCACAAACCATAGCCTAGAGTTTAACGCCCGCTGCTTGGGACTCGGCCTCAAGTAAGTGGATGTCGGCGTCTTCCACCGGCTTCCATGCTGGTCGAGCTTAGGGGTTCCATGCGACCCGTCGTTTAGGTCGACGAGTTTAGAGTTCATGTTGACCACGTCGTTGACGTCGACGTACGGTGTTAGGTCGGCGTCGGCGCCGGGTTGTGCCAAAGTCGTTCGGCTCTCTTCATTACACCGCCGCGAGGGTGATCCACCGTCGTGCCGTGCACCTCGTCGCTCACTTCTTCGTACTATGCATACGTGCAGGCACGCATGGATGCGCGCGACGTCGGTCGACAAGCGATTGTGGTCGATAGGAGTCGGCCGGCTTCGGGCGGCGATGGGTTAGGGCGACCACACATGCTTTGCGACTGTTTTCGACGCCGACGTAACTGTTATCCAACTGTTCTCGAGGTGAGCTGGTTCGGGGTCGCCCTAGTGTGTGCTGCAACCTGTGTCGGTGACCTGTTCTGAGCGACGTCGACATGCCTTGTCTGTGCAGCATCGCACCGCTCCCAGGATCACATTGCAGCGTCGTGATCATTCTGTACCCCAGCGATTTGTTGAAGGCATCGGGGCAGAAGATCAGGACATCGATCAGGCACGCCGACCCGCAGACAGTGACGGAATGGCACCGCGACGAGGCGATCCACGTGCTGAAGTGAGCTCGACAGTGTAGTCGTCGTTGCATGCAAACTCCCAGCGGAGCGTGCCCCATTCTTACCCACCGTCTGTGCCATGCGTATGCAGGTTTTTCCGGGAGGTGGTTCTGGCCGAGCTGCGGCGCGATGGTAGGAAATGGGAGTGGGCGAAGCCGTCCGAAGAAGAGGTGCAGGAGAGGCTCGCCGATTGTGATCGCCCCCTGCGAGATGTGAGTTCCGCACGAATTTGCCATCCTATGCTGCCGACCGCGGTGCTCATCCTCGCTCTCTGCACTGTTGTTTGCAGAAAGTGGCCAACGCCGTCCGAGACAGGGATGCTGGCTCCAGTCTGCTAGCAATGAGCGCGCTGCTCTTCGCTGTGAGGCGGATGGATCTCCTGGTCGGCGGCCTTCGTCGCAGTGTCACCAGCATGGACAAGGTCAACGTTTCGGGGTTGAAGAAGTTGCGGACTGATATGGTGGCCTGGATCAAGAAGCTAGTAGCGCGGAAACGGGCGGGCCAGGTCGGAGTTGCTGCCGACGCCTGTGACGACGACGGCGAGGAGGTCGATTCGGCATTCCAAGCAGTCGGTGCCGCCCGCACCGTCGCTGATGTGCGTGGGACCACGATAGGAAAGCCGGGAGGCGGCGTCGACGAGGATGATGCGGAGGCTGGAAAGGGGGTAACTGGTACCAAGGAGAAGCACCAGGACGAGGATCGTGATGAGGAGGGTCGTTTGGAGTCGGAGTCGGAGTCGGAAGGGGAGGAGGAGGAAGAGGAGCAGGATAAGCAGGAGGAGGTGGAGCATAAGGAGCAGGAGTAGGAGAAGCAGGAGGAGGTGGAGCATAAGGAGCAGGAGCAGGAGAAGCAGGAGGAGGTGGAGCATAAGGAGCAGGAGCAGGAGAAGCAGCTAGAGGGGGAGCAGGAGGAAGAGGTGGAGTTGGAGGTGGAAGAACAGGAGGAAGAACTGGAAGTGGAGTCTGTAGCTGTTGGAGCGGCGGAAACGGGTGAAAGGTCGGCGGACGTTGAGAAAGAGGAAGGGGAGGGGAGGGGTGCGATTTCAGCAGATCTCGAAAAGGAGAAAGAGGAGGTTGGCGTGGAGGCGGCTCACGGGGGGAGTGGGAATGTCGTGGTCGGCGATCGGAAGGGAGGTGTAGACTTGGAGGCCGTAGGAGAAGGGGATAACGCCGCGGCCATGAAGCAAACGGACCTGGAAGTGACTCACGGGGGGGAGCGGTCTAGGAGGAAGAAGGCGGCGAGCGGCCACCTCGGTGTCAAATCATAATGTTCTGTAGGCTGTAGTGGGGTAGCCTATATGGGGTACACATTTCTAGGGTTGCATATTTGTACCACTTTCCATTCCTTAGTGCACATCATTCTCGTTTCACTTTTCTCATGGTATCGAGCAGGTTCCCTCGTGGGAACTGTTCCTAGGGCCCACACATTCGACCTTTTTTTTCCTACCCGGAGCGCGCTCAGCCCTAGCCCGAGTCGTGCTCCCCCTTTCTCACTGTGTCGCGCCGCCCTGCGGCCTCGCCGCCTACCTGCGGCCCCGCCGCCTACCTTCGGCCTCGCCGCATGACTGCGGCCCCGCCGCCTACTTTCGGCCTCACCGCCTACCTCTAGCCCCGCCGCATACCTGCGGCCCCGCCACCTATCAGCTGCCCCGCCACCCATCTCCGGCCCCGCTGCCTACCTTTGGCCTCGCCGTCTACCTTCGGCCTCGCCGCCTACCTGCGGCCCCGCCGCCTACTTTCGGCCTCACCGCCTACCTCTGGCCCCGCCACATACCTGCGGCCCCGCCACCTATCAGCGACCCCGCCACCCATCTCCAGCCCCGCCGCCTACCTTCGGCCTCGCCGTCTACCTTCCGCCCAGCAGCCGAGCAACCGAGCCGCCGAGCCGCCCAGCTGCCCGTCGCCCTACCTACGGCTCCGCCCGAGCCGCCCGAGCCGCCCGAGCCACCCGAGCTGCCCGAGCCGCCCGAGCCGCCCGAGCCGTCTGAGCAGCTGAGGAGCCAAGCCGCGGGTGCCGTCGAGCCACAGTTGCTGCCGAGCCGCCCGAGCTGTCCGAACCGCCCTGTCTGGTGAGCGCAGCGCCTCTGTCACTGCACTGCCTCTGCTCTACAGTTAGCGCTGCTAGTCTACTGTTGTCATGGCTACCCCTAGTGTCCTCGCTTTTGACGCCGAGGGTCGAGCCATTGGCTTTGACGTCTGGGTAGATGACCTGCAGCTGTTCTTATAGTGCAATAGGGCAGACGGTCTCTCCCTCTTTGACCTCACCTCTGGTGCCTCTCCTGCTCCTGCTGCTGATGCTGACGCCACTATTTGCTCACAGTGGGCCACGCGCAATGCTGCTGCACGTCTTGCTGTGCGTCGCCACCTCCCTACCTCTGAGCGTGCGCACTTTAGTCAGTACAAGAGTGCTCAGACCTTGTACGACGCTGTAGTTGCACGCTACTCCTCCCCTGCCGCTGCTGCACTGAGCCGTCTCATGCAATCGTACCTCTTCCCTGACCTTGCTGCCTTTCCCACAGTCGCTGACCTCATTACGCACCTCCGCACTAGTGACACTCGCTACCGCGCTGCTCTTCCTGCTGACTTCTACGCCAAGAACCCCCCCCCCCCCATGAACATCACTCTCTACTTCATAGTCACTCGCCTCCCTGACTCCCTTCGCGTAGTCAAGGACCACTTCCTCTCAGTCTGTCCCACCACTCTCAATGTTGACCTCCTCGAGAAGTCCCTCCTAGCGGCCGAGAAGAGCATAGTCGCTGTAGGGGCCTCTCGTGGTGACCCGCGCACCCCCATCTTTGAGGGGTGTTCCCCCTCCCCCCTTTTGCCCTCCGTTGCCTCTGCTGCTGCAGCCGACCTCCTTGGTCTTGAGTCGGTCAGTGCGGCGTCTGCCCCTAGCGGGAGACGCCGCTCTGGCAAGGGCAAGGGGGGCAGGGGCACTGGAGGAGCGAGCGGGGGCGGTGGAGGTGGAGGTGGAGGCGGCGGGGGGAGTGGGGGTAGCGGTGGGAATGGAGGTGGGGGTGGAGGTGTCGGTGGCGGCAATGGAGGCGGAGGCGGCAGCGGCGGTGGCGGTGGGAGCAGAAGTGGTGGAGGTGGTGGCGGTGGAGGAGGCGGCGGAGGCGGCGGTAGTAGCGGAGGCGGCGGAGGCGGCGGGGGTGGCGGTGGAGCTGGTCGCGGGCCTACGCAGAGAAGTGGCTCCGGTGGTGGTCCACGCCAGCAGCAGCAGCGCGGTCGTGAGACCTTGTCCCCTCAGCAGCTCCGTGAGTGGTACACTGCACGCTAGCGCGGTGGGGGCTTTGGTCCGTGCACCTACGTCCTGCGCACCGGCGACCGTGCGGGTGAGCAGTGTGGGGGTGCGCACCCCACCCAGCGCTGCTTTGGCCGCCTGACGGACGCGTGGCGTCACCAGTTCCCGGAGGCCACAGAGATCCCTCGCTGGGGCGAGCTGTCTAGGGCGGGAGTTGCCATCTATGATCTTGATTTTGATGCTATCCTTTCTGCCATGTATGCTATGTCTATTAGTGATGAGGGTGACTGTTACCGGTGTTTCCCGCCCGACCCGGGTATTGAGACTGCTACTCTAGGTACTGGTGAGGCTGCTGCTCTAGGTGCCAGTGAGGCTGCTGCTCTAGGTGCCAGTGCGTTTGCGTCCTCAGGTGCTGGTGAGTCTGCGCTCGCAGGTACCGCGTCGGCTTTGGCCTCCCTCACCTTCACACTTGACCCAGGGGCTTCTCAATCCTTCTTTCGAGACCGCACCACACTCACGCCGCTTGGTCGGCCGGTTGCAGTCTCCCTGGAAGACCCCTCTGGAGGTCCTGTCCTTTCTCACTTCTCCACTGTCCTCCCATGTCCGGCGGCCCCCTCTGGCACCTTGTCTGGTCTTTCCCTCCCCTCGTTCTCTACGAACTTGGTGAGTGGTGCTGACCTACAAGATGCAGGGGTTCACCAGTTTACTCCTACGAGTCAGCGGGTGACTCACTACTCGGACGCTCGCACAGGCCGACACCTGGCCACGTTTACGCGTCGGCCGGGGTCGAGCCTGTACACCCTGACCACTGAGTCTCCTCCTGTCCCTGTGTCTGGTCAGGTAGCTGCGTCGGAGAGGTGTTTGCTGCAGCGTCCAGGTCTGGTCCTGAGTCTGCCCCCTGCTCGTGTCGCCTCCTCTCTCACGAGACTCTCCTCTGGCACCACCGCCTTGGTCACCCCTCCCTGCCTCATCTCCGAGGCATGGCCTCCCGTGTCCTTGTCTCTGGTCTTCCACGGTCCCTCCCTCCCCTTCCTCCGGGGCCTGGCCCCACCTGCGTCCCCTGTGTCGAGGGGCGGCTGCGGGCTGCCCCTCACTCCTTCAGTTTCCCCCGACAGAGGCCCCGACACAGACGCTTCACATGGACGTGTGGGGCCCAGCCCGCGTGTGTGGAGAGGGTCACGAGCGCTACTTCCTGCTGGTGGTTGACGACTACTCGCGTTACACCACAGTCTTCCCCTTGCGCAGCAAAGGTGATGTCACTGAGGTGCTGATCGACTGGATCCGCGCAGCTCGTCTCCTGCTCAGGAGGAGCTTCGGCTCAGACTTTCCTGTTCTGCGTCTGCACTCATACCGAGGCAGAGAGTTCTCCTCTGGCCTTCTGCGAGCCTACTGTCGTGCGCGAGGCATCCGCCAGACCTTTACGCTTCCGGACTCTCCACAGCAAAATGGGATTGCTGAGCGCCGCATTGGCATGGTCATGGACGTCGCCCGTACGTCCATGATGCATGCGGCTGCCCCCCATTTTCTGTGGCCGTTTGCGGTTCGGTACGCGGCGCATCAGATCAACCTTCACCCCATGGTCTCCATGCCGGAAACCTCCCCAGCTGTGCTGTGGACGGGGAAGGTAGGCGATGTGTTTGCGTTCCGTGTCTGGGGATCTCGGGCGTTTGTCCGCGACTTGTCTACGGACAAGCTGTCCCCTCGTGCTGCTCCTTGCGTCTTCCTTGGCTTTCCCCCTGACGCGCCTGGGTGGCAGTTCTACCACCCCACCTCTCGTTGTGTTCTGTCCTCCCAGGACGTCACGTTTGACGAGTCGATCCCCTACTACCGCCTCTTCCCCTGCCGCACTCCGTCCCTCCCCCCGCCACCGCTCTTCCTTGTGCCAGGTCCCCCCTCCGGTAGACCCCCTCCCCCCTCACGGTCCTACCCCTTCAGGTGTGTCCTAGGTAGACACAGTCGAGCCTGTAGATGTTACTGGTGACTCTGGTGCTGCTGAGGGTGCTAAGCCTGGGGGTGCTGACTCTGGGGATGCTCAGCGTGTGGGTGATACGCCTGGGGGTGCTGAGCTTGAGGGTGCTACTACTGGGGGTGCTGAGTCTGGGGGTGCTGGGCCTTGGGGTGCTATTCCTGGGGGTACTGAGCCTGGGGGTGTTGAGTCTGGGGGTGCTACGCGTGGAGGTACTGAGCCTGGGGGTGCGGAGCCTGAGGGAGCTGGGCCTGCTGGTGCTGTGCCTGGCGGTTCTCCGGGTGCTTCGTCGTGCCGAGAGCCACTCTCTCCACACGAGTTGTGTGAGTGGTTCGCCCGGCGCTGGAGGCGAGCTGCTGGAGCTGGACGTGCTACGGGTACTGGAGGTTCTGTTGCTGCTGGGGGAGCTGGTGCGACGGGTCTTTGAGGTGCTCGTAGTGGGAGTACTGGAGCTGCTGGGCCTGTGGGTACTTCTGGAGCTGGAGCTGCTGCGGGTGTAGGCGCGGAGGCTCTTGCTGTCGGTCCTGGAGGCGGTCCTGGTGGGGGTACTATTGGTGCTGCTGGAGGTACTGGAACTGTAGCTGCTATTGGTGCTGGTGCTGCCGCTGCTGGTGCTGGTGCTGTCCCTGCTGTGTCTGGAGTCGCCGCGCGGCCTTGGCCGTACTTCGTTCCGCTCCTTCAGCAGGTTCTTGGTCTCCTGTCTTCTACTGGTCCTCCTCCTCCCTTAGAGTGTCCACAGCCTGTCCCGTCACAGTTACAGTTACAGCCGACCTCCCCACTACCTGCTCCGTCTCCCTACACTAGTCCTACTGGAGGTCTCACTGAGCGTCGTGAGCCTGCGTCTCGCCCTGCATCGCCTGTCCGTGCTGCTCGCACTAGTGGTCGCAGTTCGCGTCAGCGTCCTTCTCCTCTCCTTGGCACGCACCGGATGTCTCTGCGTCCGTCCACTGCTCCTCTGCGTGCCCCTTTGCCTTCTCCTCATGAGTCTTCTCTTCCTGCTCTTGCCGACTCGGAGTCGGAATCTCTTCGTGCTGCCAGTCCTACTGTCACGCGTCTCCTTGCTACTGTAGTCACTGACCCTTCTTTTGAGTCCACTGCTGCGTTGGCCCTAGTTGCTGAGCTCGTCGACTTTGCTCCTCGCTGTCGTCTAGACTACGCTGCTAGTCTTGTTGCTGAGTCTGAGTCTGTCTGTCCTCCGTCCGTCGGGGGTGAGTGTGCCCTTGGCACGGACGTCCTTGAGGACAGGCAGGAGGAGTTCCAGTGTTTGGCTGCTGCTTCACCTCATCTCGTGTCCGTACTGCTTACCCCTGAGGGAGACCCGGATGCACTTGACATCCCGACTCCGCGCTCTTACGCGGAGGCCGTAGAGGGTCCCTACTCCTCTCAGTGGCAGGCAGCTATGGATGCAGAGATGGCTTCCTGGAAGTCCACAAGCACCTTTGTTGACGCGGTTCACCCTTTTGGGGCGAACATCGTCAGTGGCATGTGGATCTTCAGGTTGAAGCCGCCGTCAGGTTCTCGCCCTGTCTTCAAGGCGCGGTCTATGGCTCGTGGCTTTAGTCAGCGGCAAGGAGTTGACTACATTCACACCTTCTCTCCCACCCCGAAGATGACCACTCTTCCGGTGCTGCTGCACATAGCTGCTCAGCGCGACTACGACCTTCACTCTCTTGACTTCAGCACTGCTTTCTTGCAGGCTAGCCTACACGAGGAGATCTGGCTGCGCCGCCCACCCGGCTTCACTGGGACTTTTCCTCCTGGCACCCAGTGGAGCCTCCGACGGCCAGCCTACGGTCTCCGCCAGGCACTGCTTGAGTGGCACGACACACTGAGGACTACACTTGCGGCTCTTGGGTTTGCTCCCTCTATTGCCGACCCGTCGCTGTTTCTGCGCACCGACACCTCTTTGCCGCCGTTCTACATCCTCGTGTACGTCGACGACTTGGTCTTTGATACTGCTGACACTGGTGGACTCGCCTACGTGAAGTCGGAGCTGCAGAAGAGACCCACGTGCACAGACCTGGGTGAACTGCGCAGCTACCTTGGCTTGCAGATCACCCGGGACAGAGCACGCCGCACCATTACCCCGACTCAGTCACACATGGTGCAGCAGGTCCTTCAGCGCTTCGGCTTCACGTACTCCTCGCCTCAGGCCACTCCTCTGTCTACTCGCTACTCGCTCTCAGCTCTGCCTTCGGATGAGTCCGTAGAGTCGAGTGGTCCGTATGCAGAGCTTGTTGGCTGCCTCATGTACCTGATGACCTGCACACGACCTGACCTCGCATACCCTTTTAGCATTCTTGCACGCTATGTTGCTCCTGGGAGACACAGACCAGAGCACATGGCTGCAGCGAAGAGGGTGTTGCGCTACTTGTGCAGTACGTCGGGCATGGGGCTAGTGCTTGGAGGGCAGAGTCCAGTGGTCCTCACTGGGCACGCAGACGCTTCTTGGGCTGACGACCAGGCTACGCAGCGGTCGACACAGGGTTACACCTTCAGTCTTGGTTCCGGCTCTGTTTCGTGGCGGGCTACTCGCTCGTCTTCTATTCTCGGCTCCAGTTGTGAGGCTGAGATCTACGCCGGGGCCATGGCTGCACAGGAGCTTCGCTGGCTCACCTACCTGCTGACCGACCTTGGAGAGCCGCCTCGTTCTCCTCCAGTCCTGTACGTAGACAACAAGGCCATGCTGGCCTTGTGTCGAGACCAGAGACTGGAGCACAGAACAAAGCACATTGCTCTTTGCTACTTCCTTGCTCGTGAGCTACAGCAGCGTGGACAGTTGCGGCTTGCGTACGTGGCCTCTGAGGCCAACACTGCTGATGTTTTCACCAAGGCACTTGCGCCTTGTGATCATCAGCGCTTCTGTACTCAGCTTGGTCTTGTGCCTGTCTTACCTCAGTTGCTCACTTCTTGACCTTGCTTGTACTGTCACATATATATGCTCCTGCTCTTACTTGCTTAGCCTCTTATATATATATATATGTGCTTCAGCATGTGAACTGGCCTTCTGGCCTTGAACTTGTGCTCGGAATGTGTGGTGACTTTGTGATCTACCCTGAGCTTTGCTTTGCTTTGCTTGACTGGTCTTGTGACCCCTTGTTCTCCCCCACTTTGGCTATGAGGGTGTGTCAAATTATAATGTTGTCTAGGCTTTAGTGGGGTAGCCCATATGGGGTACACATTTCTAGGGTTGCATATTTGTATCACTTTCATTCCATAGTCATTTTCATTCTCGTTCTAATTTCCTCACCTTCGGCCCCAAGTCGATAGATGGATAATGTTCGTTCTGTTTGATGTGCTTGCGTGACAGGCTCAATGATATCCTCGACACGTATCACGAGTGCAAGAGCTCATGCGATGCGCTCCACGACGCGCTCTGGCCGGCAATATGGTTCCCCGTCGAGGGGGTGCTAGAGGAGAAGTCGGCGGCGATGATGTTGGCCATGATAGGTCGCGTGTCCATGTGCGTTGCGTACGGGAAGACCGCTGTTAGCGCGTCGAAGAAGGAGGGAGACGAGGAGGAGAAGACGGCGATGGCGGCATGGGCGTTAGCGGCATCCGCCTGCGCCGTCTGGTGCTTCGTCGAGAACGACGACGCCAAGGTGGCCGATGTTGTGGAAGAAGGGAAGGCGGCTGCGCTTATAGCCGGTGCGAGCAACGAGATCGCCAAAGTATTCGAAACTGTCATGGCGGCGGTGCTGAACGCCGGGATCACCCGGGACGGCCCCCTGGGGGAGGTCGCCTTCAACGTCGCGCCAGCGCTGCAGAGTCTCGCCCTGCGGAGGGTCTATCCGGGGGGCGATGCGGGAGTCGATGCCGAGGTGGTCACTAGAGCGACGGTGGAGACCATGGCTTTCTGGGGAATGTGCCCCGTCGCCGGCCCGAAGCTCAAAAAGAGGAGTATCGCGGTGCTGTGTGACGCGCAGATGAAGGCCGATCTTGACAACAGGGGGAGGAAGGGTCAGAGGGGGGAGCAGGGGACGAAGGGGAAGAAGGGCAAGGACGGCACGGGGAAGAAGGGGAGGAAGGGCAAGGACAGCACGGCAGCGTAGTCGGCATTTGGCTGGAGTGATAGGTGGTCTGCTTGCTAGGATTCAGTGCTGTTTTTTTCGATGTCGTTTTGTTTTGAATTTCCTCTGTCGGATCTCTTTGATGCTAGTGTAGTTGTTTTTTGTGTGCGTGATTGTCGACTTAACGTAGGATGTCAGACGAACCATTCAACAACTACATGAGCCAGAACACTATGCATCCATGCACCCCGGCCTTTTGCCAACCAGCTTCTGCGTGCCGTCATGTTCATATGTCGGTGTCCAGATGCATTTTGGTGTAGGCCGTACGTGTTGTGTGGGCGACGCCGCCCGTTTGCAATGTGAGAAGCTCACAATCATGCTACATGTGGTTGTTTAAGCAATGTCAAAACGGTCATTTAAGTCGACACCATGCAAAACATGCAAAACCCCACAGTAACATGTTGCCGACAGCTTTTACGCAGTCTTCTTGCGCTTGGTCGACGTCTTGGTCGGAGGCAGCTGCCCAGCGTCCTCCCCGGCCATGTCGGCCAACGTCATCTTCATCTGCTCCTTCCAGGTGTCCGGGAACAGGTCGGCGACCCACTGTTCCGGCTTTAGCCCGCGAGCCACGAACACACTGGCGACACGAAGCTTGGAAAATTCCCTCTTGCCGAGCCCCTTGACGCCCTTGAGAAAACTGAAACGAGAATGAATGAACTATGAATGAACAGAGTACAAGTACTAACCCTAATTAGGTTGTACCCCTTATGGGCTACCCCACTAAAGCCTACACATAGTGGGGGAGAACAAGGGGTCATAAGACCAGTCAAGCAAAGCAAAGCAAAGCAAGCTCAGGGTGGATCACAAAGTCACCACACATTCCGAGCACAAGCTCAAGGCCACAAGGCCTATTCATATGCAGGAGTACATATATATAAAGGACTAGACAAGCAAGAGCAGGAGTATATATATGCAACAGAACAAGCAAGGTCAAGAGGTGAGCAAGTGAGGCAAGACAGGCACAAGATCCAGCTGCGTGCAGAAGCGCTTATGATCACAAGGCGCAAGTGCCTTGGTGAAGACATCAGCAGTGTTGGCCTCAGAGGCCACGTACGCAAGCCGCAACGGACCACGCTGCTGTAGCTCACGAGCAAGAAAGTAGCCGAGAGCAATGTGCTTTGTTCTGTGCTCCAGTCTCTGCTCTCGACACAAGGCCAGCATGGCCTTGTTGTCTACGTACAAGACTGGAAGAGAACGAGGCGACTGTCCAAGGTCGGTCAGAAGGTAGGTGAGCCAGCGAAGCTCCTGTGCAGCCATGGCCCCGGCGTAGATCTCAGCCTCAGAACTGGAGCCGAGAACAGAAGACGAGCGAGTAGCCTGCCATGAGACAGAGCCGGAACCAAGGCTGAAGATGTAACCCTGTGACGACCGCTGCGTAGCCTAGTCGTCAGCCCAAGAAGTGTCCGCGTGCCCAGTGAGGACCACTGGACTCCGCCCTCCAAGCACTAGCCCCATGCCCGACGTACTGCACAAGTAGCGCAACACCCTCTTCGCTGCAGCCATGTGCTCTGGTCGGTGTCTACCAGGAGCAACATAGCGTGCGAGAATGCTAAGAGGGTATGCAAGGTCAAGTCGTGTGCAGGTCATCAGGTACATGAGGCAGCCAACAAGCTCTGGATACGGGCCACTCGACTCTACGGACTCATCCGAAGGCAGAGCTGAGAGCGAGTGGCGAGTAGGCAGAGGAGTGGCCTGAGGCGAGGAGTACGTGAAGCCGAAGCACTAAAGGACCTGCTGCACCATGTGTGACTGAGTCAGGGTAATGGTGTGGCGTGCTCTGTCCCGGGTGATCTGCAAGCCAAGGTAGCTGCGCAGTTCACCCAGGTCTGTGCACGTGGGTCTCTTCTGCAGCTCCGACTTCACGTAGGCGAGTCCAGCAGTGTCAGCAGTGGCAAAGACCAAGTCGACGACGTACACAAGGATGTAGAACGGCGGCAGAGAGTTGTCGGTGCGCAGAAACAGCGACGGGTCGGCAGTAGAAGGAGCAAACCCAAGAGCAGCAAGCGTAGTCCTCAGTGTGTCGTGCCACTCACGTGGCGCCTGGCGGAGAGCGTTGACTGGACGCCGGAGACTCCACTGGGTACCAGGAAGGAAAGACCCAGTGAAGCCAGGTGGGCGGCGCAGCCAGATCTCCTCGTGCAGGCTGCCCTGCAAGAAAGTTGTGCTGAAGTCAAGAGAGTGCAGCTCGTAGTCACGGTGAGCAGCAACGTGCAGCAGTACCCGAAGAGTGGTCATCTTCGGGGTGGGAGAGAAGGTCTGAAAGTAGTCAACTCCCTGCCGCTGAATGAAGCCACGAGCCACGTAACGCGCCTTGAAGACAGGCGGAGAACCCGGCGGCCGCTTCACCCTGAAGATTCACATGCCACTGACGATGTTCGCCCCAGGAGGGGGGACAGCGTCAACGTAGGTGCCTGTGGACTTCCAGGAAGCCATCTTTGCATCCATAGCTGCCTGCCACTGAGAGGAGTAGGGACCCTCTATCGCCTCCGTGTAAGAGCGCGGAGTCGGGATGTCTAGTGCATCTGGGTCTCCCTCAGGGGTAAGCAGTACGGACACGAGATGGGGTGAAGCAGCTGCCAAGCACTGGAACTCCTCTTGCCTGTCCTCAAGGACTTCCGTGCCAAGGGCACACTCACCCCCGACGGACGGAGGACAGACAGACTCAGACTCGGAGACAAGACTAGCAGCGTAGTCCGGGCGACAGCGAGCAGCAAAGTCAACGAGCTCAGCAATTAGGGCAGACGCAGCAGTGGACTCGAAAGAAGGGTCAGTGACGACAGTAGTAAGGAGACGCGTGACAGTAGGACTGGCAGCACGAAGAGAGTCCGACTCCGGGTCGGCAAAAGCAGGAAGAGAGGACTCAGGAGGAGAAGGCAAAGGGGCACGCAAAGGAGCAGTGGACGGACGCAGAGACATCTTGTGCGTGCCAGGGACAGGAGGAGGACGTTGACGTGAACCACGACCACTAGCACGAGCAGCACGGACAGGCGACGCAGGGCGAGACGCAGGCTCACGATGCTTAGTAAGACCACGAGTAGGACCAGTGTAGGGAGAAGGAGCAGGCAAAGGGGAGGTAGGCGGCAACTGTAACTGTGACGAGACTGGCAGTGGACACTCTAAAGAAAGAGGAGGACCAGTAGAAGGCGGAAGACCAAGAACCTGCTGCAGGAGTGGAACGAAGTACGGTCAAAGCCGCGCGGCGACGCCAGACACAGCAGGTACAGTACTAGTACCCCCAGCAAGAGCACCCGCTCCAGCTGCACCTCCAGCAGTTCCAGAACCTCCAGTAGGACCAGGAGTACCCGCAGTAGAACCGCCAGCAGTAGTCTAAACTCCAACACCCTCAGCAGCACCAGCTCCTGTCGTACTCACAGGCCCAGCAGCTCCAGTGCTCCTAGTACGAGCACCTCCGGGACCCACGACAGCAGCACCCTCAGTAGCCGAAGAACCTCCAGCACCTGCAGCACGCCTCCAACGCCGGGCAAACCACTCGCGTAGCTCGCGTGGAGTGAGTGGCTCGCGCAGAGACGAAGCACCCGGAGAACCTCGAGGCGGAGTACCTCCAAGCTCAGAACCCCCAGGCTCAGCACCCCCAGGCGCAGCACCCCCACGCCCAGCACCCCCAGGCTCAGCAACCCCAGGCTCAGTACCCCCAGTCACAGCACCCCCAAGCTCAGCACCCCGAGGCTCAGCACCTCCCGGCTCAGTACCCCCAGGCTCAGCACTCCCAGTGTCAGCACCCCGAGGCTCAGCACCCTGAGCAGCACTAGAGTTACTAGTGACCTCGACAGGCTCGACTGCGTCTACCTGGGACACACCTGAAGGGGACGGACCCTGAGGGGGGAGGGTGTCTACCGGAGGGGGACCTGGTACAAGGAAGAGCGGCGGCGGGGGGAGGGACGGAGTGCGGTAGGGGAAGAGGCGGTAGTAGGGGACCGACTCGTCAAACGTGACGTCCTGGGAGGACAGAACACGGCGAGAGGTGGGGTGGTAGAACTGCCACCCAGACGCGTCAGGGGGGAACCCCAGGAAGACGCAAGGAGCAGCACGAGGGGACAGCTTGTCCGCAGACAAGTCGCGGACAAACACCCGAGATCCCCAGACCCGGAACGCCGACGCATCGCCAACCTTCCCCGTCCACAGCAAGGCTGGGGAGGTCTCCGGCCTGGAGACCCTAGGGTGTAGGTTGAGCTGATGCGCCGCGTACCTCACCGCAAACGGCCACAGAAAATGGGGAGCAGCCGCATGCATCATATACGTACGAGCGACGTCCATGACCATGCCAATGCGGCGCTCAGCAATCCCATTTTGCTGCGGGGAGTCCGGAAGCGTGAAGGTCTGACGGATCCCTCGTGCTCGACAGTAGGCTCTCAGAAGGTCAGAATAAAACTCTCCGCCTTTGTCCGAGTGCAGACGCAGAACAGGATAGTTCGAGCCAAAGCTCTGCCTGAGCTGGAGACGAGCTGCGCGGATCCATTCGATCAGGACCTCAGTGACATCTCCCTTGCTGCGCAAGGGGAAGACTGCGGTGTAACGCGAGTAGTCGTCAACAACGAGCAGGAAGTAGCGCTCGTGACCCTGTCCACGGACGCGGGCTGGGTCCCACACGTCCACGTGAAGCGTCTGCAACGGCGCCTCTGTCGGAGGAAACAGGGAGGAGTGGGGGGCAGCCCGCTGCCGCCCCTCAACACAGGGGACGCAGGTAGGGCCAGGCCCCGGAGGAAGGGGAGGGAGGTACTGGGGAAGACCAGAGACAAGGACACGGGAGGCCATGCCTCGGAGACGAGGCAGGGAGGGGTGACCAAGACGGTGGTGCCACAGGAGAGTCTCGTGAGATAGGTGGCGACACGAGCGGGGGGCAGACTCAGGACCAGATCTGGACGCTGCAGCAAACACCTGACCCGACGCAGCTACCTGGCCAGACGCAGTGACAGTAGGAGACTCAGTGGTCAGGGTGTAGAGGCTCGACCCCGGCCGACGCGTAAACGTGGCCAGGTGCCGGCCTGTGCGAGCGTCCGAGCAGTGGGTTACCTGCTGACTCGCAGGAGTAAACTGGTGAGCCCCCGCATCCTGTAGGTCAGCACCAGTCATCAAGTTCGTAGAGAACGAGGGGAGGTAAAGACCAGACAAGGTGCCAGAGGGGGCAGTCGGACACGGGAGGACAGTGGAGAAGTGAGACAAGATAGGACCCCCAGAGGGGTGTGCCTGGGAGACTGCAACCGGCCGACCAAGCGGCGTGAGTGTGGTGCGGTCTCGAAAGAAGGAGCGAGAAGCCCCTGAGTCAAGTGTGAAGGTGAGGGAGGCCGAAGCCGACGCGGTACCTGAGAGCGCAGACTCACCAGCACCTGAGGACGCAGACGCACTGGCACCTAGAGCAGCCGCCTCACAGGCACCTAGGGCAGCAGCCTCACCAGTACCTAGAGCAGCAGTCTCAATGCCCGGATCGGGCGGGAAACACCGGTAACAGTCACCCTCATCACTAATAGACACAGCATATATGGCAGAAAGGATAGCACCAAAATCAAGATCATAGATGGCAACTCCCGCCCTAGACAGCTCGCCCTTGCGAGGGATCTCTGTGGCCTCCGGAAACTGGTGACGCCACGCGTCCGTCAGGCGGCCAAAGCAGCGCTGGGTGGGGTGCGCACCCCCACACTGCTCACCCGCACGGTCGCCGATGCGCAGGACGTAGGTGCACGGACCAAACAACCCACCTCGCTGGCGTGCAGTGTACCACTCACGGAGCTGCTGAGGGGACAGGGTCTCACGACCGCGCTGCTGCTGCTGGCGTAGACCACCACCGGAGCCACTCCTCTGCGTAGACCCGCGACCAGCTCCACCACCACCCCCGCCGCCTCTGCCGCCTCCGCCGCCTCTGCTACCGCCGCCGCCTCCGCCGCCTTCTCCACCGCCACCACCTCCGCCACCTCCACTCCCAACGCCACCGCCGCCGCCGCCTCCGCCCCCACTGCCGCCACCGACACCTCCACCCCCACCTCCACTCCCACCGCCACCCCCACTCCCCCCGCCGCCTCCACCTCCACCTCCACCGCCCCCGCTCCCTCCTCCAGTGCCTCTGCCCCCTTTGCCCTTGCCAGAGCGGCGTCTTCCGCTAGGGGCAGACGCCGCACCGATCGACTCAAGACCAAGGATGTCAGCCGCAGCAGCAGAGGCAACGGAGGGCAGAAGGGGGGAGGGGGAACACCCCTCAAAGATGGGGGTGCGCGGGTCACCACGACAGGCCCCTACAGCGACTATGCTCTTCTCGGCCGCTAGAAGGGACTTGTCGAGGAGGTCAACAGTGAGGGTGGTGGGACAGACCGAGAGGAAGTGGTCCCTGACTACGCGAAGGGAGTCAGGGAGACAAGTGACTATGTAGTAGACGAGTAATGGGGGGGGGTTCTTGGCGCAGAAGTCAGCAGGAAGTGCAGCGCGGTAGCAAGTGTCACTAGTGCGGAGGTGCGTAATGAGGTCAGCGACTGTGGGAAAGGCAGCAAGGTCAGGGAAGAGGTACGGTAGCATGAGGTGGCTCAGTGCAGCAGTGGCAGGAGAAGAGTAGCGCGCAACTACAGCGTCATACAAGGTCTAAGCACTCTTGTACTAACTAAAGTGCGAGCGCTTAGTGGTAGGGAGGTGGCGACGCACAGCAAGACGTGCAGCAGCATCGCGAGTGGCCCACTGTGAGCAAATAGTGGCGTCGGCATCGGCAGCAGGGGCAGGGGAAGCACTAGAGGTGAGGTCAAAGAGGGAGTGACCGTCTGCCCTATCGCATTGTAGGAAACGCTGCAGGTCATCTACCCAGACGTCAAAGTCAATGGCTCGACCCTCAGCGTCAAAAGTGAGGACACTGGGGGTAGCCATGACAGCTGTAGACTAGCAGCACTAACTGTAGGACAAGGGCAGTGCAGTGACAGAAGGGCGGCGGGGCCGCAGCGAAGGGCGGCGGGGCCGCAGCGAAGGGTGGCGCGGCTGCAGTGAAGGGCTGCGGGGCCGCAGTGAAGGGCGGCGGGGCCGCAGCGAAGGGCGGTGGGGCCGGGACTGGGCGGCGCCTGGGCCGTAGGGCTAGGCGACGGGGCCGTAGGGCTAGGCGATGGGGCCGTAGGGCTAGGCGACGGGGCCGCTAGGGCGATGGGGCCGCTAGGGCGTCGGGGCCGCTAGGGCGACGGGGCCGCTAGGGCGGCGCGACACAGTCGCTAGGGCGGCTCGACGAGATGAGAGAGAGGAGCGCGACTCGGGCTGAACGCGCTTCGGGCAGAAAAAAAAAGTTTCGACTTGGTGGGCCCTAGGCACATTTCCCACTAAGGAACCTGCACTGATACCATGAGAAAATTGAAACGAGAATGAATGAACTATGAATGAACTGAGTACAAGTACTAACCTTTATTGGGTTGTACCCCTTATGGGCTGCCCCACTATAGCCTACACAATAAGCAAAAGCTATATGTTCTGACAGCCCTTACTCGGCTGGGTGTACGTCGCTACGGCGTAAGCGTTGAGCACCGTGAGGGCATCCGAGAAGATCCTGTCAAATTATATATATGCTATATATGTTTAGGATGTAGTGGGGTAGCCAATATGGGGTACAGCCCCTTCTAGGGTTTCATATTTGTACCCAACTCTTTCATTCATAGTTCATCCATTCCTGCCTAGTATTCTAACATGGCTTCAAAGCAGGAGGTCCCTAGGACCTAACTCTGTGGGCCCACCGTCCCTTTTTTTTTTCCGCCGTGTCGTGCCCTACTGTCGCCCCTAGCGGGCCCTACTGCTGCGTCGCGCCCTGCAGCCGCGTCGCGCCCTGCTGCCGCGTCGCGCCCTGCTTCCGCGTCGCGCCTTGCTGCCGCGTCGCGCGCACTGCTGCTGCGTCGCCCGCCCGCCGCGTCGCGCGCGCTGCAGCTGCTTCGCCTGCCCGCCGCGTCGCGCGCCCTTCAGCTGCGTCGCCCGCCCTGCTGCGTCGCGCGCGCTATTGCTACGACGCCCGCCCTGCTGCGCCGCCCGCGCCCTGCTGCGCCGCCCGCGCCTTGCTGCACCGGCCGCGCCCTGCTGCGCTTCCCGCGCCCTGCTGTGCCACCCGCGCCCTACTGCGCCGGCCGCGCCCCGCTGCGCCGGCCGCGCCTTGCTGCGTCGGCCGCGCCCTGCTGCGCCGCCCGCGCCCTGTTGCGCCGCCCGCGCCCTACTGCGCCGCCCGCGCCCTGCTGCGCCGCCCGCGCCTTGCTGCGCCGCCCGCGCCCTGCTGCGCCGCCCGCGCCCTGCTGCGCCGGCCGCGCCCTGCTGCACCGCCCGCGCCCTGCTGCGCCGCCCGCGCCCCGCTGCGCCGGCCGCGCCTTGCTGCGTCGGCCGCGCCCTGCTGCGCCGCCCGCGCCCTGCTGCGCCGCCCGCGCCTTGCTGCGCCGCCCGCGCCCTGCTGCGCCGCCCGCGCCCTGCTGCGCCGCCCGCGCCCTGCTGCGCCGTCGCGTGCCCTGCTGCCGCCTCGCCTGCACTGCGTCGCGCGCCCTGTTGCCGCACCGCCCGCCCTCCTGTGCTAGCGGCCCCCTGCCGCGCGCCCTACCTGAGTCTGCTGCTCGTCACCGCCTAGCACTATGGCCATCCTTCGTGTTCTTTCCTTCGACACTGAGGGCCGCCCTGTAGAGTTCGACGCCTGGCTCGATGACTTGCAACTCTACCTCATTAGCACCAGCAAAGACGAGATTTCCCTATTTGACCACACCTCCGGTGCTCTAGCCGCTCCTGCTGACACAGCTGCCCTTAGCGAGCGCTCTCAGTGGCTGACACGCGATGCTGCTGCCCGCCTTGCTATTCGCAACCACCTGCCGCTAGCGGAACTCAAGCACTTTGGCGAGCACAAAACCGCTAAGGCCCTATACGACGCTGTAGTTGCTCGCTACTCCTCCCCTGCCATTGCTGCGCTCAGCCGCCTCATGCTGCCGTACCTGTTTCCCGAGCTGTCGAGCTTTGCCACCGTAGCCGACCTCATCACCCACCTTCACTCTAGTGACGCTCGTTTCCGTGCCGCACTCCGCAAGGAGTTTGTTGCCAAGCACCCCCCTCCGATGTACTGGACGCTCCACTTTATAGTGACCCGCCTCCCTGACACCCTTCGCTCAATCAGGGATCACTTCCTAGCGCGCTGTCCCTCCAACCTCACCATAGACCTCCTAGAGGAGTACCTCTTAGCCGCCGAGAGCAGCATTGTTAGTGTGGCTGCTGCTCGTGGCGCTCCTCGCACCCCTATCTTTGAGGGGTGCGCTTCCTCCCCTCTTGCCCCCTCCTACGCCACTGGTGCCGCCGTAGACTTCCTCGGAGCTGACTCGGTTGGTGCTGCCTCCACTTCTACCGGGGAGCGTCGCACCGGGAAGGGCAAGGGGGGCAAGGGTGGTGGTGGCGGTGGCGGCGGAGGAGGAGGTGGAGGAGGTGGGGGTGGCGGTGGGAGTGGAGGCAGTGGCGGCGGGGGTGCTGGTGGGAGTGGCAGCGGCGGTGGTGGAGGTGGTGGTGGTGGCGGCGGCGGTGGGAGTGGCGGTGGTGGAGGCAGCGGAGGCGGTGGCGGTCGTGGTGGAGGCGCTGGTCAGAGACAGCAGTAGCAGCGGTCCCTTACGCCTCAGCAGCTTCGTGAGTGGTTGGCTCAGAGGGGTACGTGTGGGGGTACTCGCGGTCCGTATGTCATTTGCACCGGTGAACGTGCTGGTCAGACATGCGGCAAGCCCCACCCCCAGCAGCGTTGCTTCTCCCGCCTTGACGACGCCTGGCGTGAGGAGATGGGTGCAGAGGTTGAGACCCCTCGCTGGTTTGATCTGCTTAAGAAGGGTGTAGACATCTTTGCTCTTGACTATGATGCTATTCTTGCTGTCATGTATGCATTGTCTGTTAGTGCTGAGGGTGACTGGTGCCTGTGTCTGCCGCCTGATCCAGGTATAGAGTCAGGTACTGCGTCTGCTGCCGTAGGTGCGGGTGAGTCTGCTCTGTCAGGTACTGCGCCTTCTACCGCCTTGCACACCTTCACTCTTGACTCAGGTGCTTCCAGAAGTTTCTTCCTTGACAGCAGAGCCCTCAAACCGCTCCCTGCACCAGTTGCAGTCTCCTTGGCTGACCCCTCAGGGGGTCCACTCCTTGCACGGTCTACCACTGTGCTTCCTTTCCCGGCGGTCCCGTCTGGTTCGCTGTCAGGTCTCCACCTCCCCTCGTTCTCTACAAACTTGGTGAGCAACGCTGTCCTTCACCCCTGGAGGACAGCGTGTGGCGATCTGTACGTGCTCCAGGACTGGGCGACACCTGGCCACGTTCACGCGTGCGCCAGGGTCGAGCCTTTACACACTGACCACTGTGTCGCCCCAGGTAGCTGCTGCCGGTCAGGCGTCTGCGTCAGGTCAGGTAGACTCCCCTTGCTCGTGTCGCTCCCTATCGCACCAGACCGTTCTCTGGCACCACCGTCTAGGCCACCCCTCCCTGCCCTGTCTTTGTGACATGCACCGTCGCGTCCTTGTGCTTGGTCTTCCCCGGACCCTGCCTCGCCTCCCTACTTCGCCTGCCCCGGCCTGCCTTCCTTGCGTCGAGGGGTGGCAGCGCGCCGCTCCCCACTCCTCCTCGTTTCCTCCGACAGAGGCTCCGCTGTAGACTCTCCACATGGACGTGTGGGGCCCCGCCCGCGTTAGCGGACGCGGTGGAAAGCGGTACTTCCTGCTGATAGTTGACGACTACTCGCGTTACACCACGGTCTTCCCCTTGCGCACCAAGGGTGAGGTCCCTGCTGTCTGGATCCCTTGGATCCGAGCGGTTTGTCTACAGCTACGCAGGAGGTTTCAGACTGACCTCCCTATTCTGCGTCTGCACTCTGACAGGGGCGGAGAGTTCGCCTCCGACCTCTTGCGCGGCTTCAGACAGGAGGAGGGCATCACCCAGTCTTACATGCTTCCAAGCTCACCGCAGCAAAATAGGGTTGCTGAGCGCCGCATTGGTCCGTTTGCGGTCCGGTACGCCGCACAGCAGCTCAACCTCTCGCCCCGTGTCTCCGTTCCGGAGACCTCGCCCACACTGCGGTGGACGGGGGAGATTGGTGATGCGCCGGTGTTCCGGGTCTGGGGTGCCCGTGCTCTTGTTTGCGATACGTCCGCGGACAAGCTCTCCTCCCGCACCCTTCTCTGTGTCTTCCTCGGCTTTCCGACTGACGCGCCTGGCTGGCAGTTTTACCACCCCGCCTCGCGCAGTGTCCTATCTTCTCCGGACGTCACCTTTGACGAGTCATTCCCTTTCTACTGCCTCTTTCCCTACCGCACTACCCCTCTCACTCCCCCGCCGCTCTTCCTCGCTCCAGGTCCCCCTCCGGTAGACCCCCTTCCCCCCCAAGGTCCTGCTCCTTCAGGTGTGTCTCAGGTAGACCCACCTCCCTTAGCTGAGCCTGTCGAGGTCACTAGCGACTCAGGTGATGCTGAGGGTGGTACTGCTCGAGGTGCTGCGTCTGGAGGTGCTGAGCCACGACGTGAGGTTCTGGAGGGTGCGGGGCCTGAGGCTGCTGAGCTGGTGCGTGAGGTGCTGGAGGGTGCGCAGCGTAGGGGTGCTGAGCCGGTGCATGAGGTGCTGGAGGGTGCGGAGCCTGGGGGTGCTGTGCAGGTGCGTGTGGTCCTGGAGGGTGCAGAGCCTGGGCTCACTGAGCCTGAGGGTGCTGGACCGGTTTCTCACCGGCCCCTATCAGCAGCGGAGCTGCGAGAGTGGTTTGCGGTTCGTCAACGACTGGGGAGGCGTGCTGGAGCTGGCGGTACTGCAGCTGGCACTGGAGAGACTCGTGCTACCACAAGCCCTGGAGGTGCTCGTACTGGAGGTACTCGAGCTGCCGGGACCGGTGGTGTTGGAGGAGGTCCTGCGGTAGACTCTGTTATTGGAGGTACCGGGTTTGGGGGTGCGGCTGCTGGAGGTACTGGAGCTGGCGTCCCTGGAGCTGCTGGTTCTGGTTCTGGGGGTGCTGCTGGTGGTGCTTTTGGTGCTGGAGCTGCTGGAGCTGCCGCTGGAGCTGGTGGTGCTGCTGGAGCTTCTGGTGGTACTGCTATTAGTGCTGCTAGTGCTAGAGCTACTGGAGGTGCTGCTGGAGCTACCGATGGAGCTGGTGGTGCTGCTGGAGCTGGTGGTGCTGCTGGAGCTGCTGGAGGTGTTGCTGGAGCTGCCGGTGGAGCTGGTGGAGCTGGTGGAGCTGGTGGAGCTGCTGGTGGTGCTGCTGTTGGTGCTGCTGGTGCTGGAGCTGCTGAAGGTGCTGCTGGAGCTGCTGGTGGTGCTGTTGTTGGCTCTGGGGGTGCTGAGCGGCCATGGCCGTACTTCGTTCCGCTCCTTCAGCAGGTTCTTGGTCTCCCGCCTTCTCCTAGTCCACCCCCTTCCTTAGAGTGTCCACCGCCTGTCCTGTCACAGTCACAACTATAGCCCACCTCCCCACAACCTGCTCGGTCTCCTTACGCTGGTCCGACAGGAGGTCTTGCTGAGCGTCGTGAGCCTACGTCTCGTCCAGCGTTGCCTGTTCATGCTGCTAGCGCTAGGCGTCGTAGTTCGCGTCCTCCTCCTGTCGCTGGCACGCACCAGATGACTCTGCGTCCTTCCACTGCTCCACAGCGTGTCCCTCTGCCGTCTCCTCCTGAGTCCTCTCTTCCTGCCCTTGCTGACCCGGAGTCTGACTCCCTTTGTGCTGCTAGTCCCACTGTCACGCGTCTCCTGGCTACTGTTGTCACTGACCCTTTCTTTGAGTCTGCTGCTGCGTCTGCGCTAGTTGCCGAGCTTGTCGACTTTGCTGCTCGCTGTCGTCTAGACTACGCAGCTAGTCTTGTTGCTGAGTCTGAGTCTGTCTGTCCTCCGTCCATCAGGGGTGAGTGTGCCCTTGGCACGGACGTCCTTGAGGACAGGCAGGCGGAGTTCCAGTGTTTGGCTGCTGCTTCACCTCTTCTCGTGTCCATGCTGCTTGCCCCTGAGGGAGACCCGGATGCACTAGACATCCCGACTCCGCGCTCTTACGCAAAGGCGGTTGAGGGTCCCTACTCCTCTCAGTGGCAGGCAGCTATGGATGCAGAGATGGCTTCCTGGAAGTCCACAGGCACCTACGTTGACGAGGTTCCCCCACCTGGGGCGAACATCGTCGATGGCATTTGGATCTTCAGGGTGAAGCGGCCGCCGGGTTCTCCGCTTGTCTTCAAGGCGCGTTACGTGGCTCGTGGCTTTAGTCAGCGACAGGGAGTTGACTACTTTCAGACCTTCTCTCCCACCCCGAAGATGACCACTCTTTGGGTACTAATGCACGTCGCTGCTCAGCGTGACTACGAGCTTCACTCTCTTGACTTCAGCTCAGCCTTTCTACAGGGCAGCCTGCACGAGGAGATCAGGCTGTGCCGCCCACTTGGCTTCACTGGGTCGTTTCCCCCTGGTACCCAGTGGAGCCTCCGGCGCCCAGTCTACAGTCTCCGCCAGGCACCTCGTGAGTGGTACAACACACCGAGGACTACACTTGCGGCTCTTGGGTTTGCTCCTTCCACTGCTGACCCGTCGCTGTTTCTATGCACCGACACTTCTCTGCCGCCGTTCTACATCTTCGTGTACGTCGACGACTTGGTCTTTGCTACTGCTGACACTGAGGCACTGAGTCTAGTGAAGTCGGAGCTGCAGAAGAGACACACGTGCACAGACCTGGGTGAGCTGCGCAACTATCTTGGCTTGCAGATTACTCGGGACAGAGTACGCCGCACCATCACTCTGACCCAGTCACACATGGTGCAGCAGGTCCTTCAGCGCTTCGACTTCCAGTTCTCTTCGCCACAGTCCACTCCTCTGCCTACCGGTCACTCGCTCTCAGCTCTGCCTTCGGATGAGTTCGTAGAGCCGAGTGGTCTGTATCCTGAGCTTGTGGGCTGCCTCATGTACCTGATAACCTAAACTCGCCCTGACCTCGCTTACCCTCTTAGCATCCTGGCACGCTACGTTGCGCCCGGGAGACACCATCTAGAGCACTGGAAGGCAGCTAAGAGGGTGATGCGTTACTTGTGCAGTACGTCAGGCATGGGGCTCGTGCTTGGAGGACGGGGTCCAGTTATCCTCACTGGTCACGCAGACGCTTCTTTGGTTGACGACTTGGCTACGCAGCGGTCGTCACAGGGTTACACCTTCAGCCTTGGCTCCGGTTCTGTCTCTTGGCGGTCTACCCGCTCTTCTTCCGCTCTTAGCTCCAGCTGTGAGGCTGAGATCTACGCAGGGGCCATTGCTGCACAGGAGCTGCGCTGGCTCACCTACCTGCTGACCGACTTGGGTGAGGTGTCTCGTTCTCCTCCAGTTCTGTACGTCGATAACAAGGCAATGCTTGCCTTGTGTCGCGAATAGAGATTGGAGCACAGAACGAAGCACATCGCGCTTCGCTACTTCTTTGCTAGGGAGCTGCAGCTGCGTGGTCAGCTTCGTCTTGCCTACGTGGCCTCTCAGGCCAACAATGCTGATGTGTTCACCAAGGCACTTCCGCCTCGTGACCATCAGCGCTTCTGTACTACACTTGGCCTTGTTCCTGTGTCTTCTCACTTACTTAATTCTTGATCTTGCCTGCACTGTGATCTATATTGTATACCGGCATACCTGCACTTATTAGGTAGTGATCACTGTACTGTTGCTTTTGCATATATATATCTGCATGTGGACTGGCCTTGTGGCCCTTGGCTTGTGCTCAGATTGTGTGGTGACGTTGTGATCCACCCTGAGCTTGCTTTGCTTTTCTTGACCGGTCTTGTGACACCTTGTTCTCCCCCACTTTGCCTATGGGGGTGTGTCAAATTATATATATGCTATATATGTTTAGGCTTTAGTGGGTTAGCCAATATGGGGTACAACCCCTTCTAGGGTTTCATATTTGTACCCAACTCTTTCATATTTCATCCATTCCTGCCTAGTATTCTAACAGGTCTCAATGCTAGGCGCCGCTATCTTGTTAAGCGCTGCGTCGACCGCTTCTGTGTCGGCCTCGCCGTCGCTCCTGCAAAGATGGCGCAATGCATCAATGACCTTCATCATGCGGCGCACCCTCTTCTCGAGTGCTCCCTGCGTCGCGCCTTTGAGGAGGGTGTGGCGGTCGACGAACCCCGGCTCTGCGAACCTGTCGCACAGACGACGGGTGTCGGCGCTGGTGCAAGAGGTCCAGAGGCGCCACACGTCCCTCATTGTCGTTGCATCCCGCCAAGGCTACACCACGTTGAGCTCGTAACTAGCCTCTTTGACCGTCTGTGGGGGTTTCGGGGGTTTCTTGGCTCCGGAACGCGTGCTTGCCGAGTCCGCGAAGCCACCGTCGCTCGGCGACTGCTCGTTCGCAGCTGGCGGCGCCTCTGGCATCCTCCTTGCTTCTGAGACGCGGAGTGCCTCGGTGCGGCGGGTTATCTCTGCCGTCAGCGTCGCAATGATCGCGTCGCGCTTCTCGATATCATTCGAGGTCTATCTTCTGGATCGCCGACCTTTCCCTCTCGTACTTCAGTGTCTCGGTGAGCGACATGACCGCGTGTTCGGCGTCCAAGCGGACAAATATCTCCTGCAATGGTCGGCAATTGATGTAGAATGTAAGGGGGTGTTGTGTTCAATAGGCTTAAAGCAACGTCGACTTGATCGATGGCTCACCTCGGGCGGAATGAGGGTCGGGTCTCGGCGCTTTTTTATTGTCTCGGTGTCGAGCTTCTCGACCCTCTTCGCCCAGTGCTGGAAGAGGGGAATCCTGCAGAGCTTGGAATATTGGACGTACGGATGCCAAGGGGTGCGGACGAGTTTCACAGCGAGGTCTTCGGCGACAATGCGGCGCATGATTTGGAGGGTGCGCCAGAAATGCACGGCGGCAAAGTCGGCCTCGGACCCCATTTTCGCGAGTTCTTCTGCCTGCAATTTGACAACAGAAGCGGGTGATTACAGTTGGCCAGTCGAACGATACTAGGTCTAAACCCTAAAGCAGGCGGCGTAACGAAGGTCTAACCCTAGGTTGTAACGTAGGCGGCGTCGATTAAAATACCTTCTTAACCAGGTTGTCAACACACGGGAAGATGTGCTCGGCGATGAGCGCCAGGAGTTCATCGATGGGTTCCACCCTGCTGCGACCCAAGAAATAGTCCTGTTTGGCACCCGAATAGCCGGCCTTCTTCATCACCACGCCGATGGGAATGGCGGTGATATAAGCTCGAGTCATCTTGTCGATCGCCCAGTGACCCAGCTCGGCTATCTCGGCGCGAGACGTACCGTCGATGGCCAGCTCCTGCGCCCCGCCCGCTCGAGCGGCGTGGATGTTCCGCTTGCAGAACACACCGTTCGTCTTCCACATCTGCCTCGTCCATCGCTGGCGGCTGGCAGCAGGGAGTTCCATTTGCTCCTCGTCGTTGCGGGCAAAGAACAGGTGCTTCTTGTACCAGCGCTCGCGCGTGCTGGTGTCCACCGGCGGGATGAGGTCGACGTCGTGAAACTGACGGATCTGGTCGAGGATGAAGTGCAGCCACAGGCTGGTCTCGCCGACGGCGCACAACTCCGCTTCGAGGTGCCGCGCCGTGTAGCTCTGCTGAAGACGCGCATCCTTGGACGTCTTCGAGTTCCGCGCGGCGATCACCATGACGGCCGGCTGGTTTTCCGGGTTCACCGGCAAGGTGCTAGCCAGTCGGTACAAGAAGATGTCGGGGAGTGTGTTTTCGCGGATGCTAGCCCCGCGCAGGAGACTGTGGAGGGAGAATAGCGTTACCACCTTCACGAGAAAAAACCTCCACAGCGTCTACGAAGGAGTGGTTGCCCGCAGGTGACAAAATAAGAAGAAAGAAAGAGGAATGAACTAGCAGAAATGGGGATACAAATAGCAAACCCTAAAAGGGTTGTACTCGCTATAGAGCACCCCACTACAGGCTAGAACATAAGAATAATATTCTGACACACCCCCATAGCCAAAGTGGGGTGTAATCAGCAGAGCAGGCAAAACAGTACAAGCTCAAGGTGGATCACAATGTCACCACGCATTCTGAGCACAAGGTCAAGAAGAAATAGTTCAAAGTTAACAATTATGAGCAAAGCTAGCAGTGGTCACAACGGGCAAGTGAGGAGGAGGAGGGAGAGTGAGAGGAGAGGAGATAGAAGGCGGCGGCTGAAGCTGCAGACACACGGGCAACAGGAGTGGCGAGCACAGTGGCTACCGGGACAGCGCCCCGGACTACGGGAGTAACAGGCCCCGCGGCTCAAGTAGCGGCAGACGGGCAACGGACCCACAGGCGACCGGCTCAGCGACAAGCTCACTGGGCTACCGGGACAGCGCCCCGGACTACAGGTGCTGCGGACGACAAACTGGCAACCTCCGCTCAACCTCCCACACACAGTCCCACCCCCCTCATACACACCCACTGCTACACCGCTAGCTCCACTCCCACGCACCCCCCTTAAACCCTAAACCCAATCTCCCACACAACCACCCCCCTCAGCGACAGCTGCAGCAGTGGGAGACGAAGGAGGAGGAGGAGAAAGGGAGGAAGGCACACCGGCCACCCCCATACCTGCCACCCCACAGCTGCGGCCCCCGAAGGAGCCGCGACGGGCGACGGGAAATGGCAGGGGGGGGGGGGGAGGCGGTGTGGTGAAAGGGGCCCACAACGGGCCTGGTTGGAGGGCGGGGCCGCGACAAGGGGCGGGGCCGCGACGAGCGGGGCGGGGCCGCGACGTAGGGCGGGGCCGAGCCGAGCAGGCGCACGGGCGGCGACGGGCCGGGGCGGGGCCGCGACGAAGGGCGGGGCCGAGCCGGGCAGGCGCACGGGCGGCGACGGGCCAGGGCGGGGCCGCGACGTAGAGGAGAAGCCCGCCGCGCGCCTCGGGGCGCACAGCGGGCAATGAACCGCCGCGCGCCTCGGGGCGCACGGCGGGCAGAAAACCGCCGCGCGCCTCGGGGCGCACGGCGGGAAGAAAACCGCCGCGCGCCTCGGGGCGCACGGCGGGAAGGAAAACCGCCGCGCGCCTCGGGGCGCACGGCGGGAAGGGAAAGGTAGCAGCGGAAGCGAGGTGGTAACCCACCCACAGGATCGATCCAAAGGGATCGACCTGCTCTGATAGCATGACAAAATTAGAAGAAAGAAAGAGGAATGAACTAGCAGAAATGGGGATACAAATAGCAAACCCTAGAAGGGTTGTACTCGCTATAGAGCACCCCACTACAGGCTAGAACATAAGAATAATATTCTGACAGCAGGTTCCACGCCGACGCCGCCCAGGTTGGCACCCTCATCATGATTTGGCGGAACTGTTCGGCGGTGTATGTGTCGCCGATGGTGCCGTGTCGACGGTCCGCGCAATTCCTGTCGACGAAGCAATAAGAAGAGATGTGTCTTACGTCGTCGACCACAAATCAAAGGAGACAGAGCTCGGGTATGTATGCCAACTTATCTGACGTCGTTCTGATTTTTTGTGCAGACCATGACCCGCACCTCCGACCGGACCACCGAGATTTCCCGCATGATGCCCAACTCCTTCTCCTTGAAGAGAGTTGCCTCCACCCTCGCCGCCATCTGGCAGGCCTTGATGCGGCCGAGGAGAATGTGCACCGTGTTCGATTTCACCGACGCGTTCGTCTCAGCGTCGATCTTGTACTCCCGCCTTAAGAACTTGATGTAGGCGCGCAGTCGCGTCTCAATGACACGCGGGTCGTGCAGCCAGATGTACTTCCGTTTGACCACCTTCTCGTTGTCCCAATCCTTGCTCTTGTTGCATGGATCCAGTGCCCGATTTCGTCGACGTGCCTCGTTCTTTCCTCACCGGGAAGCTTGTCGCGTATTTTCTTCAGCATCTTCGCTGCCCACCTCTTGTAGTGGTAAATCCAAGAGGTGTACAGCTTCAGCGTGCTCTTAGCCTCCAGGGTTTTCAGGTGGCGCATTGCCTCCAACACGAGTACGTTGACGTACGCGTAAACCATATCTTCCTCGACGAAGTCGGCCGCCTTCCACTATTCTCGTGGCACCGCCATGTTTAACAGGTCCTCAAGCTCGTCCTCGTCCAACAGATCCTCTATGAACGCACGTTCCCCCTGTGAGAATTGAAATGAGAATGATTCAACTATGAAAGAGTTGGGTACAAGTACTAACCCTAATTGGGTTCTACCCCATATGGGCTACCCCACTACAACCTACACAAATGTATAAGCTATATGTTCTGACACACCCCCATAGGCAAAGTGGGGGAGAACAAGGGGTCACAAGACCAGTCAAGCAAAGCAAAGCAGGCCCAGGGTGGATCACAAAGTCACCACACATTCCGAGCAAAAGTTCAAGGCCATAAGGCCAGTTCACATGCAGGATTACATATATATATAAGGCTAGACAAGAAAGAGCAGGTATATATATACGTAACAGTACAAACAAGGTCAAGGGGTGAGCAAGTGAGGCAAGACAGGGACAAGGCCCAGCTGAGTGCAGAAGCGCTGATGATCACAAGGCGGAAGTGCCTTGGTGAAAACATCAGCAGTGTTGGCCTCAGAGGCCACGTACGCAAGCCACAACTGACCACGCTGCTGTAGCTCACGAGCAAGGAAGTAGCGGAGAGCAATGTGCTTTGTTATGTGCTCCAGTCTCTGCTCTCGACACAAGGCCAGCATGGCCTTGTTGTCTACGTACAGGACTGGAGGAGAACGAGGCGGCTCTCCAAGGTCGGTCAGCAGGTAGGTGAGCCAGCGAAGCTCCTGTGCAGCCATGGCCCCAGCGTAGATCTCAGCCTCACAACTGGAGCCGAGAACAGAAGACGAGCGAGTAGCCCGCCACCAAACAGAGCCGGAACCAAGGCTGAAGGTGTAACCCTGGGACGACCGCTGCGTAGCCTGGCCGTCAGCCCAAGAAGCGTCTGCGTGCCCAGTGAGGACCACTGGACTCCGCCCTCCAAGCACTAGCCCCATGCCCGACGTACTGCACAAGTACCGCAACACCCTCTTCGCTGCAGCCATGTGCTCTGGTCTGTGTCTCCCAGGAGCAACATAGCGTGCAAGAATGCTAAGAGGGTATGCGAGGTCAAGTCGTGTGCAGGTCATCAGGTACATGAGGCAGCCAACAAGCTCTGGATACGGGCCACTCGACTCTACGGACTCATCCGAAGGCAGAGCTGAGAGTGAGTGGCGAGTAGGCAGAGGAGTGGCCTGAGGCGAGGAGTACGTAAAGCCAAAGCCCTGAAGGACCTGCTGCACCATGTGTGACAGAGTCGGGGTAATGGTGCGGCGTGCTCTGTCCCGGGTGATCTGCAAGCCAAGGTAGCTGCGCAGTTCCCCCAGGTCTGTGCACGTGTGTCGCTTCTGCAGCTCGGACTTCACGTAGGCGAGTCCAGCAGTGTCAGCTGTGGCAAAGACCAAGTCGTCGACGTACACGAGGATGTAGAACGGCGGCAGAGAGGTGTCGGTGCGCAGAAACAGCGACGGGTCGGCAGTAGAAGCAGCAAACCCAAGAGCCGCAAGCGTAGTCCTCAGTGTGTCGTGCCACTCACGTGGCGCCTGGCGGAGACCGTAGACTAGATGCCGGAGACTCCACTGGGTACTAGGAAGGAAAGACCCAGTGAAGCCAGGTGGGCGGCGCAGCCAGATCTCCTCGTGCAGGCTGCCCTGCAAGAAAGCTGTGCTGAAGTCGAGAGAGTGCAGCTCGTAGTCACGGTGAGCAGCAACGTGCAGCAGTACCCGAAGAGTGGTCATCTTCGGGGTGGGGGAGAAGGTCTGAAAGTAGTCAACTCCCTGCCGCTGACTGAAGCCACGAGCCACGTAACGTTCCTTGAAGACAGGCGGAGAACCCGGCGGCCGCTTCACCCTGAAAATCCACATGCCACTAACAATGTTCGCCCCAGGAGGGGGGACAGCGTCAACGTAGGTGCCTGTGGACTTCCAGGAAGCCATCTCTGCCTCCATAGCAGCCTGCCACTGAGAGGAGTAGGGACCCTCTATCGCCTCCGCGTAAGAGCGCGGAGTTGGGATGTCAAGTGCATCCGGGTCTACCTCAGGGGTAAGCAGAACGGACACGAGATGAGGTGAAGCAGCTGCCAGACACTGGAACTCCTCCTGCCTGTCCTCAAGGACGTCCGTGCCGAGGGCACACTCACCCCCGACGGACGGAGGACAGACAGACTCAGACTCAGCAACAAGACTGGCAGCGTAGTCTAGGCGACAGCGAGCAGCAAAGTCGACGAGCTCAGCAACTAGGGCAGACGCAGCAGTGGACTTGAAAGAAGGGTCAGTGACGACAGTAGCAAGGAGACGCGTGACAGTAGGACTGGCAGCACGAAGAGAGTCCGACTCCGGGTCGGCAAGAGCAGGAAGAGAGGACTCAGGAGGAGAAGGCAAAGGGGCACGCAGAGGAGCAGTGGACGGACGCAGAGACATCCTGTGCGTGCCAGGGACAGGAGGAGGACGCGGACGCGAACCACGACCACTAGCGCGAGCAGCACGGACAGGCGACGTAGGGAGAGACGCAGGCTCACGACGCTCAGCAAGACCCCCAATAGGACCAGTGTAGGGAGAAGGAGCAGGCAAAGGGGAGGTAGGCTGCAACTGTAATTGTGACGGGACAGGCTGTGGACATGCTAAGGGAGGAGGACCAGTAGAAGGTGGAAAACCAAGAACCTGCTGCAGGAGTGGAACGAAGTACGGTCGAGGCCGCGTGGCGACGCCAGAAACAGCAGGGACAGCACCAGTACCTCCAGCAGGAGCACCCGCTCCAGCAGCACCTCCAGGAGCTCCAGAGCCTCCAGCAGCACCAGGAGCACCCCCAGTAGGACCGCCAGTGGTAGTCTCAGCGCCAACACCCTCAGCAGCACCAGCTCCAGTCGAACCTGCAGGCCCAGCAGCTCCAGTACTCCCAGGACGAGCACCTCCGGGACCCGCGACAGCAGCACCCTCAGTAGCAGACGAACCTCCAGCACCAGCAGCACGGCTTCAGCGCCGGGTAAACCACTCGCGCACCTCATGTGGAGAGAGTGGCTCCCGGCGAGACGAAGCACCCGGAGAACCTCCAGGCGGAGCACCTCTAGGCTCAGCACCCCCAGGCCCGGCACCCCCAGGCAAAGCACCCCCTGGCGTAGCACTCCCAGGCTCAGCACCCCCAGGCTCAGCACCCCCAGGCTCAGCACCCCCAGGCTCAGCACCCTGAGGCGTAGCACCCCCAGGCTCAGCACCCTAGGCTCAGCACCCCTAGGCTCAGCACCCCCAGTAGGCGAAGAACCTCCAGCACCAGCAGCACGGCTCCAGCGCCGGGCAAACCACTCGCGCAGCTCCTGTGGAGAGAGTGGCTCCCGGCGAGACGAAGCACCCTGAGAATCTCCAGGCGGAGCACCTCCAGGCTCAGCACCCCCAGGCCCGGCACCCCCAGGCAAAGCACCCTCAGGCGTAGCACTCCCAGGCTCAGCACCCCCAGGCTCAGCACCCTCAGCAGCACCAGAGTTACCAGTGACCTCGACAGGCTTGACTGCGTCTACCTGGGACACACTTGAAGGGGCAGGACCCTGAGGGGGGAGGGGGTCTACCTGGGGGGGACCTGGTACAAGGAAGAGCGGGGGCGAGGGGAGGGACGGAGTGCGGTAGGGGAAGAGGCGGTAGTAGGGGACCGACTCGTCAAACGTGATGTCCTGGGAGGACAGAACACGGCGAGAGGTGGGGTGGTAGAACTGCCACCCAGGCGCGTCAGGGGGGAACCCCAGGAAGACGCAAGGAGCAGCACGAGGGGACAGCTTGTCTGCAGACAAGTCGCGGACAAACGCCCGAGATCCCCAGACCCGGAACGCCGACGCATCGCCAACCTTCCCCGTCCACAGCAAGGCTGGGGAGGTCTCCGGCCTGGAAACCCTGGGGTGAAGGTTGATCTGATGCGCCGCGTACCTGACCGCAAACGGCCACAGGAAATAAGGGGCAGGCGCATGCATCATAGAGGTACGAGCGACGTCCATGACCATGCCAATACGGCGCTCAGCAATCCCATTTTGCTGCGGAGAGTCCGGAAGCGTGAAGGTCTGACGGATGCCCCGTGCGCGACAGTAGGCTCTCAGAAGGCCAGAGGAAAACTCTCCGCCTCTATCCGAGTGCAGACGCAGAACGGAGAAGTCCGAGCCAAAGCTCTGCCTGAGCTGGAGATGCGCTACGCGGATCCAGTCGATCAGCACCTCAGTGACATCACCCTGGCTACGCAAGGGAAAGACTGCGGTGTAACACGAGTAGTCGTCAACAACTAGCACGAAGAAGTGCTCGTGACCCTGTCCACGGACGCGGGCTGGGCCCCACACGTCCATGTGAAGCGTCTGCAACGGGGCCTCTGACGGAGGAAACTAGGAGGAGTGAGGGGCAGCCCACTGTTGCCCCTCGACACAGGGGACGCAAGTAGGGCCAGGGCCCTAAGGAAGGGGAGGGAGGGACCGGGGGAGACCAGAAACAAGAAGACGAGAGGCCATGCCTCTGAGGCGAAGCAGAGAGGGGTGACCAAGGCGGTGGTGCCAGAGGAGAGTCTCGTGAGACAGGAGACGACATGAACAGGGGGCAGACTCAAGACCAGACCTGGACGCTGCAGCAAACACCTGACCCGACGCAGCTACCCTACCAGACTCAGCATTTGGAGGAGACACAGTGGTCAGTGTGTACAGGCTCGACCCCGGCCGACGAGTAAACGTGGCCAGGTGTCGGCCTGTCCGAGCGTCTTTGCAGTGGGTCACCCGCTGACTCGCAAGAGTGAACTGGTGAACCCCCGCATCCTGCAGGTCAGCACCACTCACCAAGTTCGTAGAGAACGAGGGGAGGTAAAGACTAGACAGGGTGCCAGAGGGGGCCGCGGGACACGGGAGGACAGTGGAGAAGTGAGCAAGGACAGGGCCCCCAGAGGGGTCTGCCAGAGAGACTGCAACTGGCCGACCAAGCGGCGTGAGTGTGGTGCGGTCTCGAAAGAAGGAGTGGGAAGCCCCCGAGTCAAGGGTGAAGGTGTGAGAGGCCGGAGCCGACGCGGTACCTGAGAGAGCAGACTCACCCGCACCTGAGGAAGCAGACTCACTAGCACCTAGAGCAGCAGCCGCACCTGTACCTGGAGCAGGAGACACACTAGCACCCAGAGCAGCAGCCTCACCAGCAGCTAGAGCAGCAAGCTCTATACCCGGGTCAGGCGGTACGCACAGGTGACCGGCACGGCCAGCACTAGTAGGCAATGCATACATGGCAGTGAGAATAGCATCATAGTCAAGAGCGAATATATCTACCCTCTGCCTAAGCAACTCCACCCAGTCGGGGAGCTCAGCCTCGTCGCCAAACTGGGTACGCCAGGCGTCGCTCAGACGGGCGAAGCAGCGGGACGGTGTGTGACTAGGCGTCCCACAAGGCTGACCAGTCCGAGCACCAGTGCGAATCACGTAAGAGCAGCGAACAGAACTGAGAGACCCTCTACTCTGAGCGTACCACTCACGAAGCTGTTGGGGCGTGAGAGACGCGCGTGGGCGTCGCTGGAGCTGCATCTGGCCGCTGCCAGTAGAAGCAGGAGCAGGAGTAGCAGCAGTAAGGCAGGCAGCCAAGCAAGCAGCAGGCAGCGCGCTAGTAAGGCAGGGGCTCACCAGTGGTGGGAAGAGCAGGCTCGACGACTCGGCGACTCGGCGACTCGGCGGCACGGCGGCACTACAGCAACTGCGGCTCGGCGGCTCGGCGGCTCGGGCAACTCGGGCGGCTTGGCTGCTCGGGCGACTCGGGCGGCTCGGCGGCTCGGCGGCTCGGCGGTACGGTTGCTCGGCAGCAACTGCAGCTCGGCGGCTCGGCGACCCGGCGGTTCGGGCGGCTGAGGTGGCGCTGCGGCTCGGGCGGCTCGGGCGGCTCGGGTGGCTCGTGCGGCTCGGGCGGCTCGGGCGGCTCGAGCGGCTCGGGCGGCTCGGGTGACTCGGCACTAGCTTGGCGGCGCCGGCGGCTCGGTAGTAGGGCGGCTCGGCTGCTGGGCGGCTCGGCGGCTGGGCGGCTCGGCGGCTCGGCGCTCGGGTGCTGGGCGGCTCGGCTGCTGGGCGGCTCGGCTGCTGAGCGGCTTGGCTGCTGGGCGGCCGGGCGGCTCTGCAGGAGAGGTGAGTGGCAGGGCCGCAGCAGACGGGCGGCAGGGCTCCAGGTGCAGGGCGGCGGGGCCGCAGCAGAAGGGCGGCGGGGCCGCTAAAGTAGGGCGGCGGGGCCGCGAAGTGTACGGCGGCGGGGCCGCGAAATGCAGGGCGGCGGGGCCGCGAGGTGTAGGGCGGCGGGGCCGCTAAAGCAGGGCGGCGGGGCCGCGAAGTGTAGGGCGGCGGGGCCACTAAAGTAGGGCCGCGGGGCCGCTAAAGCAGGGCGGCGGGGCCGCGAAGTGTAGGGCGGCGGGGCCGCGAAATGTAGGGCGGCGGGGCCGCTAAAGCAGGGCGGCGGGGCCGCGAGGTGTAGGGCGGCGGGGCCGCTAAAGCAGGGCGGCGGGGACGCGACGTAGGGCGGGGCCGCGACGCAGGGCGGGGCCGCGATGTAGGGCGGGGCCACGACGTAGGGCGGGGCCGCGACGAAGGAGGCGGGGTCGCGCGCCAGAAAGAAAATCGCCGCGCGCCATAGGTCGCACGCCGCGGGGCGTGCGACAGATCGAGTAGCAGCGGAAGCAGTAGTAGGGCCTTAGGAACAGTTCCCACGAGGGAACCTGCTCGATACCATGTGAGAATTGAAATGAGAATGATTCAACTATGAAAGAGTTGGGTACAAGTACTAACCCTAATTGGGTTGTACCCCATATGGGCTACCCCACTACAGCCTACACAAATGTATAAGCTATATGTTCTGACACCCCCCTGAGCTTCTCTTCCAACGTGCGCGGACCTGCGCCACGTCGAGGCCGTGGGTCGTCTTTGTCGTCATCGTCGCTGCACGATGAGGCGTCATCACCTTCCTCATCCTGATCGCCCGCTCCGTCCAGCACCGACGACGGTCCGGCCTCCCCAGCATTCGTCGGCACCGACGACGTCCCGGCCTCCCCAACATTTGTCGGTGCCGTCGATTTGCGTGGTTTCGTAAATTCCCCTATGGGTGCGGGCAGAATGTCCTTGGTGAACTCGCCTACCGGGATTTGTGACAGTGCGTTGAGATGGTAAAGCAGCGGCAGGGTCGACGATGGATTACTGTGTGGAGAATAGAGCGAGAATGAATGAACTATGAGTGAAGTGAGTACAAATAGCAAAACCCTAATTGGGTTGTACCCCCTATGGTATACCCCACTGTAGCCTACACAACAGCATAAGCTACATATATGTTCTGACACACCCCCATAGGCAAAGTGGGGGAGAACAAGGGGTCACAAGACCAGTCAAGCAAAGCAAAGCAAAGCTCAGGGTGGATCACAAAGTCACCACACAGTCCGAGCACAAGAGCAAGGCCACAAGGCCAGTTCACATGCAGGAGTACACACATATATATATAAAGCTAGACAAGCAAGAGCAGGTATATATATGTGACAGTACAAGTAAAGTCAAGAGGAGAGCAAGTGAGGCAAGACAGGCACAAGACCCAGCTGGGTGCAGAAGCGCTGATGGTCACAAGGTGCGAGTGCCTTGGTGAACACATCAGCAGTGTTGGCCTCAGAGGCCACGTACGCAAGCCGCAACTGTCCACGCTGCTGTAGCTCACGAGCAAGGAAGTAGCGAAGAGCAATGTGCTTCGTTCTGTGCTCCAGACGCTGCTCTCGACACAAGGCTAGCATGGCCTTGTTGTCTACGTACAGGACTGGAGGAGAACGAGGCGGCTCTCCAAGGTCGGTCAGCACGTAGGTGAGCCAGCGAAGCTCCTGTGCAGCCATGGCCCCTGCGTAGATCTCAGCCTCACAACTCGAGCTGAGAACCGAAGACGAGCGAGTAGCCCGCCACGAGACAGAGCCGGAGCCAAGGCTGAAGGTGTAACCCTGTGACGACCGCTGCGTAGCCTGGTCGTCAGCCCAAGAAGCGTCCGCGTGACCTGTAAGTACCACTGGACTCCGCCCTCCAAGCACTAGCCCCATGCCCGACGTACTGCACAGGTAGCGCAATACCCTCATCGCTGCAGCCATGTGCTCTGGTCGGTGTCTCCCAGGAGCAACATAGCGTGCAAGAATGCTAAGAGGGTATGCAAGGTCAGGTCGTGTGCAGGTCATCAGGTACATGAGGCAGCCAACAAGCTCTGGGTACGGGCCACTCGACTCTACGGACTCATCCGAAGGCAGAGCTGAGAGCGAGTGGCGAGTAGACAGAGGAGTGGCCTGAGGCGAGGAGTACGTGAAGCCGAAGCGCTGAAGGACCTGCTGCACCATGTGTGACTGAGTCAAGGTAATGGTGCGGCGTGCTCTGTCCCGAGTGATCTGCAAGCCAAGGTAGCTGCGCAGTTCACCCAGGTCTGTGCACGTGTGTCTCTTCAGCAGCTCGGACTTCACGTAGGCGAGTCCAGCAGTGTCCGCTGTGGCAAAGACCAAGTCGTCGACGTACACGAGGATGTAGAGCGGCGGCAGTGAAGTGTCGGTGCGCAGAAACAGCGACGGGTCAGCAGTAGAAGGAGCAAACCCAAGGGCCGCAAGTGTAGTCCTCAGTGTGTCGTGCCACTCACGTGGTGCCTGGCGGAGACCGTAGACTGGCCGTCGGAGGCTCCACTGGGTGCCAGGAGGGAAAGTCCCAGTGAAGCCAGGTGGACGGCGCAGCCAGATCTCCTCGTGCAGGCTCCCCTGCAAGAACGCAGTACTGAAGTCGAGAGAGTGAAGCTCGTAGTCGCGCTGAGCGGCTATGTGCAGCAGCACCCGAAGAGTGGTCATCTTCGGGGTGGGAGAGAAGGTCTGAAAGTAGTCAACTCCCTGCCGCTGACTGAAGCCACGAGCGACGTACCGCGCCTTGAAGACAGGTGGAGAGCCCGGCGGCCGCTTCACCCTGAAGATCCACATGCCACTGACGATGTTCGCCCCAGGAGGGGGAACCGCGTCAACGTAGGTGCCTGTGGACTTCCAGGAAGCCATCTCTGCATCCATAGCTGCCTGCCACTGAGAGGAGTAGGGACCCTCTACAGCCTCCGCGTAAGAGCGCGGAGTCGGGATGTCTAGTGCATCCGGGTCTCCCTCAGGAGCAAGCAGTACAGACGCGAGATGAGGTGAAGCAGCAGCCAGACACTGGAACTCCTCCTGCCTGTCCTCTAGGACGTCCGTGCCAAGAGCACACTCACCCCCGACGGACGGAGGACATACAGACGCAGACTCAGCAACAAGACTAGCAGCGTAGTCTAGACGACAGCGAGCAGCAAAGTCGACGAGCTCAGCGACAAGAGCAGACGCAGCAGCGGACTCAAAAGAGGGGTCAGTGACGATAGTAGCAAGCAGACGCGTGACAGTAGGACTGGCAACACGAAGGGAGTCCGACTCTGGGTCGGTAAGCACATGAAGGGAGGACTCAGGAGGAGAAGGCAAAAGGGCACGCAGAGGAGCAGTGGACGGACGCTGAGACATCCGGTAGCAGCCTCACCAGTAGCTAGAGCAGCAGGTCCTATACCCGGGTCAGGCGGTACGCACAGGTGACCGGCATGGTCAGCACTAGTAGGCAATGCATACATGGCAGTGAGAATAGCATCATAGTCAAGAGCAAATATATCTACCCTCTGCCTAAGCAACTCCACCCAGTCGGGGAGCTCAGCCTCGTCGCCAAACACGGTACGCCAGGCGTCGCTCAGACGGGCGAAGCAGCGGGACTGTGTATGACTAGGTGTCCCACAAGGCTGACCAGTCCGAGCACCAGTGAGAATCACGTAAGAGCAGCGAACAGAACTACACAACAGCATAAGCTACATATATGTTCTGACATACTGGTCGTTGTACACCGCACTGGTCGGCCGTCTCCCCCATGGCTCGCAGGGGTAGGACCGTCCGTCATGTCGACGTCGGCCATGTGATTTCAGGAGTTTGATATACGGTGAACGTGGATCGCGGCGGCCCAATGGTTATCCGATGCGCTTCTCGGGCGTCACGCTCGAATTCTCTCGCAAGTGCCTATAACTCGGCGGTCTCCTAAACAAGTATCGGCGACGTCTCTTATCAGTCTCTCTGGCCACTGTGTCGACGCCGACTACGACATCTGGTCGGCGGAGCGACTGTCCTGCACGCGAGGAGTGCGAAAGGGAGTAGAAAAAAAAATCCAAGTGCCAGATAGCGGGTGGAACAAACCCGGAGTGTACGGCAGAATGAGCGATCTTCACTGGGATCCCGGATGGGTATGGTCGTGGGCGACTCCGCACCTGCCGTTCTCCACGCAACTCCCTGTGCAGGACGCCGCTATGCATGTACCCTCGTGCGGCAGCGCCGTGTCCGACGTGCCACCAGCCATGCATGGCTGGTTTCCGAAAAGCGCTTCGCCCAGGAGGCGATTTTCATGGCTGTTACACGCTGGGTCGTGCGTGCGCTACGTGGCGTGGTCCCGATTTTGGTGCACCGCTCCCGGAAAACCTTGCTGGAGACTCCCCGCGCAGTAGTTCGAGGGCGTTTGGCATTGACGCGTGGCACCCTGAAGATGCTCGTGTGGTCGACGCCGACATTCCCGGCGCCTGAAGATCCGTTGCACCTAGCCTGAGTAGGGAACGGTCGTGATGTTGCCTCGGGCATCGGGGCAACCGTCGGATGGAGGCCACGTGGTACGCGCCGACCTGGCCCTTACCCGGCGCGAATATTTCCCACGCAAAGCACCCCGTCTCAACTGGTGCCGCGTGGGCTCGTCGTGGCTGTCGTGGCAGACCTCGGTGGCCCCGCCACCTTGTGGATGATCTCGGACGTCCATTCCTGTACTTCTCGGATGCATCGAACGGGCCCTTCGGGCATGAACAGTTGAGGGCGTGATGGTGAACTTCGAGTTTCAAGATGAATCTGCATCGTTCACGCCCTTCCACTGTTCACACACCTTCCGCCGCTCGTGAGACTGCAGGGCATTCTGGTGGAAACTGCTGATAGTTTTCATCGAGTGGGTCGATTTGAGGGAGTTTGGGCTCCGGTCAAACCTCTGGTGTGGTTTTCCGAACCCAGCTTCTGGTCAGCGGTCAAGTGTGTGCCAAGCATGCATAATTGAGACCAAAAGCTTCTCATTGTCCAACTTCTGGTATCCCATCATTTCCAGAAGAGTGACCCGAGCCCATCAATATTGGACTGCTGGGGGCACGTTCTTGGATAGCCCTGAAGCTCTCGGATGTTTCACAACAACAATTCAATTTCTCTCTCTTGCTGAGAAATTTGAAGGTGAAGGTTGGTGGTGAAGGTTGGATTCCCCCGCACCGACACTCATCGCGATTCGGGAAGCTGACGGCACCGTCGTTCCCGCCAGACCCGAGCCAAGGCACTGCCTCCTGATTCCTGAACAAACACATACGGCAAACCCTTCGATGAGAGAGTTTCGCCGTGGAACTCAGCTCCCCTCTCTAGCCACTCCCGTCCGGTGTGAAATGTACACTCGAACCGTCAGCCACTGGTTGTTCCTCCCTGCATCCTGATTGGAGAGCAATTGTTTCTGGAAGTTCGCTAATGTCGCGGAGTTTTCAGGCATTGCAGCGCCAACGGGAAACTTGGAGTTACCCCACGTGGGGAAGATGACCCCTATCATGTCCCTCTCCCTTGAAACTGCATCGGGTCCATCCAGGAGTGTTGGGAACTTGGAATGCAGCAGTTGTCGTGAGAACGGCCTGCTGTGTCCAAGCCTAGTGCCGCGCTTCCCAGTAGAAAATTTCCTACTCCCCAGCTTCAGGCCGGCTACAAGGGCCATGTGTGTGCGCTACAACAGGAGCTCGTCCCTGACTTAGGGACTTCCTGAGCCGAGATCCCTCGTCCGTCGCCGCGCAGCGGCAGGAAATCCACGTGGCGTGGTTCCTCAGGACTCAGCCGACTCGGCTTAGTACTTCTAGCCCACTCAACGCTCCGTCGCAGCGGTGGCGTCAGTGCGGCGATGTTGACTGTTAGTACTAAGCTGCATCGCGGCGCGCTGATTCTCGCGTTGTGGCTGCTGGTGGTGGACGCCCAGTGGGGTGATCCCGTATATCTGGAGGAATCGCAAGGTACTAAATAGGCGCACCTGTGTGCTGGTAACCGATACTCTAGCGCCGAGCCCCGGGCTGGTACTAGTAACGGGGTCTGATTGATACGATGAGATTATTTTAGGGTCTTTCTGCCCGCAGTTGATCCGTTGCGCTCAGTTTTTTTCCGTCTTTATGAATCTCCACTGCGCAGCACAATTCTTGAAAGACTGGACATCTCAGGATTGGTCAGAGGACCCCTGCGATTTTATTTCTTTCGTCGGCTGCGACAACGACGGCATGATTTATACACTGTGAGACGACCGTCGTGACGGCATAATTCCCAAATCAAGTGGTGTTCACGGAAACGGCATGTGAATCATTACTGGCTCTCGTTTTACGTTAGAGTGAGTCGATTCATCTTCTGTGACGCTTGCCGCCGGAGAATCTCCAGATAGGACGAAATATCAAACTATCTCTACATGCCAGGTTTTAAACCATGCTCATCGCTAATTGTGAACCCATGGTGGTGGTGGTGATGACGACGGGCGTGCAGGGACTTGCGTAGCTTTCGGACGGAATCCATTCCAGGCTCAATTAGCGCGCTCCAGAAACTCCAAATCATGTAAGTCATGCGCTGCTTCGGCCAGCGCAGTGGCCCTGCCATCTGTGCGGTTCTTTTAAATCACTTCTATTTGAACTTCAAAAGGAATCCTCTCCTTTGCTCTCCCACTGTTCCCTTCCCACCAAACCAACTTTCTCTTCACTTGCATCCCTCCCTTCCCCTTCCTTTCTCGCATCTACCAGCCGAATAATCAGCTCAACCATTCCAGGCACAATTCCTTCAGAATTGGGAAGCATCACTTCTCTTATGTCTGTGTAAGCTGACACTGCCGGATTTCGACCAGTGGTTCTAGTGTCATGTTCAAGGTCATAAGCTGTTTTGTTTTTTCTTCTTCTCCTTCCTTTCGTTCGTATGTTTGTTTGCTGTTTTTGTGAGTAAGCCTGTGCTTTGTTCCAGTGAGTTGCGCATTCCCATCTTTTCCATGCGTTGTTTCACTTCCCACAGAGAGCTGAGCTATATGGAAGGCTTGTCAGGGCCCATACTGCCAGCACTCCTGAACTCGCCTAATATCAACAGGCTGTACGTAACAGTAAAACTTGCCGCACAGGAATTGTATGATTTGTACAGGACCTTACTATCGCAACTGAATCTCTTGTCCACCATCACTATGAGACAACCCACCAACGGTCTCCCCCTTCCTTCGGTTCCCTGCCATTCTGACTGCCTCCTTGTCCTCTGCCTGTCCGCTGCATTCTGCTCAACGACCCAGTCACGATGAGACTTCTCAGTTTTCATTACTTTGAGAATTCGCTCATTGGCAGTCACGCAGCAACACACACGCACACACGCACGCATACACGCACGCACGCATGCACGCATGCGCACACACTCACGCACACGCACCCCTGCGCGCGCACCGGCACGCACACGCCCGCCCGCACGCACACGCCCGCACGCATGCACGCTCACACTAACATACATATACCATTCGTCTCGTCCTCCCTCCCTGTTGCGCCCGTTTTCTTCCGCCCCTGCACCTCATCTTCTCCACCACAGGGTCATCAACAGGTGCAATCTCAATGGAACCATCCCGTCAGGCATTGGCTCCTTCGCAAGTCTCGAGTACCTGTGAGTTCAGCCTAAAACCCCGAGATCTCTAACCACACCACACCTCACTTCACCTCACCTTATCTTATTCACATTTTGGCATCATACTATGTTCAGAATATTTGTTGTCCCTCCTTCATTCCACCTGTTCCATTCTCTAGTCCACCTCTACTAGTACCCCTGACTGAACGAAACCATTTCAGTGCTGCTTCCTGTCTTACCTGATTATATGCCTGCCCACCTGCCTGCCATGACTGCCACATGGACACCACGTGTCATTCCAGCCAGCTGTCGGTGAATCAGTTCACGGGACCAATTCCTGATTCCATTGGAAACCTCCAGCAACTTCGGTACTTGTGAGTCGAGCAGAATGCCCTTCAATGAATGTTTCTCAACCTGCAATCTCCCAGCAACTTTCCAGCCCTGTGCTTCGTGCAGCAGTGTGGCTTGTTTGGTGTCTGGGAATATAATATTTATTTCCGTAATTATTCGGGCGTTAATTGTCGCAAGCTCTATCTTCTCCCCTTCACAAACCTGGAGCATAAACGCGCGGGAAGGGAACCCATTAACCAACCCAACCCATGAACCCACCAACCAATCTAACCACCCTGCAGGGACCTGTCATACAACCAGCTCTCGGGACCCATCCCATCAACAATCAGCAACCTGGGGGGACTAAGACAACTGTATGACAATCCGCCCTGGTCAATGCCACCCACTGCCTCATGCTTGTTTGTTTGTATGCATCTGCTACACACGGATAGAAGCAGCGTTTTCAAAGTGCCCCACAGAAACTCCCCGCCCCGCCCCTCTCTCTTTTGCCCCTCACTCCCCATCCCCCTCTTCGCCTTCATCCCAAGGCTGCTCCGCAGGTTCCACTTGGTCACCGCCCTGCTCCTCCCTCTCACGCTGCCACTCCCTGCCACTTCGGCTCTTCTTCTCTGCGCAGTTTCTCCAAAGTTCCAGCCAACAACCCTAGCCAGTAGCACCCCAACCTCACTGCCCAGCTCACCCTCTACACTCCCATCTTTTCAACTATCGCCCACCTTCCCATGCCACAGGAATCTCCATTCCAACTATCTGACAGACTCCATCCCTTCAATTGGCTCAATGACGGATATGACCTACCTGTCAGTACCCGCCACGCCATGCCCACCTCCCCTGCTTCTGCCATCGCCACTGCACTGCGTGCCTTGCGATGCCAGCCTGCTGACACCAAAGTATTCCAGCTGCTGCTCTTGCCGTTGTTACATCTGCTCTTCGTGCCCTTGCTGCTGCTGCTGCTGCTGCTGCTGCTGCTGCTGCTGCTGCTGCTGCTGCTGCTGCTGCTGCTGCTGCTGCTGCTGCTGCTGCTGCTGCTGCTGTTGCTGCTGCTGCTCCTCCTCCTGCTCCTTCTCCTCCTCCTCCTCCTCCTCCTCCTCCTCCTCCTCCTCCTCCTCCTCCTCCTCCTCCTCCTCCTCCTCCTCCTCCTCCTCCTCCTCCTCCTCCTCCTCCTCCTCCTCCTCCTCCTCCTCCTCCTCCTCCCCGTGTTGCTGCTCTGCTGCCGCTGCTGCTGTTGCTACCACCACACCCACCTCCCAATCTGCACTCTTCCCTTCAGCAACACCTTTGCACATGCAGAAACATATCCCCCACTTCTCATCCTTCCCACGTGTCTCATTCTCCTCCACTGCACCTCTTCTCTCCCCCAGGGACCTAGGCCACAACCGTCTGTCAGGAGGCATCCCAGACCTGAGTGCCATGACCAACCTCCAAAGCCTGTCAGCCATTCTTGCCATAAACATGACAGTTGTTCCTCAATGCTTCTCTCCCCCGCCTTCTCACCCACTCTCTTCCTTTCCTCTCACGCTCTTACTCTCGCGTTTCCTCGCCCTCTCCTCCCTCAGGCACCGCCCTTGGACCCTTGTGCTGCTCGCAAGCTACTGAAGCAAAAAAATTGCAGCATCTAAACCTCGAGAAATTAGCCAGATTATCGGACAAAAGAACGGCTTGTTGAGCAAGTCTCCATCGGCTTGCAACACCAGCTTTCTCCCTCTCCTCCTTCCCTCCCTGCCCTCTTCCATGATCCTTCCGAGAAGATTCATTCTGCAACCTTGCAGCAGAATATTGCCGGGTCCCTTGCATGGCGTGACCCGCTAACTGATCGATATTTACCTATGCTTCTCCTTCTCTCCATGTGGCAGGGACCTAAGTCAGAACGAGCTGAGTGGAAGCATCCCAGCTTACCTCTTCTCGTTTGAGAATCTCGAGCAACTGTGAGCGAGAGGCCATGCTTGGGGAAAGGGGCTGTAAGTAAGGAGAAAGGCTCTTCATTGCCTTTGTGGCCCTTCCCATCTTGCTTGTTTCGTTCGATTGAGCACAGGGGTGTAACGAGCATGAAGGCATGATCACTAGTGCGAAAAGATAACAGCGACCCGTTCATTCAACTGATCAACGTTCATCTGTTGTTGTTTACGGCAGGCAGTATTGTTGTGGTGTTGTGTCTTGTGTCTATGCACCTCTCACTTGTGCAGACTGCTTAATATGAACCAGTTCACGGGATCCATCCCCGCAACGATCGACAGCCTTACCAACCTCAGACGCCTGTGAGTGGCAACAAGTTAGCTCAATTCCCCCACATATGGCGTCTATATGTGGCTCTGTGTAACTGTAACATTACACATGTCAATTCCAGATCGTACAACTTTACCCCTGTGGCACCAGTGATAACACCATTAAACAGCAATCATGGCCCCTCTCTCAATCCGCAACCCCCTCTCTCCTCTCTTGTCTGCATTCGCTCACTCCTCATGGCCATAGGTCTCTCGCTTTCAACCAGCTGTATGGAACCATACCGGCCACAACCACCAGCCATGATTTTCTGGTGTCATTGTAAGCTGCATCAACTTGCGGGCGGGCTAGCTAGCCCTCGCACTTGTTTTCGTCCGTGCATTCAGTTGTCCGTTCCTTTGTTCGCGATCCGTTGCATTGCGCATTGGTTCCACGTGTGGCTCCCGCACTCGAAATTGGCACACTCGCTATCCTATCTCGCAGTTTTCGGCCCATGCAGTTGCGGTTTCTCTTGGGAACTCTTCTCTTGATATTCACCTACCGAGCGTAAAAGACGCTAATGTCCAGTTTCAACCCTGGGAAATGTCCTCACCTGTCCTCGTCCCTTCTCTTCCACAACCACCCCCCCCCCCACGTCTCACTCCCCCTGCACGTCTCCCTCCGCCCTCCGTTCCCCAGCGACCTCTCCCACAACTTCCTCACAGGCTCCATCGTGAAGCCCGATACCGGCACCGCTGACCTATCTAACAACTACCTCTCGGGCACACTGACTGGGGAGCCGACTGATGTCTCTGTGGCCGCCAACTGCTTCACGTTGCCTGACGGGGCTACCTGGTCGCCGCAGCGGCCTGAATCAGCATGCCAAGCGTTTTGCGGCATCTCCAAGTTGGATTCCAGTGCTGGTGGTGGTGCTGGTGGTGTTGCCTGTGGCGGCCATGGGCTGTGCTATCCGGACGGACCTAGCTTGGCGCCGACTTGCTCGTGTGACGAGGGGTTCGTTCAGTTTGGAAAGATCTACTGCCTTGTTGAAGGTAAGAGGTTCAAGAGTTTACCAAGAAAGACGCGTAGCTACGGCACGCTACAGACAGCCCAGCATACTCACAGGAGAGCGTAGCACCGCGCAGCACCACACAGCACAGCAGACATCACAGCACATCGCATCACACCACAGCACAACACAGCACAGCAGAAGAGCCTTGGGTAGGCCCTAGTGCTGCACAGACATGTTTGCCCCGATCTGAATCTTGACCTCCGATACCCAGCCAACCAACCAGCACCTTGCACAGATGTGCACATTCTCGATAGTCTTAAGCCCTCAAGCCCTGAATCCACCTTCGTTCCTCCCCGTCCTTGTTCTTTCCCACCCATCTCATGTGTCCTCATGTGTCCAGGCTCGGTTCTCGCCTCCCCAGTCGACAAGGAGATTCTCCCCTCAGCAACTGTGCTCACCACGGGGACGAAGAAGGAAGCCAGAGGGGTGTTCATGGAACAGCCACTGACCCTCTTTGTGTACGACCAAGGCCGGGAGGACCCCGGGTGCGGGTTCGAGCTGGGCTTTAACGTCAACTTCACCTTCTCCCTCTCGCCCAAAGGCAAGGCCGTTTCGAACGGGTTTGCGTTTGTGGTGTCGGCAACAAGCACGGTGGGTAGCAGCGATGGAGTGGGGTACGGCGGGATGGACCCTCGCAGCATGGCGATCGAGTTTGACGTGCTTCAGAACATTCAGCATCTCGACATGAAAGAGCAGCACGTGGGGTTGAACACCTACGGGCAGGACATATCAATCGCGGCTGTGAAGTCCCCATTCCCGCTGGCCAACAAGCAGGCATACACGGCATGGGTGGACTACCAGCCTGGCGATCCCGGCACCATCCAGGTCTTCCTGGCCAAGGAGACAGTAGTGACGAGAGCAGGGAAGAGGGCAGGGAAGAGGATAGTGAAGCGGGTAGTGAAGAGGGCACAGAAGCCGATCAGGCCGCTGCTGGAGAGGCGCCTGTCGCTGTGTGAGGTGCTGCAGCCGGGGCCACCGCAAGAGGAGCCGCAGGCGGAGGATGATGAGCCGCAGGCGCAGCAGGCGTTCTACTTTGGATTTGTGGCGTCCACCACTGTGCAGCCGTTCATGAGCCATGCCATTGTCAACTCGTTCGTGCACGCTGGTGAGATGTTTGGCCGCATGGCGATTTGTGATTGGATGGCGATGATGGTTAACTGGGGAGGGTGAGTGGATGGCAAGGGTGGGTGGATGGCAGGGGTGGGTGGGTGAGGACAGTAACTGGAAGGTGCACTGGGATGGGATGTTTCTTTATGTTGTTTGTTGGGGATTCCAGCAGAGACACCGCAATGACAATTTTGGGACATTCGATTGTCGGATCAAGGATGGGTTCTTGGATCATGGTGTGGACGATGAAGGTGATGCTAATGCTGATGTTGCTGCTGCTGCTGCTGCTGCTGCTGCTGCTGCTGCTGCTGCTGCTGCTGCTCATGCTAATGCTGGCTACGTTATCCTGCCATTTGTATCATGGTGGAGATCAGGCAGGTCTATTTATTCCTAGCTCTTGATACACGCAGCCGCTAGTTACCGTTATGAATCCCCTCAGCCCCTTACGACTCCACTGCACCTGCAAGCCCTGTTCACACTGCCATCCCAGTATTCCCCTTCCAGTGTTGGATCAGTAGGGCGACTGGAAGCGTAGGCACCTGGCCTGGGCAGCGTTGTCGCTTGTAATTTCCATGCCCAGAACCTATATCTATACTCCCTTTTTCTCTTCTGTCTCAACTTCTGTCTCTTGCACGTGTCTCCTCTTTACAGACCTGCCTCCTCCTCCCGCCTCAGTCGACGTTCCTTCAGGCAAGTACACTCAACTTAAGTTCAGTCGGGCCAAGTTGTCTGCTGGATTTGAGATTGAGTTGAGGCTGGGTGAGTTGAAGCAGTGTGCATCCTGGTTTCATTGAGGAATCATGGAATCATGTTGAAAATGGTGAGGAGGGGATATGTTTCTTGAGTCGTCTCAAAAGTCAACTCATGAGTCGACTCAAAAGTTGAAGCAGTGTGCATCCTGGTTTCATCGAGGAAGCATGGAATCACGTTGAAAAGCTGAGGAGGGGATATGCTTTTCCTCCCTCCTCCACCTCCTCCTCCTCCTCTCTTTCAGTTCCGTACATGTCTCATAACAGTATCAATGTGTCATGGCATGCCCCTCAACGCAACATACAGCTTTTGGCATAACACTACGATTGCGTGATTAGTGTTGCTTAAACGATGAGAAGCCTCTGATTTGCGGGGTAGCACCCTGCCTGCTTGCCCTGCCTCGTTTGCCTGTCAGCTGGTAGCGCTCCCTCTCTGCCTCTCCCTGTTGCTCCTCTTCACCTCCTGCCGAGCACTCTCTAACCGCCTTCCTGGTCTTTCCTCAACACATTGAAGCATCTCCCAATCTGCTCACTCCTGCCACTTCACTGCCCCTTTTCCTCCCCCCTTTCGCTGCCGCCCCCTCTCGTTCAATACTCCTTCCAACACTTGCTCCCTCTCAACATACAGCTCTTGGCCTGAGTCTCACGGTGAGCACGTATGCACCGGCGTGGGCGAGCCCGTTCCCGCGCTATGTGAGTGCAGACTACCGAGTGGCGGCAGGGAAGCAGGACTCGTGGGTCTTCAGGGACCTCCACTCCTGGGACTCCGTGCCCTTCCTCGGCTGGCCCGTCAAGAACCAGGCTGATTGCAGTGAGTGCCACCGGGGGGACCTAGTTTAAAACAGGAGGGGTGCTGGTCAAGGCGGGAGGGATGAGGACAAGAACCAGGCCGACTGCAGTGAGTGTTATGGGGGGCCTTAGTTGAAAGAAGAGGGATGAGGTAATTCTTATCTCTGCTGCTCTGTGCCTGCCTTGCCGTGATTTGATTCCACGAATCAAGCAAAAAAGGAGCACTATCGTAACCGGTTATCCTGTCGACCGTAACGGGGGGTAGGAAATCTATCTTTGATTGAAGTTTTGAGGTTGGGACTGAAGTTAAAGCAGGGTCATGCCTAGCAGCTTCAACTCAACCCCTTCGTTCGCATTGCTTCCGATGCACTCCTTCAATGCATGCTGGTCGCATTCTTTCAAATACTCCTTGTGAACTGAGGACCCCCAATCCGCATTTTTTTCTCTTGCTCTCTTTCCTTCAGAGGCGTGCTGGGCGTATGCGGTGGTGGCGAGCATAGAAGCAGCATACGGCATCGCAACGAATCAAGAGGCGCCGCAGCTGTCAGTGGAGTCGCTCTTTGCAGCCATGGGAGTCAGCAAAGGGGACAAGTGCACTGCTGGGGGCTCCCCAACAGACGCCTTTGAGAAACTTCTTACTCTGCCAAAAGGAGGACTCACCTTGGACGGCAATCCGGTACACACAACAACGTGTGGTAGCAATGGAGTATTGTCGCAGTTAAGTGTGACGGATTAGTGTCGCAAGTGTGGAAACAGGTAGCGTTGTTACACAATGTGCACTCGTGGTCTGTCATCTGCTTCTTCCCACGCATTCTGCATGGTTTTAAGCGTCACATTAAAAAAGCACCCTATTATGATATTTGAGTGGTTTTTTTGTCATTTATGGCATGCGTAATCCCCAATGCCACACACATCTGTGAATCGCAGGGGAAAAAGTATCCTATTCAGGGATTCGAGCGCGCATCGTTCAAGGGGTATGTGGGGCTCATGCTGGCAGTGCAGCGGCAGCCAGTGGTGGTTCACATCGAAGCCTCCGCTGACACGTTCGCTTCGTATGACGGGGTATGGTTGACCACTGTTGGGCATATTTGTCGAGTGTTTTGAGAATCTGTTCTGTTGTGCACATTCTTTCTTCGGTACACAACACAAGGTGTTTGTTGGAAGTTGTGTGTTGACTGCGACTTCGTTCTGTTCTGGTTGGCCATGTTCGCTCAGTACAATACGGTGAGTGCCCATTGTCGTGACAGCATTTTGTCCTGCATTGCTTGAGAGCCGTGGCAGCATTTTTGCTGAGATTTCTTGCATTTCTCGCACTTCTTGCGTTTCTTGCACTTTCTCTTCTCTTCCCCCTTCTCTCTCTCTCTCGCTCTCTCTCTCTCTCTCTCTCTCTCTCTCTCTCTCTCTCTCTCTCACACACACATCCCTTTGCCAGACGTTCAAGTACCAGGACCCTGCGTGCTACAGCGGCAACCTGAACCACGTGGTGCTGCTGGTGGGATATTTCATTCTCCGAGATGACGGCAGTCAGAGCCGCATTGCGCCGCCGTTTTGGATCATCCGCAACTCGTGGGGCGAGGGCTGGGGAGACAGGGGCCACATGCGCATGGACATTCAGGGAGGGGATGGCGTGTGTGGCATCAACGTGCTGCCTGGCATCTACCCCATTGTCAAAAGTGAGGCCCATCCACTTATTTCTCCACTTCTCACTTCTTGTGAACGACTATAAGCCGCCCTTCACTCAGGAAAAGCCAGAGTTTTCACTTGTTGTGTAAGTTCGCCCAGTTCATTCTTGTTTTTCCCCCGTTTTTCCTCCACCCTCTTTATCCCCTTGCAGTCCCGGGGGACCCATGCGGCAGCAAGAGCTACAAGGGAGATGGTGACCTGCAGCCCAGCATGAACCCGTGCGGACGCTTCACATGCACGGCCATTGCACAGACGGACACCAGCATGTGCACCTGCTCCCTCGCCTCTCAGCCCAAGCAGCCCTTTGTCCCAGTCCTTAGCAACTATGGCGCCCAGACATGCGCCTATGGTGAGTGAGAATCGCGCGTTTTCTACGTGCTTGGTAAAGTTACGCCTGGAATTGGACTTGTGCGGTTTGTACTTGAGGTATTTCTTCCCCACTACCATCCCCTCCCTCATTCCCCACTACCATCCCCTCCACTCGGCATGGCAGTGGACGTGTGTGGGTCATATACTTGAAGCATCCTTGAGCCTTCAGCCCATCCCTCATTCCCCTGTTCCACCTTGCTTGCCCTGTCTGGCAGTGGACGTGTGTGGGTCGTACTTCAAGAACCCCTGTGCCGTGGGCACATGCATCAACGATGGCAAGGGCGCCTACTCCTGCATCTGCCCTCCCAACCACGTCCCCAGCCGAACCATCGATGACTTCCCCACCTGCGACCCAGGTACGGGCAAACACCGCTCCTTCCCCACCTATGACCCAGGTGCGGCCTAAATGCTGCTCCCTCCCCTCCTGCCACCCAGGTGCGATCAACTGCTGCTCCCTCCCCGCCTGCCACCCAGTTGCGTGCACAAGGCATCTGGCCTCTTGATGTTTTCCACCATTGTTTGCCCCTTAACGTTCCCCGTTGCTTATCCAGCCACTTCTGAACCATGTTGTCTGCTGCTTCGGCAGGGCATAAGATTTCCGATTTCCGTAACGATCTCGCCTCTCTTCCCCCCTGTGTGCGACGCTGCTTGACCTGCCTGCAGTTAATGCCAGCGCCACCACCATGACGGTCGACGGAGACAACTGGTCGTGCAGCAATGTGCATCCTGTGCTAGGCGTCACACTTGCGCAGTTCAAGAGCAGCAACACAGTAAGCAGAGGGGGGCGAGCAGGTGATTTTTGAGGCGCCTCAGTAATGCATCCTGTGCTGGGCGTCACACTTGCGCAGTTCAAGGACAGCAACACAGTAAGCCGTGGGGGGAAGTAGGCGTGGGACGCAGCAAGGCAAGGGTGGGCGGCCGGGCAGAGGCGCTAAGGTTTGGGAGGAGCAGGAGGGGTGGATAGAGTTGGGATGGATGCAGTCAGGTGCATGGAGGTAATGTAAGAACCGATGGATTGTATGAGAGATAGGCGAGCCAGTGTACATAGTTGGATGAGAAAAGTGGGGGGTTGCTTGGGACCTTGCCAGCATTATTGGGCCCCACCAGTAAGTTGGGTTGGAGTGGAGGATAATTTGGAAGTCCCAGTAATCTCGGTCAAAGGTGAGTCACTATTATTAGGGGTCCACTAATCTCTGACCCAACCTTGGGGGGCAGTTATAGGACCAAGGTTTGAACTTTGAATTCCTACCTCAAGTAATGGCGATCCTTTGTTTTGCACCCAAACTGAGTTCGGGTGGCTAAGTCTTCTCAAGGTATCTAGTAAGACAATTGACTGCTAATGGGTGTAAAGTACGGGTTAGGGATGGCATGTTGCAATAGCAGTACTGCAGGAGCGATGGGTTTACATATGGGCTTGTTTGTCTTCCCCTTAGCATGGGAGCCGCCTTGGCAATGTGTGAATCAAAGCTTGTCACGATTGTTCTCCCATGCTTATCCACCTCAATGCAGGATATAAACTGCAGCCAACCTTTGCCTAGAGGAACGGTGCTTCAAATCGCAGGCATTCCCTCCATCCCCTGCACTGCCTTCTTCTACACCCTCAATGTGAGCTCCAAGATACCAAGGTAGTGCTGTGCCTAATGTCTGAACTCCTCCCATACTGTTTCTCTGCCCTTTTTCCCAACTTTCAACAACTGCCTAAGTCATGAAGCTTTGCCTGCAGCGCAATGCACCAGCAGCATGACCTTGTTGGTGTTTCTGCCACATCCGCATCAAGCCTAATCATGATTATTTCTATTCCCATCCTCTCTCCCATGCGCTTCCATCCTCTCCTATCCTCTCCCATCCTCTCTCAACCCCTCGCATCCCCTCTCTGCCTCTCTCTCCCCACCAGGGCGACACGTGTCAGTCCATTGCCACCTCCATTGGTCGCACAAAAAACGACCTCATGACTCTCAACCCGGGCCTCTCCTGCACTCAAACCATCAAACCCGGCCGCTCCCTCTGTGTGGAGCGCAACGCCACATACGCCTACACGGCCCCCAAGTGTGTCAAGTACGCCACACTCACAGCACAGGACACCTGTGAGAGCCTGCTGATGGGGTCGAAAAACCTCAAGATTGAGCCCCACTTCTGGGCTGAGCTCTACCGCAACAACCCCGGCCTCGTCTGCTCCAACACCGTCCCTGGCTCTGCCTCTGCTGTTGGCAGCAACATTGGCGTGCAGGTGAGAGGCGGGAGGTGAGGGAAAGGGATGTGGGGGTGACAGGTGGAGGGGAGGGAAGTTGGGAGGCCATAATTGCAGTTGTCAATATCTGCTTTGCCGGGCTTCCTTCCTCCCAAGAACCTTGTCTCCCTTGCTACCCCATCTTGCTACCCCAGGTGTGCCTCAGGGCGGAGTACTGGTCGTTTGAGCTTGGAAGGTGCGAGAAGGGCCGGGAAAAGACTGTGTCGCCATCGCTCACATGTTCCGGTTCTTACAGATTTTATAACCGCAATATGACCATTGCAGCGAAGGACTTCTATACATATAACAAACAGTACTGTGCCAAAAATGTTGGAGCCAATTACATCTGTGTGCCAAGATGAAGGGGTGTACTGAGTATAATATAAATCATAGAAATATGCTCAACATATACCGCTTTTACCATACACTGTAGTACCATATGTGTACCATATGTGTACCATATATCACCTGTATAAAAACTATTTACGGTATTGCTGCCTAGTCGAGGCCTCAATTAAGGTCTACAAAAACATCCTGCAAGTTATAAGGTAAAACTTTGTAAATTGCATATGCGAGTGTTTTCAAGCTTAGACGTGTTTTTTATCAATTGATAGAGTTTTACCCCAAAATAAGGGCGCAGTGGACCTAACCACGTGCTTATCAACGGACCACGGTAAAACGCTTTTATATTAAAATGTTTCTGCCGGCAATGTGATGCTTCAAACCTCCCAACTCTAAATGGAAACGTGAATACCTAGTTATGAAAGAGAGTTCAGCTACATTTACTAGTGTGTGCAATTGATGTGTACAGTGTGATGTTTCGGAGTCCGCCATGGGGAGGATATCATTTGTGTGTCACAAAAAAAAACGGCTGTGGTTGTTTTTGAGAGATTCAGCCAATCACAAAACCTGGCTCCTTCCACGTGGCTAGGCTCCAACATAGTAAAGGTTACCACGTGGTTTTTCAAGTGCCAGCGTGCCACTTTGGCAGGTGGCGGGGACCACATTTCCAGGGCAGGCCAGCTGGGCAGAGCTCCTTTACCGAAATCTTTGCGTTTTTTCTTGTCTGAAAGGTATTAAACTAGCGGTCAGGGTTTGAAGTGCGATACCATTGACCGTGTCCGGAAACGGCACGCACGTCCGGAAACGGCACGCACTGCCTTCATCTCATACCCTAGCTATTCCTAACCAGGTCTTTGATTTGGAGGTGGCACTAATTTTCAAGAAATAGTACCGAGCATATGAAGTCTCTGCGGCAGAATTAATTCCCGATCTTGGATTAGAGGTGGAACGATGTAACATGAGAGGAACGACAATGCTCAGTGGATGCGAACGGAAGACTTGTTCAGAGCTACCCATACCAATTGGTCATTGCGGTTATGAGCGGGCAACCTTGACGTCTCGAAATATGGAGGTGGAAGGGTGGTTGTCCGCAGGTAAAACCCGTCCCCAAAACACCCATCCACAAAAAAGGTTCCCTCCCTCCTCTCGATTTTTCGGGGCCAAACTCCATTCGTGTACTGTACACGAGCCAGAGCAAGAACCTGCTGAATGAAAAAAGCGGTGATGTGGGGAAACGTTCCGCAACATTTCCCTACTGACGTCGCCCTTATCCAACCACAGGCAAAGCGGTCGACGAACGAATCCGATCAAAGCCTCCATGCCTGCTGTCGTGCACATGATCCCTCCAACCATCCTCCAATTTGGTGGGACTTGTTTGTGTACTTGTCCAAGCCTATCCTGGTCAGGCCATGTGATAGGAAACCTAAGCTATGCTTTCCAGCACGACCTAGTCCTTCTCGCCTTGTTCTAGTAGCAGAAATGCACTCTTTGCTTCATGCAGCCATTTTTATTTCAGGACGTGCGTGCCGTTTCTCCTGCCTTTCTCCCAAGACTCGCGTCGCGCGGCGTCACCAACGTCCCCTCACCATCTATCTGCGAGCACCCTCTCCCGCACCCGTGTAGCCTTTACCTCGTTCTTACAAGTTTCCCCTCTTTCTCTATGCGTCTCTCGTCCTCGCCGTTTCGAATCCAATATCCGTCCCGTCCAATCGTGTGCTACCGTCTACCATGGTCAGTCTATTCCGCGCCACCTCGTCCCCTGCCACCGCCACCACGACCGCCTTTAATGAGAAAACCCACAGCGCGCAATGCTGCTTAGCCGCTGCCGCCGTATCTGACGCCGCGTATCGCGGTCCGAAATGTCCGGCCTGCGCTGCCCAGTGCAACGTTTCGCGACTTTCCGACAATTGCTGGAGCGGAGGCGGAGGTGGTGGCGGAGGCGGAGACGACGGCGGGGCGCGCGTGGGGGGAGCAGAAAGCCGCGAGTTTTGGGGAGCACCGCCGTGGTTCACACCCGCAGAAGGCATCGGGGTTAATGCCGCTTCCACCGCCAAGATCGGTAGTACCAAGGTCGTGCCGACTACCACCGGCGACGGCTTCGGCGGAAGCGGTAATGACGGCGGTGCAACGGGAATCGTTCACGCCGCGCCTTCGCGTCAGTTCCATTCGGCTTGGTTTTCAGATCGCGTTGACTGTGTTCCTGCTAGCGGTAATGCGGGTGGCGCCGCGGATGGCAACGCGCGCAACGCCGTCAGCCCTTCCGCCGTTTCCCGCGCCAAAGCGCCTCTCCTGCCGTCCGCGCTTGGCGTCTTGCGCTCCCTGCGCGGCGGGACGTCCTCCGCTTTCCGAGCGGAGGGCAGCAATAAGGGGAACAAGGAGGGGAGTTTCAGGGGGAACAAGGAGGGCAGCAATAGGGGGAACAAGGAGGGGAGCAGTAGAGGGAACAACGAGGGAAGTTTCAGGGGGAACAAGGAGGGGAGTTTTAGGGGTAACAAAGAGGGGAGTTTCAGGGGGAACAAGGAGGAAGGCAGCAACAGGGGCGGTAGGGAATGCAGCAATAGGGGCGGTCATAAGGACGGCACTAATAGAGCAACACTGGGGACGGTGGTTCTCGGGCTAGTGGGGTTTGGAAGCCCAGCGGCAGGGGCGGCGGCGAGTGTGGGAAGGTTTGCGGGATCTGAGTGTGCTGAGATGTCTGCGGATTTTCACAATACACGCGGCGGCGGCGGCGGCGGCGGCGGCGGCGGAGGAGGAGGTGGAGGAGAAGAGGAAGGAGCACAAGGAAGAGTATTTAGAGGAGCCGGAGGAGGAGGAGGAGGAGGTTTGGGAGGATGCGAGGAGGGGGAGATGGGGATGGGGATGGACGAGCGGTGTCCGCGGGAGGCGGCGTGCAGGGCGGTGGTGCGGCGGTTGCTGCGCGACGGCGTGCCGGTGGATTCAGCGCTGGCGCGCGCGCTCTCGCTGCACTTCCACGCGCTCCCGCCCACGTGTGCTTCCCCTCCTTAACCTCACCAGCCTCCGCAACCCTTAACAGCGACGAGTCCGTCCGTGCGTCCGTCCGTGCGTCCGTCCGTCCGTCCGTCCGTCCGTCCGTCCGTCCATTTGCCGTCAGATTTTAGCGAGTTTCTGGACTGGTTACATTCCTTCCTCCAATCTCACTCTTTCCCTTTGTTCATTCCGCTTCTTGTTCCCCCCTTCCGCCCCCTCTCTGCTCCCAACCGGCAGTTATTCTGACAGTCTGCCCTCCCCGCACGCGGCACTAGCGCACGTCCGCTTGCTGCGCCAGGCCGCCGCTCTTCCGCTTGGCGCACCTGCGGTCGACATTTCTCTCCGCCACTGTGCGTGTGTCTCCGCTCCCGTCTCCGCGGCCGCCTCCGCTTACCCGGAAGGTTCCGCGGACGCTGCGCGCAACTGCGCGCTTAGACCCGTTACAGGCGGCGCAGCCGCATGCGCGGGGGAAGACGGCTCCGCGTGTGCTATGGTGGCGGAAATAGATAATTACCGCCGAGAGCCATGGGGGGAAGGGATTCCCGCAACTCCGCCATTGCCTCTCCATCATGGCGCACCCGCTTCTGCCGCCGCTTCCGCTTCCGCACCGGCTTCCGCTTCCGCACCCGCTTCCGCTTCCGCGTCCGCATCCGCGTCCGCATCTCCCATGCTCCTAGACACTACCGGGCCCCACAGCGCACCCGCGCTCCCGGCGGCGACGGCAGCGGCGGTGGTTTCAGCTGCAAGAGGGGATAGCGACGCCGCCGTAGCAGAAGCGGCAGCAGCAGCAGCGCGGGGGTCAGCAGCGTCGGTATCAGCGTCTGCGGCGGAAAGAGAAACGGCTTCCGCGGGAGGCAGCGCAGGGATGGAACCAGCGGCAGCGGGAGCCCTGGGCGCAGAGGGCGCAGCGGGCGCAGCCGGCGCAGGGGAAACGGCGGGAGCAGCGGGGGCGAGCGTGTTAGGTGCGCACGTGGCGATACATATGCCGATGCGCGCGCTGATGCTGGACGACGCGGGCAGCGACTCTTCCTTCACCTCCGCCGCCACCACCGCGTCTGGCGCTACCTTCTCCACGTGCTCGGGCGCGGGCGGCGGCGGCGCAGGGGGAGCTCCGGGCGCAGCGGGCGCAGGGGGAGCGGGAGCAGGGGGAGCGTTGAGCGGTGCAGGGAGTGGTGGTGGTGCGGGTACTTGGAGAAGCGCGGAGGATGTGCTGGTGGGGGGCACTGGCGCTATGAGCCTCCTAGGGAGTTCGGGCGCACTGCCGCCGTCGCAGTATGGTCTGAACCAGCACGCGCATCCCCTTCAGCAGCAACACGACCAGCAGCACCACCAGCAGAAGCACCAGCACCAGCACCAGCACCAGCAGCAGCAGCAGCAGCAGCAGCAGCAGCAGCAGCAGCAGCAGCAGCAGCAGCAGCAGCAGCAGCAGCAGCAGCAGCAGCAGCAGCAGCAGCAGCAGCAGCAGCAGCAGCAGCAGCAGCAGCAGCAGCAGCAGCAGCAGCAGCAGCAACTGCAGCAGCAGCAGCAACAGCAGCAGCAGCAGCAGCAGCAGCATGTGTGCGTGGAGGTAACCTGGGCGTGTAACATCCACCTGTGCAGGCATCTGCTGCTATCAGCCTTCTCCCAGGCCGGCATGCGGCCGGCTTCGCTTGTCCTCTTCCACCCTGTCATGCCACCCTCTCCCCAAGTAGGCTTGGGGAGCGGCGCTCACCCCGCCGTCTCCCCTTCCACGCGCGCGTGTGCTGTTCCGCCGACGCAGCTTGCGCCCTCCCCTTTATCTGCCCCCGCGTTCCCCTCTGCGCTTTCCCTTTCCGCGCCCTCTGCTTGCCCCCCTGTTGGGGTGGGTACTCTCGTTCCTCCCTATGACACGGCCACACTGGGATGGATGCAGCTTCAGCTACCAAGGCACGAGCTCGTGGATGAGAGGCGGATAAGAGACACACTTAGCAAAGTGGGAGCTGCTGCTGCCACCGCTGCCGCCGCCTCTGCTGGTAATTCTGGCGGAACCGGAAAAGGAGGTGCAGTAACAGCCGCAGCAGCAGCTTTTTTCAGTGGGGCAGCAGGGGGAGGAGCAGTGGCAGGAGGGGCGGAGCGTTTCGACGGTTCACAATCAGGGGATGTGCGGATGGGGGAAGTGCAAGGGGCGGAGCGCAGGGGCAACCGCGGGAGGTGGGGGAGGAGAGCGGGGGGAGGGGGAGGTGGGGGGAGCGTTGGCGGGGGGAGTAGCGTTGGCGTTGGTGGGGCTAGTGCTGGTAGCGGTGTTAGCAGTGCGAGTGGTGTAAGCGGTGCAAGTGGTGCAAGTGGTCTCAGTAGCGTGCCTGGGTCCCTGTCTTCGCTTTGGAAACGGGCTGATCTGGGGGGTAATGGGGATAGCACCCATGGGGGTGGCAAGGGCAGGCGAGGCGGGCGAGGAGTGCGGCAGAAGCGGGAGCGGGATGAGAGGGAGAGAGAGGAGCGGGAAAGGGAGAGGGAGAAGAGGGGGTTCCGGTGGGAGAGGGACGAGAGTGGGTGTGAGGAGAGGGAGAGGGAGATGGAAAGGGAGAAGGAGAAGGAGAAGGAGAAGGAGAAGTGGGGGTTTCGGTACTCAGGAAGAAAGGCAGGGGCAATGATAGACTCGTTGCTGCTGGGACTGTCCAGCAGAAAGGCCCCTCCGCATGGTGAAGCCTCCACGTCCTCCTCTGCTTCGGCTGCTGCTACTGCCGGTGCTGTTGCGGCCGCGGCTGTGTCCCTCTCGCCTCTGACTCTCTCCTCCCCTGCTGCTAGTCCTGGGCCTTCTTATGCGGCCGCCTCCCCCCCGACCGCGTCTGCTGCTGCGCCTGGTGATGCGTGCGCTGCTGCTCCGGTTGCGGCCCTGGGGAATGCAGAGCGGGTGAGCGGTGATAGTGGTGCTATTGTGCCGATGGGGGGTGCCGGATTAGGAGGGCACATAGCAGACGTAGCAGGAGCAGCAGTGGCAGCAGAAGCAGCAGGGATGGCAGGGGCGGCAGGTTGGCAAGGCATGGACATAGAGGCGAGGGTAGATGACAGCGATGCTCTGAATAGCGCTGGAGATGGGATGCGAGGAGGCGGAGGCGGAGGAGGAGGAGGAGAAGGAGCAGGTGCTGCTGCTGCCGCTGCTGGTGAGCTCGGCGACAGCAGTGGCAGCGGCAGCGGTAGTGGGCGGGGGGGTGTGCTGTTCTATGTGAAGAGCCGGGGGCGTGGGACGGAGAGCAGCAAGCGGGCGAGTAGGATCAAGAGCACGCGTAAGTGTGAGGGTGAAGGTACGGAGGCGTTGACTCCGCAGGCACATGCGAGTGAACCGGGGCCGTTGGAACGAGAGGGATCGACACAGACATGTGTGCAGGCAGAAGGCGCAGCAGGTGTGGCTGTACGAGTGCAGCTGCAGAGACATGGAGAGGGGCATGGGCATGGGGGTGAAGTGAGAGAGGGAGAGGGAGAAGGAGAGGGAGCAGGGAGGAGGGAGCAGGGGCGGACGCCTGGGAGAGTGATGGTGGGAGTGATGAAGCCGGTGAGTGGCTTGGGTGGTGGTGCTCACAGGTTCGGATCCACTGGCATGTTCGCTGCTGCTGCTGCTGCTGCTCCACGTATCGTCATTGCAGAGCACACAGGCGACACTGGCACAGGTGCCATGGCAGAAGGAGCAGCAGCACCCACAGCAGCAGGAGGGGCAGCCGCAGCAGCAGCAGCAGGGGGAGGAGGAGCCGCAGCAACAGCAGCAGGAGGCGAGGCAGGGGGCGGGTTGCTGCAGCTGCTGCTATCAGAGCAAGGAGCAATGAAGGAGAAACTAGGCAAGTTCATGCTGGACCCGATCCGCCTTGATATCGGCCACGTGCTCGCCGTGGGCGCCTCCGGCGAGGTGCGGCGTGGGCGCTACCAGGGCCGGGAGGTCGCCGTGAAAGTTCTCAAGGCGGAGAGGCATGAGGCGCATACGGCGAGAGCAGAGTTTCGGAGAGAGGTGGTGACGCTGGTTTCGTGTGGGGAGTGCCCGCATTTGCTGAAGTTTTACGGGGTTTGTGTGGATATGAGGCAGCGGATGTGTATAGTGACGAAGCTGATGAAAGGGGGGAATCTGCATGATATGCTGAGGCGAAGGCATGGCGTGGGGCTGCCGCTGCCGCAGCTGGTGAAGGTGGCGATGGAGGTGGCGCTGGGGATGCGGTTTCTCCACCGCCATGGCATCATTCACCGGTGCGTGCGTGTAGCGCGGGTCTTGTGTGGGTGTTGGATGGGTGTGGGATGGGTGTGGGATGGGATGGGTGTTTCTTAGGTGTGATGTGAGATGGGTGTTCATCGGGTGCTGGATGGGTTTGGGATGGGTGTTTGGTGGGACCGTGGGTGTTCAGATGGGTACTGAGGTTCCTAGCCCAGATGGTCGTTTGCCCATGTGGGTAGGTCTTTGCCTTTCCCGCCCTCCCATATCCATCTCCGCAACCCTCTCCACCCCGTCTAACCCTCCCACCGCTCCCCACCGCACCCAACCGCACCCAACCGCACCCAACCACCAGGGACCTCAAGCCGGCGAACGTGCTACTAGACGAGCAGGGGCGCGCCGTCGTAGGAGATTTCGGCGTGGCACGGCTCATCAGAGAGCGCGCCGAGATGACCAAGGAGGTGGGCACCTACCGCTGGATGGCCCCTGAAGCCTTCGGCACCACAGGCCAATGGACCGTGACCCAACGCAGCGACGTGTACAGCTTCGGGATTGTCCTCTGGGAGCTGCTCACCGCGCGGTTACCCTACGAGGACTACTCGCCGCTACAGGCGGCGGTGGCGGTGGCTCTGAATGGGTTGCGGCCGCCGCTGCCTCACGAGTGCCATGCGGGGGTGAGGAGATTGATAGAGCGGTGCTGGGCGCGGGATCCGGGGGATAGGCCGGAGTTTGATGAGATTGTAAGGGCGCTGGCAGCGATTGGGGGTGAGGGCGTGGGGGTGGAGTGGGAGGGGATGGGTGGTGTGGTGGAGGTGGGTGTGGGTGTGGAGGGAGAGGAGAGGGGGCGGGGGGTGGTGGGGGTTCGAAGAGGCGAGGAGAAGGACGGTGATGGTAAAGCCGATGGTGGTCCTGGTGGTGGTGTTGCTGCGGCTGCCGCTGCTGCTGTTGGTGGGGGTGGGCACGCTGTTATTGCTGCGGAGGTTATGGAGCAGCACATGCCCAACAGCCAGCCCAGAAGTGACACCTTTCCTGCTGCTGCTCCCATGCAGGAACTGCAGCAGCCGCAGCACCACGCACAGCAGCAACAGCGGCCGCAGGTGGTACTGGTGGAGCAGCGGGGGGTGCAAGGAAGGCCCATGCAGCAGGGAGATTCCAGTGCAGCCCTTGCATCCATGCAGAACGGTCCTGCTCGTGAGTGCTTGCAGTCGATAAGCGGGCCTGAGCGGGGTGGGAGCGAGAGCGAGGGGGCGATGGATGGGACGTGCGAGGAGGCAATGGAGGTGGTGGAGCAGATGCTTCCAGAGCTGCATGTCAGTGAGGGGGAGGGAGGGCGGGGCGAGAAGACCGTGCGTGCAGGACGGTGAAGGTGAAAGGTGCAAGTGCACGTGAAACTGCCGAAGCGAAGCAGCAGTGGGAGGAGGCAATGGAGGTGGTGGAGCAGATGCTTCCGGAGCTGCATGTCAGTGAGGGAGGAGGCGGGCAGGGCGAGAAGAACGTGCGTGCAGGACGGTGAAGGTGAAAGGTGCAGGAAGAGCTGCACTACAAGCGAAGCAGCAATTGAGGTGAGTGGAGTGGAGCAGATGGTTCCGGAGCTGCATGTTGGTGAGGGAGAGGGCGGGCGGGCGGGCGAGACAGGAGAGATAAAGCGCATGGAGGAGGAATGTGAAGGGAAAGTGCAAGGGAGGAGCAGAGGTGGGAGAGGTGGGATTGGAAGTGTCTTCACCAGCAGAAGAGCAGAGCCGTGAAGCATTATTGAGCGACAGTTGAGGATGTCGCATACCCTCAAGGCTCAAGCTGCTACCAGTGATATCGCGAGCAGCAATAGAAGCAGCAGCACTCGCTGTGGCAAGAGCAGCAGCTGCTATCGCTTCAGTCTCCGGCTGCGGATGAGTCTCACTTACAGCAGATTGTCGCACATGCGTTATGTCACACCACCACATCACACCACACCATGTCACACCACACCACGTCACACCACACCACGTCACACCACCACATCACACCACACCACATCACATCACACCACATCACATCACACCACGTCACACCACACCACGTCACACCACCACCACATCACACCAGCGCACCATATTTGCAAAAGAGCTGGATACCACTCCCACCTTAACACAGGGAGTGATGCAGCGTGTTTTTTTTGGGGGGAATGCTGCCAGATACTGTTGCCAGCGGTGCTGCCAATGCTGCTGTGCTGTGGATGCGGCTCCCCGATTGTCAGCACCTGCTGCTGCCAGTGAGGCTAGATGATGATGCCTATACATGCGGGGGGAATACGCAGGGACCATGATGGGATGGGTTTGGGAGTGGAGTGTACGATTGGCAGCAGCGCAAGCACAGCAGCGGCACAGAAACATGACAGCACTGCACTACTGTGGTACTCCTTTCGTCCCCCCCCCCCCCCCTCTCCATCTCTGTTGTGTTGTGCAAGCACGTTTTTTCTTCTCCCCTGCTCGCGACGAGCTCTGCTAGCTTCTTTTCTGCGCCACCCATAAGGCAATGGCGTGATTTCTTGATTTCTTTACAGCAGCAAGACATGTGGTGTGCCATGCTCTGATACCGTATTATATTAAAAAAGTGCTCATTTTAGTATCTGTTATTGCTTATGATGCTGGGCAGACTCCTCTCACCTCTTGCAAGTGAATATTCCCCAAAGTGGCAGCATAGACAGCAGAAGCAACACCCATTCATGCCAGTCCCACAAATTGGTTGTGATAATGTGATGTGAACCAACCATAACCCATCGGTGCTAGTGTAGCTCTCCATATCGAGACTGAACACACTACAACATCATGTGCTCAGGTCTTCTTATTCCATTCCCCCCCCCCCCCCCCCCCCTCTTTACCATAGCACATGGGCACAGTACACTCACAAAGCAAGCCCATGTTGGCTTGCTTGCAATGCAGTGACAATGGATAGATGGAACCTCGTAGCAAGCAGATTGGCTACGTAGCGAGTGTGCTAATTTGCCGAGTGTTTCGCAATAGTAAATGCTTCAGTGAACGTCAGCAAGGTTTGTCAAATCAACTAGGATACCATAGTTCACATTACTGGACCTACCGGTACTAATTGCTACAGTAGTGATGATGGGCAGGCGGGACTAAACAGTTCCTTCCTAGTGTTGGGAATGATAAGTCTTAAGCGCCTCTGTCGTGTCGAAACTCAGGACACTAGCGAAGCAGTCCGAATCGAAGCATCGCGAGTCAACCCTCGGAGGTTAGGGTAACCGCCTGGAGGTTACGAGAAGGTCAAAGGTCAGCGACCTTTGACTTGACAAACACAGCGCGACAGCAAGGACACACAACTGACTCGACATTGAGCAGTTGCCCGAGTCGCACTGTATCGAATCGCAACAGTAAAACGGTTTTAACTTATCTATTCGTATTCCTTGTACTCTTATATAAACCTTTGTATTTGCTTGTTTAAAATAACTTACTTTGCCCTCACATACTAGCGCAAGGTGGTTCAAGTCTCAGAATCCCAACCACTAGACCATTGGGATAAAAGGGCTTGTTTCAGTAGCGGGTCAGTGCGCCCATAACCCCCCAGGCAAATGTGCCTGTAACCCTTCCCTAGGATCGATCGGGGATCACCAGTGGACCTCTGACACCCCCCCGCACTGGGATGCCCGAAGTGCATACACCGGGATTCGAACCCGAGACCTTCGCTCTGGATACCATCTCAGAATCCCAACCACTAGACCATTGGGATAAAAGGGCTTGTTTCAGTAGCGGGTCAGTGCGCCCATAACCCCCCAGGCGAACGCGCCTGTAACCCTCTCCAGGATCAATCGGGGATCACCAGTGGACCTCTGACATCAAGTATTTTCATTCAAACGCTTCCGCTACTACAACTCTACTCAGACTTAAAACTCTACAAAGATCCTAGGGCACTTCAGCCCAACATGGTATGAGAGCAGTTAGAGTTTTAAAGTTGCTTTCCTTTTAACACTCAATACAAGAAGACATGTCTGCAAGGAAGGAGAGGAGCTCCTCCAACGGCTCTCCAGGCACTACTCCTACTCCACCTCCTGTCTCTGGTCTACAGACAGAGGAAGGGACTACCACGAGACCAGCAGCTGGGTCTACGGAAACGCCCGCAGGCTTCGATCCAAGCATGATGGAAAAGTTCTTCTCCTTCATGTCCTTCTACGAGCAGCACCAGCAAGGAGCACCTGCGCAATCAAACAACAGCAACAACAACAACGTGACGCCTATGAGTCTCGATGGCTCATCCTACGCACGCGGGATGCAACAACAGCCTACCTTTGCGCCATACGAGCCCCAGCGTGGCTCCGTCAGCTTCATGCCGCAACCGCAACCTGCACCAGGACAAGAAAGGGCATTGGATGCGTTACAAGTTCAATCGCAATTCGCGCATGTCTTAAAACTACAAACGACAAAGCCTTTCGACGGCAAAGATTTCTTCACCTGGTCGTTCGAGTTCGAACTGATGATGGAAGGAGCACAGATTCTCGGCTTCTTCGACGGGTCCCTGCCATATCCAACAAACGGGACGCAATATGAGAAGCAGCAATATACTTATCAATCGATGATGGCGTATAGGATACTGCTGAGGAACATCACCCCGACCCAGCAGCAGAACATCAGGACTTACCGAGGCTACGGCAACTCCGCGGAGCTCGCGTACAACCACCTGAAGAACCTGTATCAAGCAACAGACAGCGTAAATCAAAGCAGGTTAATGGCGCAGCTGACAACGATTGAAATGAAACCAGGCGAGAAAGGCATGGCTTATATCAGCCGCTGTCGCGAATTGCGCGACAAGCTTCTTCGATGCGGCGGGTCGATTTCAGAAGACGCCTTTGTCACGGTGGTCATCGGCGGTCTCGGCCCCCACTGGCGCTCCACTCGCGCCATATTACGAGCACACGGGAGGATTTCCGAAGCGGCACTCTGCGCCGAAATTCATGTTGAGCAGCAAGACATGGACCTGCAAGAAGAAAGACACAAGAAGAAAGCATTAGCACCAGAGTTTGCGTTTCACACTCAGCGACGATACAACGGCAACAACAACCGTCAACAACAAGTAAAGACAGTACCTCCGTTCTGCCACATCTGCAAGACTTCGGGCCATCCTCGCACGCACTGCCCGTCTCGTCAGACAACACCACAGCGACAACTCCGGCCTTCAAGCTCCCAAGTTGCTTCAACGCAAGCAAGTCCGATGACCACAATCCAAGCTTCAACGACTTCAACTGGACAACCTGCACAAGGAACAAAAAGCATCGTCATTTGCATGGTGAAGATAACCGATTCGTGCACAACCAAGTCACCACCCCACTACTCACCGGAAGAAGAGCTCGACAACAGGACGTCTCGCCGCGAATCACTCCAGCCGAATCCGACGTACGCCGCCATCGCTCAAAGCGAACCATCCGGCCAAGACACTTGGTTCTTGGATAGTTGCTGCGGACAACACATGTGCTCCTCCGGGCGCTTCGTTCAACGCGAACATCGACTCCAGCGAGAAGTAGTCATCACGGTCGCCAACAATCAGAACCTGCGCACACGACGACAAGGAGCGGTACAGCTTCAGTCACGAGAAACAAATGTCATATTACACATGTCAAAGGTACTTATCGCGGAGGGACTAGGCTACAACTTACTGAGTGTCAGCCAGTTGATGGCGAAAGGCATCCACTTGGAAGCCGACAACACCACCCAGGAGTTTAAGTTATACCACGGGAAGGGCGGCCTCTACATCGGAAAAGCAGTGTTGAAGAATAACGTCTTCGTCCTCGATTTCGTCCCCGACTTGGGCACTGCAGACAGCGACGCCATCGTCAACTTCACCGTCTGGACTCATCCTCCGGATCTCGATCCCGACTTCAGCCCAGGAGGTTTCTGGTACTCGCACACCATCCTTGAAGCAGAACGAACACGAGCATTAGCAACGATTCAACAAACGACAGCAGCAGAGACAACATCGACAGCAGCAGAGACAACATCGACAGCAGCAGAGACAACATCGACAGCAGCAGAGACAACATTGGCAGCAGCAGAGACAACATCGGCAGCAGCAGAACCATCATCGGAAGCAGCAGGACCAACGACACCAGTCATCGAAACACCACCAACACCCGCACAACAGCTGAACCCGACTCAACGAGAAGTCCACCGAAGCGCAAACATCGTCGCCAACTTCTACTCCAACTCTGACGCGTATCAACGCTCACCCGGACATCGCGCTCCTGAAGACATCTGGCACGCACGCACAGGACATCCAAGCAATACGGTGTTAAACAACACGATACGAGCTGGAGTTCTAGACAAGGATTCGCTACTACTACTCGACGGCAGAGAACTTCAACGTGCACGAGGGACTTGCCTCATCTGCCCCGAAGCCGACTTACCCCATCGACCGTTTTCCTCTCACCACAAACCGAGCGCACCTGCATACGCACCACTCGAGAAAGTTTACAGCGACATCCTCTACAATCGAGAACCAGGACAAGTCACCTACAATTACACGATCACCTTCATCGATGCCGCCACTCGATACGTCTGGCATCGCAACCTACCCAGCCGCGACATGGCACTCGCAGCATTCGCCGCTTGGCTACCGGTAGCAGAGAGGGAATCAGGAACACAACTGAAAAGCTTCCAGTCAGACGGAGGAGGAGAGTACACCTCTCAGCGCTTCAAGCAGTACCTGGCGGAAAGAGGGATCAAGCAACTCCTCTCCCTTCCCTACGCACATCAGCAGCAAGGTGTAGCAGAAAGAATGAACAGGACTCTGCAGAACAGCATGCGCAAACTGCTACGTGGCATGCGGCTACCCAACCACCAGTGGCCTACAGCAATGGACCATGTTGTCATGCTGCACAACTTGTTGTCGTCGTCGTCACTCCCGAACAACGCCTCACCGCATCTGCTGTGGACAGGGAAGCTGGGCAGCACAAGAATGTTACGAGTTTTCGGATGCATGGTACAGTACAGACCCCCAGAAGCACGAGCGGGAAGATTTTCATAACGGGCACAGTGGGGACTACACCTCGGCATCGAGAAACATTACAACGCGTGGAAAATCTTCGACGTCCACACAAAGGAAACAGTAGCAGCACGTGATGTGATCTTCTACGAGCGACTCACCCTTCAGACGTACCTCGCCAACTTGCATGAGAATCGGGACCTCATAGGTGGCTTTCGTGGTGACCGAGCCTTCGCCTCAGCAGCGGACGAAGCAGACTGGGATGAATAGAACGTCGACAACGCATCGGAAGAAGCCGGACCTCTCCCGTACTGCTCCGTCGACGTGCCCATGGACGAAGAAAATCCTCGCGACAGTAACAACGCCGAAGTCTTCTATCACTTCGCCGACAACGGTTACGTAACACCTGCGACAGTCAACACAAATGAAGCAGAAAGGATAGGGCCAAATTTCATACCCGATCCAGAAGCAGGAGACGAAGCAGCTTATCCCGAGGATACAACACTCCCCCGATACTCACAGACTGGGCTGCAAATCCTTGGTCTCGTCACCGCAGTCCACGGGAACACAGGCAGCACGCTTCCTAAAGAGCCTGCGACGGTTCAGCAGGCTCTGGGGGGGGAACACAGGGAGAAATGGCGTGAAGCCATGGACAGGGAATTAAAAGCATTAGAGGAACGCAACACCTGGAAGGTCGTTCCCGCAAACGTGGCACGGAACAAGACCATTCTCACCGGGAAATGGGTCTTCCGCATCAAGACGAAAGCTGACGGCACAATCGAGAAGTTCAAAGCACGCTGGGTCGTGCGTGGATTCGACCAGGAGCAAGGACGAGACTTCACCGAAACATTCGCCCCAGTCAGTCGACATACCTCTCTCCGAATCCTTCTCGCCGTCGCCGCCATGAAGAAGAAGAAGCTGCGACAAATCGATGTTGCCAACGCATTTCTCTACGCACCCGTCGACGCCGAAATCTTTGTCGAACTCCCACACGGCACTCACGGAAATCCTAATCAGATCTGCCAACTACTGAAATCACTCTACGGAATCAAACAAGCCCCGCGACTGTGGCAACAGCACCTACACACCCGACTCACTCGCATCGGATTCCGCCAACTGCCTCACGACCAAGGAATGTACCGCCTCACCAAAGGCGTAGACTACATCCTACTGATCGTCTATGTCGACGATTTGCTCTACATCGGCTCCACTGACGACGTCACCACCTGGTTCGAAGGGGAGCTGCAGAAAGACCTCACGCTCACGGTCTCTTCTACCGTGACCCAGTACCTCGGGCTCAACATCCGCGAAGAAGAAAATGCGATCTACCTAAGCGCCGAGAAATACGCCGACACCATCGCCAAACGTTTTTCACTCACACCTACCGCCATCGCCACACCATACCGCTACACGGCAGGAAACGACAAGGGAAATTCCGCTCCACTCAAAGCTGCCGAAATACGAGACTACCAAAGGAAACTGGGCTGCCTTCTCTTCGCAGCTGTCACCTGTCGCCCGGATCTATCCTACTCCGCAAGCCAACTCGCCACCTATCTCAAGAAATCCGAAGCAAAGCATCTGGCGGAGCTCGATCGCGCACTACACTACTTCGTGAGCACACCGACGATCGGCCTGACTTACTACAAAGGCGAAGCTACGACGACGAAACTAATCGGCTACGTCGATGCTGACCATGCCGGCGATTCTGATAACAGGCGCTCTCGCACTGGCTACGTCTATCGTCTCGAGCCTATTGGACCTATCTCCTGGCAGTCGAGTAAGCAGGAACTAATCGCTCTCTCTTCAGCTGAAGCAGAACATATCGCCCTCTGTTCAGCCACCAAGGAAGGACTCTACCTTCGCGAGCTGCTGGAAGAAGCAAAGTTAGCCGAGTTACCCAACTTCATCCTATTCTGTGACAACCAATCTGCAATTCGCATCGCCAACAAAAGCGGATTCGCGAACAGAACGAAGCATATCGCTCTGCGATACTTCTTCGTGAAGGACGAGATCGAGAAAGGGAAACTCGAATTATCCTACTGTCCCACGTCCGAGATGGCAGCCGATTATTTGACCAAGAAACTCGGAAAACAGAAGTTCGAGTACTGCATGATGCTGACCGGACAAGGCCACGTCACCATCAGCGACACTCCAGAAGCGAAGGGGAGTGTTGGGAATGATAAGTCTTAAGCGCCTCTGTCGTGTCGAAACTCAGGACACTAGCGAAGCAGTCCGAATCGAAGCATCGCGAGTCAACCCTCGGAGGTTAGGGTAACCGCCTGGAGGTTACGAGAAGGTCAAAGGTCAGCGACCTTTGACTTGACAAATACAGCGCGACAGCAAGGACACACAACTGACTCGACATTGAGCAGTTGCCCGAGTCGCACTGTATCGAATCGCAACAGTAAAACGGTTTTAACTTATCTATTCGTATTCCTTGTACTCTTATATAAACCTTTGTATTTGCTTGTTTAAAATAACTTACTTTGCCCTCACATACTAGCGCAAGGTGGTTCAAGTATTTTCATTCAAACGCTTCCGCTACTACAACTCTACTCAGACTTAAAACTCTACAAAGATCCTAGGGCACTTCAGCCCAACACCTAGTACCGGTACCTACACTCTCCATTCCATCATCAACCGCTGGCAGGTGCTGCTGCTGGTGCTGCTGCTGCTGGTGGTGGTGGTGCTGCTGCTGGTGCTGCTGATACTGGTGCTGCTGATACTGCTGGTAAACCCTCTGCTACACCAACTGTTGCTTTGTCCCCTGCATCACTCCCCACTGCTGCTGCTGCTCCAGCTGTTCCCAATCCTTCCACCTGTGCCCCCGCTGCCCCTGCTCTACTCAACCCTGCTCCTCCTGCTCCCCCCTGTGCTATACCTGGTCCTACCCACCCACGTCCTCGCTCCCCTCCTACACCTGCTCCTCCTCTGCCTCCTCCCCCTCCTCCACTCCACCCCCCTCGTCCTCCTCCTCCTCCCCCTCCTCCTCCACCCCACCCTCCTCGTGCTCCTCCCCCTCGTCCTGCTCCTCCACCTCCCACCCCTCCTCCCCCCCACCCCCCTCCTTGTGTGCGAGGGGAAGCGCGGGTCACACGCAGCAACATCATGCCCAGGCGCTGAGCGGTGCAAACAGGTGGGGAGGAGCAGGGAGGGGTGAAAATGTAAGATGGAGGCACACGATGGAGAAATCAGGCGGCTCTGGACATGTGAGTGTGGAAGGGAAGGGGTGGAGAGGCTTCGAGAACCGGATTCTAGGCACCTAGGAAACATTTGGGCGTCTTACTAACGGCCTTTGCGGTACCTCAAAATGAGAGAAACGGCAAGAGAGAAAACCAGGAGAAATATAAACAGCAAGAGAACTACAGAAGGAGAGCAAAAATAAGAGAGCTGCAACACAAGACCTGCAGCACAAGCATTGAAAAGGAACGTTGAGGGGACGGGGGAATGCACCTGGCCGTCAAGATGCTTCTGAGCAGCATCGGCGTCGTCAGATCGGACGAACTCCACAAAGCCGTACCCCTTGGTTTGATTGCTGTCCACGTGCCGTGGGACCGACACTGCAGCCAGGGGAGCGATGTGTAGGCGAAGTAGACAGGGTTTTGAGGACTTTGAAAGATCGGCTCATCGCACGCAGTCAGTGCAGCGTGACGTAGGTGTAGGAGAGAAGAGAGGAGAGGAGAGGAGAGGATAGGATAGGAGAGGATAGGATAGGAGAGAATGGGTTGCAGTGGCCGGAAGAAGGAACGGCACATATCAAGAAAAAACACACGGCAAGGAACAGTAGAGAGACTAGGAGCAGCAAGCAGAGGAAGAAAGGACGCTTGACCTGATGGTTATCAGTAAGGAGCTTGTAGACGCAATCAACAATCAACCTAAAAATGATGCAGCAAGGCAGGTGCTGCTAATGAATTGACTCAAACGCAGCAAGGAAGACCTTCCTTATGACGCAACTTCAAAGCCGCACGCAAAGGAGAATTGGACAGCAGGTGATGCAAGAGGCGGCAGCAGGCAGCAGGCAGCATGAGTGGTGTTGTGCCATAGCAGACCAGTTGACCCCAAAACAAACAAAAAACCGAGTCGACTCGAAAATGGAAAAAAAAAGGTCCGAGGCGGCTAGAAAATATGAAAATGTCTGAAACGGATATTAAAAGCGGCGGCGGCAGCAGCAGGAAGCAAGAATGGCGGGGTAGCATGCTATCAGATCATATCATACCATGGCGGACGGGGCCGAAGGAGCTGAAGGCGTCTTTGAATCGTGTTTTGAGTCAATTTTGAGTCGAGTTTTGAGTTGACTCAAAACACGACTCATTACACGCGGAGTTTTGAGTCGACTCAAATGGCAGGGTAGCATGGCATCATATCAGATCAGATCATACCATGGCGGACAGGGCCGAAGGAGCTGAAGGCATCTTTGAGCGTGTTCTCATCCACTTCATAGCCCAGGCCTGGTGGACACGTGGTGGCGAAACCCCGGGGGAAGGGAGAGAAGAAAAAGGGCAAGGAGGGGAAAGAAGAGGAACGGGTTTAGTGAATCTAATGGGTTTTGAGGTGCCCGCTGGTTTAATTTAACGGAGGAGGGACCAAAAAAGGGGCTGGCTGGGGGGAAGGAAATGGGGGTGCGGGTGGATGGGGAGGGAAGGGCGGGGGAGGGGAGGGGGTGAGATCGAAACAGCGTGAGAAGGAGAAGAGGATGAGAGAGAGGAGAAAGGCCGAATGGGGAAAACAACGAGTGAGTGGGCGCGTACCGCCCACGAAGAGTCGGGTTTGGAAGTATGCGCCACCGCCACCCCTGTCACCGCCACCACGAGCGCCCCCCCCACCAAACGGCGCATTGTGGGACGACGCTCCGTATGGAACCGCTCTGCTGCTAGGAGCAGCAGCGCCGTTGAAAGGAGCCCCGTTAGAAGGAGCCCTGTTGTATGGAGTAGCGTTGGCAGGCGCACTCCTGGTAGGGGCACCGCTAGTGGGAGCAGCATGGGTGGGAACGGCATCCTTTGGGGGAGCAACAACGGATTCCGCACCGCTAGGAGCTGCAACGTTAGAAGCGGCATCGGCGGAAGCAGTATCGGCGGAAGCAGCATCAGCGGAAGCAGCATCAGCAGCAGCGGCGGCGCCATGCGCAGCGTGATGCATCAGCGCGGCGGGCTGCGCGCGCCAGGGGGAGTGCGCCAAGGAGCCATGATCCGCCTGCACGTGCGCGCGCGCCAACGACAGCGCATGCACCAGCGCTTGCGGTTGCGCTTGTGGTTGCGGTTGCGGCTGCGGTTGCGCCTGTGGCGGGGGTTGTGCTTGCCCTTGTGTGAGGGAATGCCGCGGCGCGAGTAGCGATTGCCCTTGCAACGCGGGCTGTTGGCGGCCCCCGCGAAGGAGTGCTGCTGCGGAACGGCGGCGGAAGAGGGACGATCTGAGGCGTGGAAGTCGATGCATGATGGGCAGTGGGATGGGCGCTTGGGGATAGAATGATACACAAGGTGGAACCAAACGGGAGGTGGGATGAAACGCGGAGTGGCAGGAAGAAACGATCAGAACGATCAGGAGGGACAAATCGTCGTGGTGGCGGCTGTGGTGGTGGCGGCGGCGGCGGCGGCGGCGGCGGCGGCAGCGGCGGTGGTGGTGGTGGTAGGACAGCTTGCAGTTAGTCGACTGCGTGAGAAGGTGAGCGGTAGACGCTTCTAAAAAGGCCCTCGGAACACGAGGGACACGCGGATGCGCTGCTGCCACGTCAGCGATCGTCGCGATTGGATCGGATCAGAGCAATCACTCGCGAGAGAGGTTTGCTTGCGACGTGGGCATGCGACGGCGCGCGACGATGGATCCTATCGCCGAGCGACGGCGGACGATCTGTGAGGGCTGATCCGAGGAACCTAAAAACCGGAAAGACGCGCGACTGATGAAAGGACAGCCCACCGAATGCAGCAAATTTGAGGAATCTGCTTTGTTTTCTCGTGCGACCCGTGATCGCAGGTTTATTGAAGGGTTTAAAACGGGCAGGGGGAATATCTCGTCGTAGCCCCACCAACGATTCAAGGAAAACACAACATTCGAGGATATTGTATCGGGCAGGAGTGGTTGCACGTCCAGGACAGGGTGTTTTTGGGAGAAAACACGAGGCTGAAAGCTCGGAATTGAGAACTAACGATTGAAATGTGATTGAGATGTTAACAAAGCGGTGAGATTAAATCATTCCGTGGTTGCACCCGTCCCTGGTGCCCTCCTCCGTCGAACTACCGTCCCCACATTGCTAGCTAAATAAACAAAAAACCAACACACTGATCTCCCTCCCGTCTTGATTACTTCCCGTTCGCCTCCCGCACTTCCTTCCCAACCAAGTGATCATCACCTCTCAACAACCCCCATGTCTCAGACGGAGCCTGAAAATGCGCCGCAACTCGCGGCAACACGAGTCGGCGACGACGAGTCGAAAGCCGCATTTTCCGCGCGTAAAGAAACAGTTGACGACGCGGCGGGAGAAAGAGACGGGAGGGACGGGCAGGATGGGCGGGACGCGTCTCCGTCCCCCCCGTCCTCGTCATGCGTGGACGCGTCGCTTCTAGCGGAAGAGCTTAGCGCGTCCACTCTTGCGGCGCTGCAGGATTTCCTTTCCGCGCAAGCCGCCGCCGCGCAGCACCAGCACGCGCTTTCCGCGCAAGCGGCGGATACCGGCTCCGCGGAAGGGGGGCGCGCGGGCGGGGATGAGGCTGGCGGAGCTGCGCGCGATGGGGAAGGCGCGGGGACAACGGGGGGACAGGAAGCGGTTGAAGACGCGCTGTTTGCGGAGGATTGGGGTTTAAGCCAGTTCTGGTACGACGCGCACACTTCCGCGACTGTGGCGGCGGAAGTGGCGCGGTTGATGGGCGGAGGCGCGGCTTGCGCGCGTGCTGATGAGGAGGGGAAAGGAGAGGAGGCGGAGGAAAAACCGCGGGAAGAAGCGGACGGGGAAAGCGCGGGGGGAGGGAAGGGCGTCGAACGAAAGGAGGGGAGGGGGAATGGGGAGGGGGAGGGGGAGAGTAGCGTGGGCAGCGGAGGCCCCAGATGTTGCTGTGTGGCTTGCCCGACCCTGTTCCGTGAACTAGTCGTGAGTTGCGCTACAGTTGCTGCTGCTGCTGCTGCTCCTCCTCCTCCTCCTCCTCCTCCTCCTCCTCCTCCTCCTCCTCCTCCTCCTCCTCCTCCTCCTCCTCCTCCTCCTCCTCCTCCTGCCCCGCAGCATTGCACAGCGCATCTTGTGTAGAGTGAGACACGTGTGGGGATGTGATGATAAATACTTCTGTGGAGTGAGACGTGTGCGCCTGCCGTGAGCTATTCTTTTACCTCCCTTCCCATCTTTCCCCCATTCCCCTTTTCCCCCTTTCCTCTTTTCCCCCTTTCCCTCTTTCCCGTTTCCCCGTTTCCCCCCTTTCCCCCGGCCGCCCCGCCCCTCCCCCAACCAGCGCCGCTACCCGACCATGAACGTGCATCTGCTGCATGAAATCCCACATGCCTTCACCCACTTGCACCCGCTCCACTCTCTCCCGCCCCCCTTTCCCCCCACCCCTCCTCCACCAGCGGCGCTACCCCGCCATGGACGTGCATCTGCTGGAGTACGACCGGCGCTTTGCTGCCTTTGCGCCGCGCTTCTCCCGCTACGACTACCGCACGCCCCTAGACGTGCCCGCTGCTCTGCACCACCGCTTCGACGTCGTTGTCGCCGACCCGCCCTACCTGGTGCGTTTCTCTGAGTAGACTCAGGAACCAGCTTATGCGTCGTTGTTGTGGACTGGACCCCCCCTGTCTGTCTGGTGCGTGCATGCGCATCCCCATGCGCCCATTCATGCGTCTTGCCATTTCAAGTGAGACACATCATCTGATCTTCTTGAATGCCACACGTTGCTGTGTGTGCGTGCGGCGTCTCACAACCCAAGAACGCTTCGCGAGCACCTCCACTTGCAGTGCCTGGAGGGAGGCTATACACCCTCTCGCAAGTGGAGGTGCTTCCCTTCTCCCTCTCGCTCAACCACCCACCCCCTTGCTTCCCCCATGTTCCCTGCATGCCCTTGCTTTCTCATCGTTTTTTCATACGCTAAACAATGTGACAAAGTCATGGCTCCGAACCCTGGTTCCCCCCCTTGGAACGCTGGACTTGGTCATTCACCGTCGTGGTTCCCTCTGCTTCTCTTTGTCGCCCCCCTGTTTCCCCTTGTCGTCTCCATGCCTTTCCCTTGTCTTCCCCTCGTCTTCTCCTTGTCCCCATCCCCCTGCGAGCAGAGTGAGGAGTGTTTGGAGAAGACAGCACAGACCATGAAGCTGCTAGCCAAGGAGGGGGACTCCACTGCCACTCCGCCCAGCCTCCTCCTCCTCACAGGTACCATTTTTTTCCGTCACACTTCTAACATATACAACCCCTGCTCCTCCTCCTCCCCTCGCCCTCCCCCATCTCCACCTTCTCTCTGCCCCTTGGTTCCTCCGTTCCTCCTTTGCCTTTCTCCCCCGCGCTGCCTCCCGCCACGCCTGATGTAGCACGCCTGCTGTAGCACGCCTGCTGTAGCGCGCCTGCTGTAGCGCGCCTGCTGTAGCGCGCGTGCTGTAGCACGCGTGCTGTAGCAAGACTCTGCTGCACACAGCCTTTTGGTCGTCCTTTCCTTGTGCTCCCCTAACCTTGCCTCTCTGTATCGCTCCCGACCATCATGATCCCAGCATTCCCCTTGATGAGTCTCAGCATGCAACCCATGATACAAATCCCTTTTCACCATCATTCCCCCGTTGCTCTCCACTCCACAACCTCCTTCCCCCCTTCCCTTCCGTTCCCCACTGCCACATTCAATCATCTCACCATCCCTACCTAGTCAACTTTTGAGACGTCTCAAAAGATACCTAATCAGTCTCCTCACCCCGTTTTCACCTCGACCTGGTATTTCCCCGTCTCCCCCCTGCTCCCTCCTTGCACACCACACTCGCCCCTTCTGCACCCCAGGTGCAGTGCAGGCGGAGGCAGCAAAACGTCTGCTGCAGCTGCGCCCGGCTGTGTTCCGTCCAGAGCACCGCAACAAGCTCGGCAACGACTTCCGCCTCTTCACCTCCTACCCGCCGCCCCAATCCCTTGGCGGCTGGGAGCCTGATAGCTAGGCTAGGTTGGATCAGAGTGAGGTAGGATACTGTAGAAGGGATTAGTGAGTCGACTCAAGGATCACCCCCAGTTGTGACCGCCTCACCTTTTAACCGCATCCACCCTCCCCTGACGGCTGAAGGCCTGATTTATTGGCTGCTGTGGCATGTCATACTGTGGTGAGCTATAGAATGGTGTGATGTTCAAATGGTTTCATTCTTGCTGGTACAGAGACGTACCTGGAAAGTTCGGTAGTTACGCAATCCAACTGGTATAGTATAGAAACATGTGTGTGATATATGGCTAGGGGACAAAGTCTGCACTATGAAAAGCACAATTTGAACTCAGCAGCATGGCCTGGGAACTAAGAGGGAGGCCATGCTTGCAACAACCGCCCTTCAACTACCGTACCGTAGTTTTATGGTGTGCAAAGCAGTAGCCATGATGACATAGGTGGTGACAGAGACACGAGGCAGCTATCATTACCTATACCAACGCGGGCACTAAAGGAAGCACCACTAGAGCAGCAATGATGAAGCCTCCTCATCGCCACTCAAACGGTCCACACCACTGGTGGCACTATTACCGGTACCTGCTTGTCCTTGCCATTGCCCTTGCCCTGCTGGTGCACTTGCATGAGGGCTGCTGCTAGCATGAACATTGCTGGCTCCTCCCTGCGCCAACCACCCAGCACTTGCTACGCCACTGCTGCCCGGGTTGCCAGCACCACCGCTGCCAACACCGGCAATAGCTGCAGCAGTAGCTACTGCTGCAGGAGAAGCAGCAGGACCAGCAGGATCACTAGCAGCAGCAGAATTGAAGTCTGATGATAAGTCAAAGTCAACCAGGGGAGCATCGTCCCTTCTATCTGTCACTGCACTTGCAGGTGAGTGCAAGCTACTCGCCCCGCCTCGCTGCTGCTCCCTGTTTGAATGCCCTGAATGCACTCCTGTCAACACTGGTGACGCCGCTGCTGTTCCTGCTAATCCTGCTGCTCCACCTGCTGCTTCCCCAGTAGTTCCCCCAACAGGAAGACAGTCTATCAAAATCTCCTCAATCTCCCCCTCCTGCTCCTCTTGACCCTGCCGATTCTGCTGAGAATCTTGCTGCCGCTGCTGCTGTTGCTGCTGTTGTTGCTGCTGCTGTTGTTGCTGTTGTTGTTGTTGCCGGTGATGGTCGTTGTAGCTTTGCCGATGCTCATCTTCATAAGCAGCAAGATCACTGCGAGTAACTTGGTCACTGCCTATCTCGTCCACTCTCTCCATTATCTGCTGTGGATCCGACCCTCTTCTCCTCACACTTCCCCGCACGTTCTTCCCTCGCACGTTTGGCAACTGTTGACTGCCTTGCTGCTGATGGTGCTGCTCATGCTCTTGCTGGTGATCAAAGCGAGCGCCCATCTCCCGCAACTGCACTTCCATCTGCTGCTGCTGCAGGTGCTGCGCGGGCGACTGGGGGGCAGCAGATGAGCCGCGGCGTAGGAGGCGAGGTGTGAACGTCTGGTGGGAAGATAGCATAGGCAAGAGAAGAGATGGGGAACGGAGGAGGGGCGCGTAGAGGAGGAGAGAGAGAGTGAGGCACATGCTGCGGGGTACTTGAAACTCAGGGAAGGGTTGAAAGCTGGGAGAGGTTCATGGATGTGCAGTACTTTAGCTGCGGGTAATGAGACAACTCTTGAGGTGCCTTAAAAGTATTGATGGAATGAGGAGGTTCATGGATGAGCAGTGCATTTGCTGCGCATGAGCTGGGCAGGGAAGGATTGCTGCGGACAATGAGACAACTCTTGAGGCGCCTTAAAAGGACTGAAGGAATGACGAGGTTCATGGATGAGCAGTGCATTTGCTGCGCATGAGCTGGGCAGGGAAGGATTGCTGCGGGCAATGAGACAACTCTTGAGGCGCCTTAAAAGGACTGAAGGAATGACGAGGTTCATGGATGAGCAGTGCAGTGCAGTGGCATCAGCCATGTCATGCCATTCAGTCCATGCTATGCAATGGTGGCAGTAGTTGCAAAGAGGCGTAGTCACCCAAAGACACATGGTCTAGAGGCAGGATGGCATGGGATGGCATGGGATGGCATGGGATGGCATGGGATGGCATGGCATGACATGACATGCCCAAGCCACCAAGGAACCCCCCTCCCCCACCCGCCTCCCTCCCTTTCCTTTACTGCTCACCTCGATCTTGCCTTCCTCCCATGTGAGGTCCTCAAACTCTGCATGCCCAAGCAAACAGCATGCAACCACAACATTCCTCCCATCCCTATTTCCCCCCTTTCCCCACACCCTTTCACCAGTCCCTCCCTTTCCTTTACTGCTCACCTCGATCTCGCCTTCCTCCCATGTGAGGTCCTCAAACTCTGCATGCCGCTCCTCCAGAATCTGTGCGCCATGTGCACGCGCGCATCATATGGATATAATGGGATTGCATGGATTGTATGAATGGTATGGATTGAATGAATTGAATGCACTGTATGGACTGAATGGATTGTATAAGAGAATGGCGGCCGCCACAACGTGGCAATCACAGGTGCGCATTGCACAAGTTATAAAATGAACAGCAAGGAAGCAAGAAACCAGACAAATGGTGAAAAATGATAAGGGGCGATATGTGGACGGCTGATAACACAGCTGAGATAGCAGAAAGGGGAGAGATGGTGGGGGAGGGGGAAGGAGGAAGGGGGAGGGGGGGGGGGGGGGCAGGGAAGAACACAATGAAGAGGAGCACCAGTGAAGGGGCACGGGGGTAGGGGCACAGGGGGACGGGCACTTGGTAGGGAAGACAGACCTCAGGCAGAAGGTCCTTGCGCGTGATGATGCCAACAGCTCTGGAGGGAGGCGGCACCACACACAGATGGCGCAGTCCCAGCTGCCGAAACAACGTGTGCACCTGGCATGGTGGGATTGAGAAGGTGGGGAAGAGAGGGCACAAGGAGAAAAAGAGGGGGTGTAGTGGTGGCAGTGGCATGTTTGAAACATCAGCCATGCAACAGTCAAGCGGGTGCAATGGATGATGGTCTCTAAAAAGTAGACAGTCCGCTGCTTCTATCCCTCCAGATATTTGTGCTAAGGGATATAGACTTTGCACATCACATGTGCAAAGCAAGACTTGTTTTAGTAGGAAATGCAAGCTTAAAGTTTCACAGTATTTCCACCAACCGACTGCAGGCAACCCTGATTACAGAACGTGGTGGAGGTGGTGGAGTTGCAAAGTCTAAGAGTTTCAGAGAGTATTTTCCAATACTCCAGCAGCTCTGAGTCCGACTCACAGGACGTGGTGGAGGTGGTGGAGATGCAAAGTCTAAGAGTTTCAGAGAGTATTTTCCAATACTCCAGCAGCTCTGAGTCCGACTCACAGGACGTGGTGGAGGTGGTGGAGTTGCCAGACGTGCAGAACATGCGTGTGTGTGTGTAGCCCAGCGAGGAGGTGGAAATGACACCTGAAGATCAGACCTTGTCAATCACGACAGGGTTTCACTCCAAAGCTACCCGGCAGCACGGGGAGCAGAGGGCTTTACTGGGTCATCAGCCGCCACTGGTGGCACCACCAGTGGCCACTGATGATCCAGAGGAACCCTCCTGCCCCCTGCTGCTGCGCGGCTGCCGGAGTAAAGCCCTACCGTCATTGACACGGCGCGATCTAAAAATCGAATTCTGCTTCCACCACCTCTTTGGGCTGGACTGCACATGCATACTTTGCATGTCTTGTCCCTTTCCACCACCTCCACCACGTTCCGTGAGTCGGAAATGGGATCGGTGGAGTCGCCATGAATGCCTCACTCATCTCTCCACGCCAAGCAAATTCTCCCCCAAGGCCTCTCCCCATGCCGCAATCTCAATTCTCATGGACCCCGCCGTGTATATCCCCTTACCCCGCACCCACTGACCCATCGCGACGACCGCGAGCAGTCCAACCTCGCATGTGCGTGGGCGAGCGGTAGCAGCAGTGCTTCGTGGTCGACTCTGGCATATGCAAAAGCTTCATCTCCTCACCTCACGTCCAGCCCTTCCGGAGAGTTTGAGATCGTGAGGAATACGATGGTGAGCAATACGACCTTAGTGAGATGAACACCTTACCGAGCAGTGCACCTTACCTACTGAACAGGCACCTATGGGGCCTCAAAAATAGAACCCGTATGTGCGCAGTCTGTTGAAGCGGCTCAAAAGCAGCGCACATTTGAGCTACCTTAATACTGACCTTAGTGAGCGACATGTTCTCGTCAACGATGAAGGGCGTGGGGTTGAGGAAGGGCCTCAAAAACAGAACCCGTATGTGCGCAGTCTATTGAAGCGGCTCAAAAGCAGCGCACATTTGAGCTACCTTAATACTGACCTTAGTGAGCGACATATTCTCGTCAACGATGAAGGGCGTGGGGTTGAGGAAGGGCCTCAAAAACAGAACCCGTATGTGCGCAGTCTATTGAAGCGGCTCAAAAGCAGCGCACATTTGAGCTACCTTAATACTGACCTTAGTGAGCGACATGTTCTCGTCAACAATGAAGGGCGTGGGGTTGAGGAACGGCCCCAGGTCGATCCAGAGCGTGAGGTCCTCCCGCGACAGCTCTATGTCCCCAATGGTGATGCCCTTGGTGGACACCGGCTTGGCAAAGTCTGAGAACGAGTAGCTTCCCAGCGAGCGCAGGGAGCTGATGGTGGGCAGGAAGGGGGGGAAGGAGTGATTGGGGGACAGAGAGGAGTTTTGACAGAGAGGAGGGGAGGATCAGCTGCTTAGGGAGCGCATGGCGAGCTGAACAAAGACCGGGTTTGGGGGTGAGGGGTAGGAGAGTGTGCGAGGGTGTGACGGCAACAAAGAGGAGAGAGGAGGCTAAAAAAGGAGTGGCTAGTCAGAGAGAGAGGGTGGGTGGGGGTGCAGGGGGTTACCTGGTCTGCAGGGGGTGCATTCTCTCGGTGGGCGACTGCTGAAAGTCCGCCTTGGAGCGCAGAAGCACCAACAGCTGGCTGCGATGGGGCAAGCCAGATACGAGAAGGAGGAAGGGAGGGGGTGGGGAGGGGGAGCAATAAGAGCAGGAGGAAAATAAGAGGGCAGTACGGGGGTTGAAAAGGACAGGAGGCAGCGGCAGCGGTGGCAGCTCCAGCATGAGCAGCATGAGCAGCATCACCCCCACGCACCTGCGCAGAATCAGCCCGGCAAGCGCCGTGTGCCCATCAGGCAGGTCCTGCAGCACGGGGTATCCATTGTGCGACGTAGACCGTAGCACCTCGGCGATGCGCCCCACCATCTCCACGCGCGCAAAGTACACCACCTTGGTGGACGCCGCGTCCCGCGCGGACAGCATGCGCATGAAGCGCTGCGACTGGGCCTCCAGGATGGGGATGCCACGCAGCTGCGCGTGCAGGTCGTAGAAACCCGCGTTCAACCCGTCTCCCACCGCCTGGTGTGGACAGCAGGGGAGTGAAGAAGGGGGAGAAGGAACTTTAGGACTCTGTCACCAGGATTTAGAAAGTGTGTGGAGGTTGTAGAAGCCCGCGTTCAACCCGTCGCCCACTGCTTGGTGCGTGGAGCGAAACGGAGGGGGGGATGGAGGGATGGAAGTGGGGGGTGAAAGGAGGTGAATGATGATATAACAGGTTCAAAAACCCTCAAGAGGTTGCTTCTATTGCTTGCATGCATGCATGTGTGGGTATGTGTGGATGCACAAGGAGGTAGGAAGTGGTAAGTAGCTACTAGTTGCCTAACTACCTAGCTACATAGGTGGTATGTGAGGCTGGCAGGCAGGCAGGCAGTGGCGCGCAGCGACAGGCAGGGGCAGGCAATGGCAGGCAGGCAGCAGTAGGTGGAAGGTACCTTGGAGACGAGGAGGACGAGCATGATGAGTGGGAGGAGGTTGAGGTTGTTGGTGATCTCCACCATGATCACACACAGCGACACCGTCATGCGCATCGACCCCCCTAGGAACGATGCCGCGCCCAGCAGCGCATACCTGCGAGGGGGGACGGGGAAGAGAGGAGGGAGGGGAGAAGTGGAGCGGGGAGGGGAGGGGGGGGAGGAGAGGAGAGGGGAGGGGAGCGGATGGGAGGGGAGGGGAGGCGAGTGGAGCGGAAGGTAGAGGAAGGGAGGGACGGGGACAGGAGGGGGAGGGAGGAGAGTGAAAAGAAGGGGCGGGGAGGGGCGGGGAAGGGAAGGAGGGAGCGGAGGAAAGGGGCAAGGAGGGAAGAGGCGAGAGGGGTAAACTACATGATCCAGCCGAACATATTTTTCACTTGCGTGTCATGCATGTGCATGCATCATGCAGCATGCCCTCGGCTCAGCGGTTCTGTGCTGTGCTGTCCGCGCTATGCCCAGCCCCCTGCACCCCATTTTTTCTCCCTCCCCATCATCCACCCCACCTGTACTTTCGATTCACATTCCCCAAAACCAACCGCCCATGCCACCACCAACACCAACCCTTCTCCCCCCTACCAATCCCCCCACCCCCCTTCCCCAACCCCCCGGTCCTCGACTCACGTGCCCTCGTCGGTGTTGTTCTCGCCGTACATGTGCACCATGAGCATGCCCACCAGCCCCGCCCGTCTCAGTAGCAACCAACCCCGCCCCTCACTCCTTGTCCCCGCCAACACCCACCAACCCCCTCCCTTTCACACTCACGTGCCCTCGTCCGTGTTGTCCTGGCCGTACATGTGCACCATGAGCATGCCCACCAGGCGGCCATACGTGGCGCCAATCATTATGCCCGGCACGAACTGCCCTGACGGCACTGCAATGCCATACGTCAGCACCGCCAGGCAGAAGAAGATGAGCTGTAGGGGAGGGAGGGGGGCGTGTTAAAGGAGGAGGATGGGGGATCAGAGGGGGAAGGGGGAGGAGAGAGAGAGAGAGCAGCGAGAGTTGCGAAATACCTCTGCATGTTGTATTCACATGCCGCATCTACAGGCCCCCTTTGCTTAGAATCCACAATCACAGCAGTGAGGCAGTGAGGCAGTACAGCGGACACACGAAACAAAACTCAAGCCCTGATGAGAAGAGGGCGAGTGAGAGACGGGGGAATTGAGAGACACGGGCAGGTGAGAGGGACATTAAGGGAGCGAGCGAGCTGATTGGGGGGGAGCACGGGCGTGAGGGGGGGGCGAGTGACGGGGGAAACGAGTGGATGAGTGAGCGAGAGAGCAAAGGCAGCGAGGGAGCAAAGGGCGGGGGAGTGAAGGGGGCGAGGGAGGAAGGGGGCTGAAGGTTGGAGGCACTGACGAGGAAGGAGATAAGGGTGGTGGCGCTGTACTCCTGAATGGTGCCGCTGCTGAACAGATTGCGGATGGCGTCGTCCTGTGGTTGCACGATAAGGGGTTAAGGTTCAGGACAACAAGGTGACTTTTGAGTCGACTCAAAAGGGGTTAAGGTTCAGGACAACAAGGGCGCCATGTGGCGAGATGGGGTGAGAAGAAGTGAGATGAGACAAGACGAGGCGAGATGAGGCACGAAGAGATGAGATGAGATGAGAGCGAATGAGTCAAGATGGTGCCGTCCTCCCCTTCACCACCCTTTCATCTTCTTATGCTCTCACGATATATCAACAACAACCCCCCACCCAACAACTCCCCCGCACTCCCTTTCACCTCCCTGCTTTCTCCCCTCTCCCCCATCCTCTTCCGAGCATCCCCACCCCCATCCCCACCCCCACCCCCACCCCCACCCCCAACTTCACCGGCAGCCCGACACACAGCACACCTGTGTGTTGAAGAAAATGGTGGCGAGGTCATTGTACTGGTCGTCACGAGGGCAGTTGAACTGCGGGGGTCGCACACATGCACACAACCACGCACACACGGCCACAAACGTGGTCACACATGCGGCGGAGAGGGAACAGTGCACAGGGGCGGTGCGCAGCACACATGGGGCCACATACGTGCAGAGAACAGCAAGAATGTGAGAATAGACACACGGAATACAGGAGATGGTGGCAAAAAAGGACTGCGAGAGGAGTCGCAAAGGCGGTTTTTTTTCAGTGGATGAGCAAACTTTGGCGAACCCCACTTTACTGGAGCATTGCTTCTCGCAAACGAGGGTCGATTACCTGAAGGGCGTGTACACTGTGGGGGTTCATGATGCATGCAGATTAGCGCCATTCAAATCCTCACCAACTCCGGCGTCGGAGTTCATTATACGCGTGCAGAGTCGGCGAGGATTTGAATGGCGGCTAATTTGCACGCGTCTTGAACTCTCAGAGTGTACACTCCGTTCAGGTAATCGTCCTCGTTTGCCAGAAGAAACGCTCCAGCAAAATGGGATCCGCCAAAGTTTGCCCATCTACTGAAAATAACCGCCTCTGCTCCACCTCCTGCTGGATGCTGCTATGATCTACAATCAACAATAATGAGACAGTGAAAACCCATGCCAGGCTTCTCTATCAAGGAAAAGAGTTGGGAGGGAGCGCAGTGTAGTAACTTGATGCTAGTTTCCTTTCCTCCTCTACTCTCTCCACCCTTCAAACGCACCAGCACACCCCATTGACCCAACACCACAGCCTTCCCATCCCTCCATTACTCCCCATCCTTACAACACCCTCTGTGCCCCAGCTTCCTTTCCTGTCCCCCCAGCTTCTCTGATCCCCCAGCATCCCAGCACTCCCAATCCCCCACCCCACCCCCCACCCCTCACCTGCACGAAGTTCCCCCAGTGGTACTTGGGGCGCGGGCACACAATGTCAGGGTAGCGCATGGGGTCGGGGCACGCCCGGCACGGCGCCAGGAAGGGGATGGTGAAGGACAGTGCTGACGTGGCTGCTGCCACCAGACATGCCTCTATGATCTGAGAGGAAGAGATGGAGAAGGAGGGGGGAGGCGGGGAATGGGGTGGGGGTTTGGGTGGGCAGTGGAGGAGAGGAGGAAGGGGATGGTGAAGGACAGTGCTGATGTCGCTGCTGCCACCAGACACGCCTTGATGATCTGAGAGGGAGAGGGGGGACGCGGGAACAGGGTGAAGTGAGGGGGTGGAGGGATGGACTAGGAAAACATATTTCAGTCAGCTCAAAAGAGATTGTGGGGAAGGAGGGGAGGGGAGGGGAGGGGAGGGGAGGGGAGGGTTGTGGGGAGGGTTGTGGGGTGGGTTGTGGGGTGGGTTGTGGGGAAACGGACCTTGACTCGATCGCCCCGCTTGTGAAGGTAGTTGCGGCGCCACGCGGAGAGGTAGAGCGTGAGCTGGTTGAATAGCGCCCCTGGACGCACGCAGCAGGGGAGGAGCAGGACGAGTACGCAGAACGGGGGTAAGCAGCAGGGTTCAGGGGGGTAAGCAGAAGAAGGGTAAGCAGCGGAGGGGTAAGCAGAGGGAGGCTTGAAAGCAAGCATTGAAAGGAAGGAGAGCATAAAGATGTTAACCACAGTTATTTCAGGGGGCCGGAAGGGGGCCGGGCAGCGAGGAGGATGGGTGGAAGGAAGGGAAGGGAGGATATGAGAGGGATTAATGAGCAGGGGTGTGTGGCAGGGCCTAGAAGGATAGGTGGTCAATGGACATACCTAGAAGACCACCCATGAGACCGAGCATGGTCATGGGTAGCAGCTGATAGGAGAAGAACTCACTCGCTCCCCTGCAAGCATGCATGCATGAGCAGAGACTCAGAAACACGCAACACATGAGACATGCGTGCACACATACAGATACATTCAGCCACACAGCCACACACACAGACGCATACATTCAGCAGATGAGTCATGAGAGGTTAAATCGAGAAGAAAACATTATTCGACATGACATCATGAGTCATGATGTGGCAAGATGTGGCACGATATGGTCCAACATGCATGGCACGGCACAGCATGGCACAGCACGGCACAGCACAGCACAGCACAGCACAGCACGCACCCATGCACATCCCAAATGATGAACCCGCCCGATGCAAATTTGCCGCACTCCCCGCTGGCACACCAGCGCATGCACGCCTTGAGCACCACCGCTACCACTGCTGACGTGAAGAACACCCTCCACATGAGCTGCGGGCGCCACCTGGTGTGGACGAGCCCAGGACCACATACATGGAGGGATGGAGGGAGGGGGGGAGGGGGGGAGGGAGGGAGGGAGGGAGGGAGGGAGGGAGGGAGGGAGGGAGGGAGCGAAGGAGGGAAAAGTGGTGGAAGAGGGTAAGTGGAGAATGGAAAGGGAAGCAAGGTGACATGAGGGAGGGAAGGAAGGTAGGGGTGACGAGTTGAACTCCTCTTCACAGGACTCGGTTCGATTGATACACGAACGGGAGAGAAGGAAGACCAAGGATACGGTACCTACCTTCCATGGTGTGGCAATTGCTAGTCGTTTAAGAACAAGGTAGGTGGGCACTATTGCACTGCACTGCCCTTCCCTGCCCTGAACTGCAGACTCTCGCCCTCATACAATAGAACCGAATGAACAGCCTGCTGCCTACCACATAATGCAAGCAACCCCCTCGCTCACATTTCCTCACCCACCGTCCCTCACCCCTTCCTCACCAGGACGTGACCTCCTCCAGTGCAGCACTCCCCCTACTGGTGCTGACTTTTGAGTCGACTCAAAACTCAAAACTCACCAGGACGTGACCTCCTCCAGTGCAAACAGCACTCCCCCTACTGGTGCTCTGAACGCCGCTGCTGCCCCCGCTGCCGCTCCACACGTGACCTGGGGGACCGGGGAGGGAAGGTTTGATGTCATGTGCGGAGGCAGAGAGAGAGAGAGAGAGAGAGAGAGAGAGAGAGAGAGAGAGAGAGAGAGAGAGAGAGAGAGAGAGAGAGAGAGAGAGAGAGAGATAGAGAGAGAGAGAGAGAGAGAGAGAGAGAGAGAGAGAGAGAGAGAGACTAGGCCGCGCATTTTAGGAGGCAAGCTTAGGTAACGGGACAACTTTAGCAGACAGCATGGCGACAAACATCATCAACTAGCAGGCATCATGGAGAAGGTCTACACAAGACAAAGGGGGGCACCTACATGCGGTCCGCCCCCAGAAACGAGAGCATTCCGCACGTGGTCTGCCACAAGTGGCAGACCACTGACACGCAGGCGGTTAGAGCATCTCCGGGTGTGCCTTCTGCCGACCCTGCAATGTGCCTCAGATCCAGGGCCGCGCGAGCCAGCAGGTTGGCCGCGTCTGCACCCCGGGAGGGCGCTGCCTGCAGTGGCGCCAAGAGGGATAGGATCTCATCCGCCGCCCCCAAGCACGCTGCTTGCGGTTTCTCAGCAAATGTGCTCGGGCGGGATATCGGCATCGACGCACGAGTCGACCGGAGAACACGCGCCATTGCCTCTAGGCACTCCGACAGTATCCACAGCTGACGCAGGGTCGCCGTGGAACATGAATACTCCGCCTCCTCAAGGCGAGGACGAGGGTCACGATACGGACCCCTTGCTGGGCCTCCGCCAGCGCCAACAAAACCCGGGAGAACAGGCGGCTGCTGGACAGAGCGCTGCGGGGACACCGCACGGATGGCTACCTCGACAATGGCGGGAAGAGAACGAGGAACGTTTGGCGGAACGGAGCGACAGGCTGTCGCCGCCTGCGACTCACGGAGAGCAGTTGCGAGCACATCCGGAAGCCTCTCCAGGGTGCGCGCAAAGTCCGACGCAGACTGGCGACCCCCGCCCCCGCGTCCGCGGCCCCCGCGACTGCCACGCCGACCACGACTATTCGACCACGAGCGGGCTGGAGATTGGGGCCGGGGCGTGCTGCGCGGGCGGAGCGCAGGGGATCGCTCACGACGCGATGGAGAATGGCGCCGCCGGCGCTTCACCGGCGATTCGCGCGGAGAACGGCGACCAGGAGAGCGACGCCCTGAGGATTGCCGTGCGGGTGAATGACAGCGAGGCGAATGGCGAGATGGGGAGCGGTGACTTGGCGATCGACGCCCAGGGGAACGGCTGCGGCTCCCCTGACGACGAGGGGAGCGACGCTCGCGGCGATCTTCACGCCGCCCCTCGCAGCGTTCGTCACGAGGCTCAGGCGTCCGACGACGCGGAGAACGCCCCCGGTGCGGCTCCGCCAAGGCGCCAGAACGCACAACAGACTCCGCGCGGGTTGCCACTCTCGGAGGCGAATCAGCGACGCGCGGCCCGGGAGGACGGCGCTGGTCCTCAAATCGGCGCCGGATTTGGTCCGCAGCAGCGGGAGGACGAGCAAGAACGCTCACCGCCGGGCGTGGCGGAAGCACAGGTGCACTCTCCGCGGTACACTCGCGGTCGTGGGCGGACGGAAGTGCCATCCGCGCAAGCACAAGGCGCAATTCCAACACAAGGGGAGCCTACAGCCCCGACTCTCCCCACGCAACAAGCGGCGCTAGCAGCAGGGACCCCGCAGAGCGGACGGGGAAGCGCGCGGGGGAGAGGATCGCGACGAGGAGCGCGCGGAGGACAGAGGAGCGCAGTCCAAGCGGCGAGGGGGCGCGGGCGCCAACCACCGAGCCCAATCTGGCTAGGGGAGCCGGCGGAACGAATCACGCGGCAGTCGTTCGCTAGGCGCGGGGCGAGAGGTGGTGCGCCAGCGCAAGCAGGGAGGAACGTTGATATCATCAGAGAGGCGAGAGACGAGGACTATATACCGTCAGATCTGAGGCAACCAGACAATCCCGACTCACCTCGCGCGGAATCAGGAGAGGAGGTGGCGCAGCAACAGGAAAGAGGAACCAACCGCAGACAGCAGCGCAGAGCCTAGCCCCCACCGGACCAAGCCCTATCTGCGTCCCAGCTGGCCTCGCGGGAGGATCTTTTCTAGATCGCGATGACCTGGGACCTTACGCTCCTAACATCCATCACCCACCAACCAATCGTCCGCCGACTGCCGCCGCAGATCCTCAGCGACTACTCCACCTGTATGCTGGCTGCCTTACTACGGATCTCAAAGCTGCCTAATTGCGCGGGAGCGTGGCGGGTCCTCTTGTTCCTGCCACGTCTCACGCTAAGACTTAGCCGGAGATCCAGCTCTAGGTGGAAACTGCTGCGGGCACAGATGCATCTATTCCGATGTGGCCACTGGACCCAGCTGTACACCGAATACCTGGGGTCAATGCACCAGGCCGAACCACCTCAACACCAACGTGACCCGCTGGGAATCTGCTCACGTGCGGAGGGGTTGGTGAAAAGGGGTAACCTGCGAAAGGCGTTAGCGGCCCTTCAACCCTCGCCATCAGCATCAGCGACATTCGCGACACTACAGCAGCTGGAATTGAAACATCCCCAACCCCAAAATGACCTGCCCGACAGGGTCCACTCCTACACGACACCCACACAATTTTCAACCACCCTGGAAAGCTTTTCGGACGTCCTCGGGGAATGCCCCAGGGGAATTGGGGCTGGCCCATCGGGGTCAACCTTCCAACACTACCGCGATCCAGCGCTAAGTAACATCGAGGTACTAGGGAACCTCCACTCCGCCGTTAAACACCTTCTCTCGACAAACCTTTCCACCGAGGTTGCAGCCCTACTCGCCCCGTCCCGCCTTATAGCCTTCGCCAAACCAGGGGGGGGGGTACGCCCAATCGCGATTGGAGAAACATTGCTTAGGCTGGCGGCGAAAGTGGCACTCACAGACCTGCAAGGAGAAACGCGGAAATTTTTCCTACCTCAGCAATTTGGCGTGGCAGTCCCGGGAGGTGCTGGCTTCGTCATCCATGCAGTCAGAGACCTCACCACCGTGCAGCCCTCCAGCCTAGTCCTCCGACTCGACACTGAGAACGCGTTCAACTCAGTCGAGAGGAGCGCGTTCTTCAACGCACTTATCGGCTCCCCGCTAGCCCCCCTCATCCCCTTCACACGCTCTTTCTACGCATCACCATCACCGCTGCTGCTAGATCCATGCTTTAATTCCACAGCACTCACCAGCGGAAGAGGAGTCAGACAAGGGGATCCCCTCGGACCCCTGCTATTCGCGGCGTCTATCCAGCAGCACCTCAGGCACGTGGCAGCGGAGCACCCGGAAGTCACCGTCCTCGCGTACGCAGACGACATAACCATGATTGGACCCGCGACGGCGACGCTAGACGTGCTAAGGGAGCTCACGCCGCTACTAGCACAGGATGGCCTCACCTGCAACTTTATGAAATCGTCGGCGTGGTCCTCCATGCCGCTTGGAGGTGTCGTGCTCCCTGAAGGCCTCTCCCACACCCACGAGGGGGTACGGGTGTTGGGAAGTCCTCTGGGGTCGCAGAGCTTCTGCTCTGCCTTTGTCCGCAATACCCTGACAGACGCGGCAGCCCCCTTGAGTTCCCTGGCGTCCATCCACCCACAACATGCCCTCCTGCTACTTTCCCGTTGCATCAGCCGCAGAATCGGCTACCTGCTATGCACTACCCCAGCAGACGTCTTACCCCTCTCGGAATGGCACACATGGTGCTCCGAACTACTGCACACGGCCTTGACCGCCGCCAGCATTCAACCGCCACGCCGAGAAGCCGAGTTCAACTTCCTGCTACGACAAGCAACTCTTCTAGTCGCCCTGGGCGGGCTGGGACTTACAGACCCCACAACAGAAGCAGCACCGGTCTACCTGGCATCAACAACGGAGGCGCTACGACTGCTCCGCTCCCTTGACCTACCAGCAACCGCGGCACTGGGGGCCAACAACAACACCCTGCAGCCGTCCGCAGCGCACTCGGTAACCATCCAAGACATGGAGGGGCGCCTGCCACCGCTGGCGCTACAAAACCTCCGGGAGGAGCAGCAAACCCCGTCCCAAGACCAGCTGCAACGCGCCCTCTCTCAGGAGGTGCACGCGGCAAAGGCCGACGCCTTGACAGAGGAGTCACGCACCATCCAGTCAGCCCCCGAGATGGGTCACTCACTCCGCCTCATCAGCCTGAGAGGGGAGGGAGCGGGAGCATGGCTGCAGGCCCTACCTTTGACCCCGGACCTTTGCTTCTCACTGGGACAATTCCGAGCAGCCCTGGCCTTCCGCGTGGGCATCCGACAGAATGTACCCACTGTGTGCGAGTGTGGAGAACTCGTAGCCGACTGCAGCCTACCCAACCACCTACTCCGCTGCAGCACAGGCCCCGACAGGACACGCACACACAACCAGCTAGCTTTTGCCGTGGCTAAAATGGCAAGGGAAGCACGGCTGGTATTATACTTGGAGAACGCCATGTACTCACCGCCGGATGACCCGAAGAAAGCCGATGTGATTGTACGCGACCCGGACAGTGGAGAGACTTGGATCACAGACACCACTATCACAGACCCCGTGCTGCAGAACCGGGACCCCACAGCCCGCAAACCCCCAGGCTGGGCTGCTAGAGAGGCACAAAGGCGGAAGGAGAGGGAGTACTACCGACACACGGAACACGTGGTGTTCTGCGCCCTAGCCGTCGAGACCTACGGGGCAAACGCGCCCACCACGACTGCGTTCCTGAAGCTGCTGGCCACAGCAGCAGCTAGGAACCGGTTCAGGGCCAACCCCCTGGCGAAATCGGCCAAGAAGATGGCCTGCCACTTCAGCCAGCGCTGGTCAGTGGCCCTCCAGTGCTCCCAGGCCAATGCCCTGCACACCAAGGCCAGGGCTGGGATCGAGGCAGCGCACCCCCAGATGGCAGCGGACCCCTGGCCGCTGCACCTGGGGGACATCCTCCACACGCTGGAGGGCTAGAGGGTCACTTAGGGCGGGGAGTGAAGAGTGGTAAGTTTTGGGGCTTAAGGGATAGAGGTTCTCATGGATAGCACCGCATGTTTGTACCCCTGCTGAATTAATACAAAGGACCGTTTGAGAGAGAGAGAGAGAGTAGGGTGGACGGAAGAACTGGCATACACGTGCACACGAGTAGACGAACACACGCACAGGCACGCATGCACACCCAAAGGCACTCACGCACACACACACACGCACGCGTGCACACACACACACACACACACACACACACACACACACACACACACACACACACACACACAGCCCAGGCGCATCTTTACCCCTCTACCCCAATGCTCCCTTCTTTTCCCCAACTGTCGTCCCCCCCTCTCTTCCCCCATACCCGTACCGTACCCACCATGTCTCGCCTGTCCCTGTCATTGCGGAATGCCCGGAACCACTTGAAGGGGATGCGGTAGCGCGATGAGCCGCCCTGAGCAGGCGAGTGCAGATTGAGAGGTTGGGAGGAGGGGGGGAGGAGGGGGGGAGGAGGGGGGGAGGAGGGAGGGAGGAGGGTAGGGTGAAGGCAGAGGGGGGGGGGCAGGGGGAAGGCGAGGGGAGGAGAAGGCGTGGCATGGAGAGGGGCACAAGAGGAGAGGGATGGGGGGATGAGAGGAGATGAGAGCAGAGGAGAGGAGAGGAGAAAGTGCTTTTGAGATTCCGGAACGAAATGTGGTGGCGTGGCACAAATAGCAACCTTGGTCAGAAAATTAGGATGGAGTGGGGGGAGGAAGTGTAGAAGTGACTTTTAAGTCGCCTAAAAAAATCAGGATGGAGAGGGGTGAGGGAGGTGCAGAAGTGGAAAGTGAGGTGACGGCATGTTTGGTGAGAAGTGTGAAACGGAGGGGGGCGGGGAGGGGGGAGGGGGGAGGGGGGGATAGCGGAGGGGAAAGACTAACGGGAGGGCGCAGGACTGCAAAGCGAGACCAACTCAGAAGGGGAAAGCAAGTTGAGCTAACAAACCGCATCAGCAGCCACTGCCTGCATACATCACCTCAAAACTAGATCAGAAGCGTAATTACCTAGCTCACGCCATGCTACTTTTGAGGTGCCTCAACTACAAATCAGCCGCCTAAGTACCAGACAGACAGACAGCAGCAGTGCTATGCCACAGGAAGACCAGGCGAGGACGGATGGAAAATACATCCCGCTTTCTCAACCCCCCATCACTCCCCATTCACCTGAACCCCAGTTCACAAACAACCACACACACCCACACACCCCTTCTCCCTCCGGGCCCCCACACACCCACACCCAACCACACCCACCCACACCCGCACACTGACCTGGCCGATGAGAGCAGCAAGGCACGCGCCAGTGTGCACGAGAGGGCCTTCCTTGCCCAGCGCCAGCCCACCAGCCACCGACCCCACACTGCCCAGCATCTGCAACAAGGGGACGACAGGCATGGCAGGGGTGGCAGGGGTGGCAGGGGTGGCAGGGATGATACCGCGGGGGCAGCAAAGGGGACAGGGGGAAGGTAAGGAGGAGAATGAGAGGGAGGCCAAGAACATCATTGCTGGATTGAAGTCATACCTTATTATGATTATCATATATGTGTATATATGATAATCAAAATAAGGGTGGGGTGTTGTGCCTACAGAACCCTTCCGAGTTGGGTCGC
>CANXME010002212.1:1340000-1572500 GCA_948144175.1 Closterium sp. NIES-65
ATAGCATGTGCTCCCAGAGGTCCTCCTGTGCTGCCATCTGGGAGCATAAAAAGCGCAAGACAAGAGATGACCCATGAGGAGCTTTAACAGTCTGCCACATAGCATGTCCGCCCAGAGGTCCTCCCGTGCTGAAGTTTTGCGATGAGTTGTGGCACAACAGTGAGGAAAGCGAGGAGGATAATAAGGAGGACATGCATGAGCCCAGGCAGGGTTAGGGAACATGGGGAACACGCGCAGTAAGCACAGAATCACATGCGGGACACACGGGAGTACACACACAGAGGGAACAGGAGGAGAAGATTGGGAGAGAGAGAGAGAGAAAAAGGCCATCAACTCCTTCTGCTAAAATCATTCTCCTCTCCACTGCTTCGAAAACTGCAGGAGAACCTGCTAGGAGAACCCCACTTGCACTGAGAGCACCATCACACCCAGGCTCTAACCCACAGCAAACTGAACAAAGAAGGAAGCTAGCAGGTGCGGCAGAAACTCTGTGTTTCTCTTTCCATAGCCCTGCTCCGCCATCTGTGCTGCCCTGCTCCGCCATCTGTGCTGCCCTGCTCCGCCATCTGTGCTGCCCTGCTCTCTGCATGTGCCAACCTATCCACCACCACCCCCCGTCTAACCCCACAGCAACCTGAATGAAAAAGGAGGCCAGCAGGTGCGGCAGCGACTCCGTGTTCCTCTTGCCATAGCCCTGCTCTGCCAGTTGCGCTGCCCTGCTCTCCGCATGTGCCAGTCGATCCATTAGCTCCTGCTCTGGCAAGGGGACAGCGTCACGCCCACTGGCTGGGAATGGACAGGAGGGAGAGAGAAACGGGGGCAGAAGGAGTGGCGGTGGTTTTGGAGACGCCTCAATTGTCGTCTCAATGTTCTGAGGCGCCTCAGAAAATCACCAGTGTTTTGCTCTGGCAAGGGACGGCGTCATGACCGCTGGCTGAGGAGGGACGGGGGAGAGAGAGGACGGCAGGGCATGCAGCATGCAGCATGCCACACGCATGGGTGGCATGCATAGGGCAAGCAGGGAGGGACGATTTGATGTGCCCTGTGCGCACCAGGCGTGGTGGCTGGTTGATTGACCGTCCTAAGAGGTCGGATGATTTTATTCAACAAGAGGAGAGAGATTACTGCCAAGGGGAGAAAGGGCAGTGACGAGCAGAGCATGCAACGGGTTTGCGATGCAGAGGGCAGGATAGGGGAGAGGGACGAAGAGAAGAGAAGAGGGAGGAGAGGAGTGGAGGAGAGATGAGAGGAGAGGAGGGTTATAAGACGTACTCAGAGGCTCTGGAAATTGGCCCATGAGGTCTTTAAAAGGCGGCAGGATTGGGGGAGAGCGAGTCTGAGGCGTTATGCGGGAGATACAGTGGGGAAAAAAGGGGGAGGGAGGAGAGGCCGGGAGAGAGAAGGGGGGAGATGGGTGAGGAGAGATACATGGGAAAGGAGGAGAACAGATGGGGAGGGGGGGCGGGGGTGGATGGACCGCTAACACATGCAGCGGGGGTGGGAGTGAGGGGAAGGACAAGGGGGGGGGGGGGGGGGAGGGGAGTCATGGGGAAAGAAGGGGGAAGATGGAGAACAAGAATGGAGAAGCAGGAATTATGAACCAGAGAGGGGATGAGCAGACAATGTAGAAGTGGAGCAGGAGCACGGAGTGAAGCTGCAGGTACACAACACATTGAGCTTGTGGGTGCACTGCATGTGCGAGAGCCACTAGGGTTGTGAACCTGCAGTTTCACTCCCTGCTCCTGCTCCTGCTCCTGCTCCTGCTCAGGCTGAAAGGACACAATACCTTATTATGTCTCTTTTTTCTTAGTTTCTTCCTGAATGTATGCTTGCAAGGTTGATTCTTGTCCCCCTCAACGTGTGCGATGTGAGGAAGCGGGATAAAAATCACCTTGCAAGCATACCTTCATAAAAAAACAAAACAAAACAAAAAAACAAAAACAAAAAAACAAAAACAAACAAACAAAGAAAGAGACAGAATAAGGATCATGTCCTGCTTGTTAAATCATATGTCGACCTTTCTTGCAACTAATACTACGACCTTGCTCGTACTTCACTCACCTGGAGGTGCAGAGAGCAGAGAAGGATGAGCGCAAGGGAGTTGAGGGTGCCGTTGCGAGGGTCATTGATGGCCTCGTTGCGTGCCCACGCCTTCACCTGCACGGAGGAGAGGGGAAAGCAGGATGGAGAGGAGGCAAAATGAAGAGGAGACAGAGAGGAGGCAGGATGGAGAGGAGGCAGGATGGAGAGGAGGAAGAAACGAGATGAGGAGAAGCGAGAGGAGGAGAGACGGTGTGTGACTTTCAAGTCAAACTGTGGGGTATGCAGAATTGGAGAGAGGGATGATGGCTGAGTGGCAGTCACGGTGGGTGGATGGGGGGAGAGCCAGCATTGAACTACAAATATTAAATAATATGAATGAGGTTTTGGGTGAAGGTAAAAGCAGACTGAGGAACGCGTTGTCAGTAAGGGAGTAGAGGAGGGAGGTGGGGAGGGATACAGGTGTGTACACAACATACACTTCAGATGCCAAAAGGGGGAGCATGCTAAAAAGAGGATGACAGAGCATGCATGGAGAGATACAACGAGCATACGTACACAGATGTGCCAATCGAAGATGAGCGCAACTTGCGCATGAGCATGTGCATGCATGCATGGGTGCGTGCGTCTGAGTATATGTGTGCGTGCGTGTGTTCGTGCAACCATGTTTGAGTGAGGTGCGTGCAAGCATAGCATCTGCCTGCGGCCGAAAGCACGCCTGTACAAGGAAGCAGAGGTGCTTGAAGTGCGGGTCAATGAATCAATGGAGCCACACATAAGCACACACAACGTTTTGACAACAAGACTCTGCGAGCGGCTGAGATGAGAGCGTGAGTGCATACAAGGAAGCAGAGGTGTCTGAAGCGCGGGTCAATGGACGAGACGAAGCGGATGAAGCGCGACTTGAAGAAGCCGTCGCGGTTGGCCACGGAGATATCGCACTCCACGAGTGAGCGCGAGTGCACAAACTTCACCACTGGCACGATGGCCCGAAACACCACCTCCACTCGCTCCACCTGACCAGCTGCTTTCCGCAGGGGGAGGGGCGCAGAGGGAGAAGGGAGGAGGGGAGAATTCTTTTAATCGCCTTAAGAATGTGAGTGACAGACTCACCACTGGCACGATGGCCCGAAACACCACTTCGACCCACTCCACCTGACCCGCTGCCCCGTAGGCCGGACGGGGGAAAGGGAAGGGGGAGGAAGAGAGGAAGGAAGAGGGGAAGGAGGGGGAGAAAGGGGGAAGGTGTTGGGAGGGAGAAAGGGGAAGGTAGGAAGGTACTGGTGGGGGGGAGGAGGGGGGATGGTGGAAAGGTCTTGGACGGTTGGAGGAGCGTGGGAGAGGAGGGAAGGTATTGTGTGTAAGGGAGGACTCGTTCCACCCTGCACACGCCCAGCACACTCCAGGCAGTGCACAGGCCCCTCAACCACAGTACCTCACTCCATTCATCTATTCACTGCAGCAGCCATCCAGCAAAGAATCATATGAGCCACAGCAGAGCTGAACACATGCACAAATAAGCATTTGGTTCAACCCAAAAACCACCCCCACCACCGTACGGTCCGGTCCGGTCCGTACCTCTTTCCATTCTCCGGATCACAGCAGCCACGCGGCGCAGCACAGCTATCTTGGCATCCCTCGTGCGCGGCTCGGCCATCATGCCCACAGCAAACGAGGGAGCGAGAGACGGGTGCGGAGAGACCTCCATTGACAGGTCGAGGTCTGATGTGTTGGATGACAGACCCATCTCGTAGGAGCCGAAGGGAATCAGACGCCCGGCTGATGAAGGGGGGCATGGGAGGGCGACGGAAGGGAGGACGATGTTTTGAGGCGCCTCAAAAGAGACAGATCGAGGTCTGATGTGTTGGATGATAGACCCATCTTGTAGGAGCCGAAGGGAATCAGACGCCCCACTGGTTGGCGGGTGGTGGGCGGGAGATGGAAAGGGAGGATTGGAGGGAAGATAGAAGTGAGGCGTCGAAGGGAGATGAAAGGGAGGATCAGAGCAAGATCAATGTGTGAGTTTATTTATCCTTCGCCGCCCAATCCAACCATTCTCGCCAAACCCTTTTGTGCCTCCTCCACTTCCTCTGGGTGAATTTCCCTGTCAAAGACGAAAACGCAACTCGAACCACCCACCCCTACCGTCGCCCTCCCACCCCCACCGTCGCCCACCCATCCTCACCACAGAATTCGGCGTGAATAGCTTGGGTGAGCACTGCAACAATGTCAGCCCGGGCGGCCATGGCCGGAGCGTCTGGCAGCAGGCGATTCAGCACCCCACCCACCACCTTTTCCAACGGCCCCTACTGCTTACAGGTGACCCTCCAAGACGAAGACAACACGCAACTCGACCCACCCACCTGGCCCTACCATCGCCTCACTCACCCCTACCGTCTCCTTACCCATCCCTACCGCCGCCCTCCCACCCCCACCGTCGCCCACCCATCCTCACCACGAAACTCGACGCGAATAGCTTGGGTGAGCACTGCAACAATGTCAGCCCGGGCGGCCATGGCCGGAGCATCTGGCAGCAGGCGATTCAGCACCCCTCCCACCACCTTTTCCAACGGCCCCTCCTGCTCCCGCTGCCATCGCCACCGCTGCACCATCTGCTGCTCGCGCTGCGCTGCCAGCTGCGTCACTGGGGGGGGCGGTCAGGGGGAGATGAAGGGGAAGCACGGGGGAGAGAACTGGGGAATGGGGGTTGGCGGGGGAGGTATGAGGACGGGGAGGGGGAGCAGAGGCGTAGGGGAAGGGGACGGAAAAGGGAAGGGGAAGGAGAAGCGGAAGTGGACGGAGAGAAGGAGAGCAGGAGAGGAAAGCGGAGAGCATGCGTAGGAGAAGGGACGCGGGACGGGTTAAGGATGCAGTGAAATAGCCTGAGCAGAGCAGAGCAGAGTAATGAGAGAGATTAAGAATGCAATCAACTGGTTCTGATGGAAAGTCCCTGAGTTCATCACTGAGACGTAACCTCACTCACCCTACTCCCCCTCAACCCCCCTCCTTCCTTCTGCCCACTGCAGGGCGTTTTTAGGGATTCGTCATCACAGGTTTGTTGAGATCTGATATCAAACATCTCAATTCCCACCGCTACTCACCGTCTAGTGTTCCGCTTCCGTTTCCGGTTCTTAAGAACGCCATGATTCAAGGAAATGATAGCCGAGGAGGGTAACTGTCGCTGGTTTATTCAATGGGTGTTGTGAGTACGTTTACTTATGCGCTTCAAACGCTGGTCTAATCGGTTGTCTGATACAATCTCGAACGTCACTGACCCGTCGCTCGCTCGCTCACTTGTAACCACTACGGTGGAATGGATATTAACTGGCCGTCAGGTCAATGCATCCCGACCAAGCTCCAGGGAAAGGACGAATATCCGATTGTGAACCATGAACTATCAGTGAGACTCGATGGTCCGTGGCGGGAAACGAAGCTGACACAGACAGAGTTGGGAGTTGAAGCCTGACGCGTGGAATTCGTAGAAACGGACAAGTTTTTCAGAGCCTGAAAAAACAAAAACACAGTATTCCTTCTCCTCACGGCGTTCCTTATCCTTCGCAACGTCTTTTTTCTCAGCGGCGTCCCTTCTCCCTGGCACAGCTTCAGTAGTACAAATCCGCTCGCACCATAGAACCTGCTAGAGCGCCGCCTTAATGTTCGTTTGAGAGCTTAAGAGCTTTCAACCCGCCAAACGCGTGCGCTGCGCTGATACTCATCTCATGCCGACTCGACTAGGGCTGGCTGGAACTGAAATAGAAGATAGACCGACTCGAAATGAGAATCTCTGAACGAACTCGCAACTTGAGGTGCATTGCTCGCCGATGCCCCCGTAGGGATTCGCTCGTTCCAATATACGTACTAGAACAAATTGGATAACAGTCTGAGCCAATACATTTCTAAGCAGTAGAATCAAGGGTAAACCACAAGTATTTATGCTCGATCGTTTCATATACATGTTGCATCAGGGTCAGTCGCTCTGAGAACAATACGTCGCATGAGGGGACTACACCTTCTTTCTTTCCATGTCGAGGATGATCCACCCTTTACTCGTAGCTAATGCCGAGATGAACTTCCCAGCATGCGCAGGTGACGAATTTATTTGTAATTATCGTCCACGTCACATGAAGCCAGAGGCTTCTCTTGATTGCCGTGGTGGAAAGGAGGTTGTCCAAGGTTATGGCGTAGTGCATTGCGTAGGGCCGGTATGCGGGGGTAGTCTTGACCGCTTGAGTAGCGTGCGCATCTTCGTCGTGAGCGTGGGTTGGTGCGTGTCAAATGATGTAGCCTGTAGTGAGGCTTCTCTTAGGGGGTACAAATATTAGGGTTTGCTATATGTACCCCAACCCACATCAATGAACACACAATTCAGTTTATGACATGGTATCACCTAGGTTAGGATCCTATAGGATCCCTTTTCTCTTGCCCGAGCCTCTCGAGCCTCACGCGCCTCACCTATCCCGTCCTGTCTCGTAGTGCTGCAGTAGCGCCCCTTTCGTACGCCCGTCTGCCGCGCGCCTGCCCTAAGTGCCCGCCAGCGGACCTGCCTTAGCGCCCGCCGCGCGCATGCCCTTCGCGCCGCCGCGTCTGCCCTTAGCGCCCGCCGCACCTGCCCGTTAGGCCCGCCGCGCCCGCCTGTCAGGCCCACTGCCTGCCCGCCGCGCCTGCCCGTTAGGCCTGCTGCCGCGCCCGCCCCTTAGGCTCGCCGCGGGCCCTGCCTTCGCGCCGCCACGCGCGCCCGTTACGCCCGCAGCCGCGCCCGCCCGTCAGGCCCGCCGCACGCCCTGCCTTCGCACCGCCGCGCATGCCCATTCGCCGCTGCCGCACCCGTCCGTCCGGCCCGTCGCGGGCCCTGCCTACGCGCCACCGCGCCTACCTGTTACGCCCGCTGCCGCGCCCGCCCATCAAAACCCGTCGCAGGCCCTGCCTTCGCGCCGCCGCGCATGCCCGTTCACCCCTTCCGCGCCTGTCAACTACGCCCGTCGCGGGCCCGCCCCTTGCGCTCGCCGGGGGCCTGCACTCGCTGCCCGCCGAATCTCTCAGTGACACCCGCCGCTCCTGCCCATGCCACCTGCCATGCCTGCCCTTAGAGCCTGCCACGGCCCTGCCCTACCTGCCCGCCGTGCCTGCCCGTGCTCGTTGCGAGCCTGCCTTAGAGCTCGCCGCGCCGGCTCTTCGCGTCCCTCTAGCGTCCGCCGCGTGCCTAGTTTTGCTCGCGCGCCTGCCCTGCGCCTGCCCGCGCGCCTCTCGCCTAACCGATTGTCTCCTTGCCGTGCTTGTCGCCCTGCCCTCGCGTGCCACTGCGCCCTGCCGGCCTTGTAGTTTCTGCTTTCGCTATGGCGACCCCTAGGGTCCTTCTCTTTGACGCCGAGGGTAGGCCCCTCGAGTTCTCTATATGGCTCCAGCGTGCGCAGCGTCTCCTAAAGAGTCAGGTACAGGCAAATGAGTCCCTGTGGGCGCATGCTTCTGGTGAACTTTGCGCGCCCCTCGATGCTGATACCCTAGGCCTTGACGCTACTCCTGAGGACAGAGAGCGTGTTGCGCGTCAGCGTGCTGACTTGACAGCCTGCAGATCACGCGACGCTGCGGCCTGCATCGCCCTCAGCAGCCTCCTCCCTGATTCCGAGGAGACCCATTTCTCACAGGTTCGCACGGCTAGTGAGTTCCTGACTGCGATCAAGGCCCGCTATGCTACTCTTTCCACTATCTCTCTTGGTCGCCTGTTCCTCCCCTTCCTGTTTCCTGACCTCACCTTGTTTGAGCGCTCTGCTGACCTGATCGCTCACTTGCGATCACTAGACTCTAGCTTTCGCGCTGCCTGCGCTGACGCACAGCTTGCACTGCTACCTCCTCCCATGCGGATCACTATCTATTTCATCGCCACTAGCCTCCCTGACCGCCTTGCTTCGGCTCGTGACGCACTTCTTCTAAAGCATCCTAGCAAGCTCACTATTGGCATCCTTGAGTCTGCTTTCAAGGACGTCAAGAGCAACCTCCTCTCGGTAGCCTCTGCCTTTGGTGCTGTGCCCCCTCCACTATTTCATAGGTGCACTGTCCCTCAGCTACCCACCTTTACTGCCTCCCTCGCCACTGCCGCTACTGGCGTGACCGCAGCCGCTGTTACGACTTCTTCGCGGTCTCAGGGTAGGAGTGGCAGGAGGGGCGGACAGGGTGCGGACGGAGGCGGCGGAGGCGGTGGGGGTGACGTGGCAAGCGGTGGCGGCGAGAGTGCAGGGGCTGGAGGAGCGCCTCGTGCGGCGGCCGGTGAGTCCCCTTCTGCAGCTGGTGAAGGTGACGCCCGGGTTCATCAGCCACCTACTGGTCTGGCAGCCGCAGGGGGTGGAGCAGCGGCATGGTACCTGGCTCAGCGACAGCAGCAGCAGCAGCAACCCCTCCCCTCACAGCAGCCACAGCGACAGCAGCGACAGCAGTAGGTTTCGGGGCAGGGGTCAGGACAGCGTCAGCTGCAGCGCGGTGTCGTCCACCCTCCTTACACCTATCACGATCTGACAGGTGCCCGCCGTGGCCAGCCTTGTGGCCGCAGCCACCCACCGGGTCAGTGCTTTGCTCAGCTCACTAACACAGTTCGGTTGGCCTACGGCGTTGACGGCCGTGCCCCTGACTGGTTTCCCCTTATTCAGACGTACGGCCCTGCTCTGTGGGGCATGTCGGCTTCTCAGTTAGTTGATCTCTTAGGAACTCCTCATGCTATGTATGCTGTTGTTGACTCTAGTGCTTTTGACTCTGTTTACCCGCGTGTTGTTAGCTTAGGTGCTAGTCTTGCTGAGGTGCCTGTTGTCACAATAATATATAAATCTATATATTGTTTTGTAACTGCCTATAGTGTAGACTACTGTAGTTATATAATGTTCTGTTTTGGTGGTGCACCTTTCATCTTGCCTATTTGTACTGCACGCTCTATAGTGAATCCCCTCTTTTGTTTCAACTCTCTCGACTCTCCCAACCCAACTCACTCGAACTCAACCAAGGCTCCTAAGCCATGGCTCCTAAGCCTAACTCTCTCTAGCTTTATTTCACACCTGTTGCTAGTGTAGGTACTTGTGTAGACACTAGTCCAGGAGCTGCTCCGGAGGACGCTTCGCTGACTTTCACTCTGGACTCCGGAGCTTCGCAGTGTTTCTTCCGCGACCGCACGACACTTACCCCGCTTCCTACACCGATCGCTGTAGCACTGGCTGATCCCACTTCGAGACCAGTCACTGCTCGCTACACTACTAGACTTCCGTGCTCAGCTGTTCCCTCCAGTTTTCTGACCGGCTTCCACGTCCCCTCGTTCTCGAGGAACTTGGTGGGCGTGAGGCCACTCGTGAGTAAGCACGTGGGTGTGTGGATTGATCCTTCTGGCGAGACTGCGGTTTGTGTCGACGGGGACACGTACGCTCGTCTCGCCACCTTTACCGCTGAGCCGGGCTATGGTCTCTACACACTTCACACTGGCACCCGAGAGCAACAGCAGCAGCACTGGCTACTGCCCCCGACCCCTATCACTGCCCCCCGTCAGGTTCCCGCGTCCCACCAGGTTGCCGCGTCTCCCCAGGTAGCTGTGTCTGGTCCAATTGCTGCGTCGGGCTCCTGCCGGTCACTTGCCCACCCCACCGTTCTGTGGCACCACCAGATGGGGCACCCGTTCATTCCTCGCCTGCGCACTATATCTAGTCAGCGTCTTGCCTTGGTCCTCCCGCAAATCTTTCCGTCGCTGCCGCCTTCGCTTGCACCACCTTGCGGTCCCTGCGTCGAGGGTCGGCTGTGCGCCACCCCTCACTCCTTCTCGTATCGTCCGGCCACCGAGCCCTTCGAGACTCTCGACTTGGACGTCTGGGGCCCCGCCCCTCGCCCTGGCCCTGAGCGAGAGAGTTTCTTTCCGGTGGTCGTTAACGACTACTCTCGCTACACCACAGTGTTCCCCCTGGCAAAGAAGTCTGAGGTGACTTCTACGCTCATCCGGAGGCTACTTACCACTGTGGACACTCGTGGTTGTCGTGTCAGCTGTCTTCATTCCGGCCGTGGGGGTGAGTTTTGCTCCAGCATTCTCGCTGGATTCTGTCGCGAGCAGGGCATAATGGGGTTGCTGAGCGCCGTATAGGCTTGGTCATGGAGATTGCACACACCTCCATGATACACGCCAGTGCGCCCCATTTTCTGTGGCCCTACGCGGTTCGGTACGCCGCTCACCAGCTGAACCTCTGGCCACTTGTCTCTCGGCCAGAGGCTTCACCGACCAGTCTTTGGACCGGGTCCCCTGGTGCTGCATCGTGTTTCCGTGTCTAGGGTTGCTTAGCGCTTGTTCGCGACACCTTTGCGGATAAGCTCTCCCTTCGTGCCCTTCCCTGCGTCTTCCTTGGTTTCCCCATTGACTCCTCTGACTTCACCTTTTACCACCCTCCCCTTTACCAGTTCTTTGACTTCTGCGACGTTTGTTTTGTCAAGTCAGTCCTCTACTACACCCGGTACCCCTGTCGAGGTCTCCCGGTTCATCCTCCCCCTCTCTTCCTGACTTCAGCTCCCCCTCCTGCTCCCCCGGTACAGCCTCCTCCCCTTGGTTCCGCCCAGTTAGGTGTGTCCCACGCTACCCCTCCCCCCTCGGTAGCCCCTCAGGTGCAGCCTCCTCCCCCGTAGTCCTCCTCCCAGCCTACAGCGGACCCTGCAGGAGCAGGTTTTCGTGGCGAGGGCCTTGGCGGTGCTAGCTCTAGAGGTGTTGGAGTTGGAGCAGAGAGTGTACCTGTGCGAGGTCCTGGTTTTGGGGGTGCTGGAGTTGGAGCTGAGCACGTGCCTACAGGAGACTCTAGTCTTCGGGGAGCTGGTGTTAGTGGAGCTGTCCCTGGGGGTGCTACGTCTGGGGGTGCACCCTCTACTGGACCTGGAGAGCCTGGGACGGGCCCTGTTACTTCTGGTGGTGCTGGCTCTGGGGGTGGAGCGACTGGTTCTTGGGAGAGCGGTCCTGGGGCTACCACCGCTCCGGACACTACTCCTCCCCCTCACCCCTACCCGACCTGGCACCAGGCCCGTGTTCGCCGTGCCCGTGAGGAGCAGCTGGAGTTGGAGCGAGAGGAGAGAGAGTTGGAGTGGCAGCAGCTCGAGCTACAACGGCTGGAGGAGCAGCAGCAGCGGCACCCAGAGCAGCAGCAGCAGCAGCAGCAGCAGCAGAAGCAGCAGCCGCCACCTCCTCCTCCTGTCCATGGTCTTCGGACCCTCGGTCTTCCCTCTCCTCTCCTCCCTCCTTCCCCTCTCTTCTCGTCTCTGGTCCTCTGCTTCCTCCTCTTGGCCCCTCCCCAGCTGTTTTCCCTCCTTCACTACCTTCGTTGTCCCCTCCTCTTTCTCACACTTGGCCTTCGCGTCGCTCTCCTCGTGCTCATCCCTCGTCCCCTGTTCCCTTCTCTGACCTTCGTACTGCCCTGCTTTGTTCTAGTCCGCCTCGTTCGTCTCCTTTTGTACTTCCTTCTCCTCTCGAGTTGGCTTTAACTGCTTCCCTCTCTACTCCTGTCACGGACTACTATCGCACGTACCGTCCTGTTCTGTCTCGTATTCTCGGCTCTCTTGTTACCGACCCACGTCCCTCTCTATCCTCTATCTCCGCTCTTACTGCCGTAGTCACTGAGTTTGCCTCTACTCGCCGCCTTGACTACACCACCAGTCTTGTGGCTGCTCTTCCTACCAGTCCTCTGGCCGTCAGAGGTGAGTCTGCCCTTGGCTGTGACGCCCTAGAGGACAGGCAGTTTGAGCTAGAGTTCCTGGCAACCGCTTCCCCTGATCTCTGTGCCATACTGCTCGCTCCTTAGGGAGACCCCGATGCCCTTGACATACCGACTCCTCGCACTTACGCTGAGGCAGTGTCAGGGCCTTGGGCCTCTCATTGGAGAGCTGCCATGGACTTAGAGATGGCCTCCTACACATCCACATGCACTTACGTCGATGAGGTTCCCCCCCCCCCCCCCCCCCCCCGGGGCGAACGTAGTCGATGGCATGTGTATCTTCAAGGTGAAGCGGCCACCAGGATCTCCTCCGGCCTTCAAGGCGCGCTACGTGGCCACAGATTTCAGTCCGCGCGAGGGAGTTGACTTCTTTCAGACCTTCGTGCCTCCTCCGAAGATGACCACTCTTCGGGTGTTACTGCACGTAGCAGCACAGAGAGACTACGAGCTACACTCTCTCGACTTCTCCACTTCCTTCCTTCAGGGTAGCGTACATGAGGAGGTCTGGTTGCATTGTCCCTCTACCTTCACTGGCACCTTCCCTCCTGGGACCCAGTGGAGGTTGAGGCGACCGGTCTACAGTCTCCGCAGGCTCCCCGTGAGTGGCACGACACCCTTCGTTCTACCCTATCAGACCTCGGTTTCCAGCCGTCTTATGCCGACCTGTCGCTGTTTGTTCGTCGTGGCTCCACACCGTTCTTTGTACTGGTCTATGTCGATGACCTGGTTTTCGCCATTGCTGACAGGGTTGCTTTGGGTGACGTGAAGCGCAAACTGCAGAAGAGACACACTTGCACTGACCTTGGTGAGCTGCGCCACTACCTTGGCCTGCAGATCACCAGGGTCAGAGCCGCTCGCACCATTACACTCTCACAGTCACACATGGTGCAGCAGGTCCTTCAGTAGTTCAAGCTTCAGCACTCCACAGTACAGCGCACACCTCTTGCTGTTGACCACAGACTCACTGGTCCTTTTCCTGACGAGCCGTTTGAGCCTAGTGGTCCCTATGCAGAGCTTGTGGGCTGCCTCATGTACCTGATGACTTGTACTCGCCCGGACCTTGCCTACCCTCTCAGCATCCTTGCTCACTTTGTTGCACCAGGGAGACACTGTCCAGTTCACTTGACAGCTGCTGTGAGGGTGGCAAAGTACCTAGCGATGACATCAGGCATGGGGTTGGTACTTGGAGGGACACAACCGGTCGACTTTACTGGTCACTGTGACTGTTCTTACGCTGACGACGCCGAGACCCACAGGTCTACACACGGTTAATGTTTCAGCCTGGGCTCTGGAGCTGTTTTGTGGAGGTCCACTCGCTCCTCCTTGGTCTCGACCTCCACCGCTGAGGCTGAGATCTACGCTGGAGCCATGGCTGCACAGGAGCTGCGTTGGTTGACTTTCTTGCTCACAGACCTTGGTGAGCGGCCGAGCTCTGCACCAACCTTGTTCACTGACAACAAGGCAGCGATTCTTCTCTGTCAAGAGCCTCGACTGTAGAGCAGAGTGAAGCACATCAACGTTAGGTACTTTCTTCCGCGAGAGTTGCAGAGGTGTGGACAGGCTCGCTTGGACTTGTTGGAATAACTGAACAGGAATGGATGAACTAACAGTGAAATCAGTACAAGTACCTAACCCTAGAATTGTGTACCCCCTATAGGCTAACCCACTGTAGCCTAAACAAACAACATATATATAATGTTTGACACACCCCCATAGGCGAAGTGGGGGAGAACTAGGGGTCACAAGACCAGTCAAGGCAAGCAAGGCAAAACAAGCTCAGGCTGGATCTCAAGGATACCACACAAATTCCGAGCATAAGCAAGTGGTCACAAGACCAGTTCACATGCAGGTTTATAATAGAGCAAAAGGTACAAGGATCACAACCTAGCAAGAGTAAACATGCAGGTATATATATATAGAGATCACAGTACAAACAGACTCAAGAAGTAAGCAAGTGAGGTCCAGTAGGCACAAGACCTAGAAGAGTGCAAAAGCGCTGATGGTCACAAGGCTGAAGCGCCTTGGTGAACACATCAGCAGTGTTGGCCTTAGAGGCCACGTAACGCAGGCGAAGCTGACCACGCTGCTGCAGCTCTCGAGCAAGGAAGTACCGCAGAGCAATGTGCTTCGTTCTGTGCTCCAATCTGTGCTCCTCACACAAGGCAATGGCTGCCTTGTTGTCGACGTACAGCACTGGAGGAGAACGAGGCTGCTCTCCAAGGTCGGTCAGCAAGTAGGTGAGCCAGCGTAGCTCCTGGGCCGCCATGGCTGTGGCGTAGATCTCAGCCTCACAACTGGAGCTGAGAACAGAAGAAGAGCGAGTAGAACGCCAAGAAACTGAACCACAGCCAAGACTGAAGGAGTAGCCCTGAGACGACCGCTGAGTAGCCTGGTCGTCTGCCCAAGAAGCGTCTCAGTGCCCAGTGAGAACAACTGGGACTCGCCCTCCAAGCACTAGCCCCATGCCCGACGTACTGCACAAGTAGCGCAACACCCTCTTAGCTGCATCCATGTGCTCCTTCCGGTGACGGTCGGGAGCGACATAGCGTGCAAGAATGCTGAGAGGGTATGCAAGGTCAGGTCGAGTGCAGGTCATCAGGTACATGAGGCAACCCACAAGCTCTGGATACGGGCCACTCAACTCTACGGACTCATCCGAAGGCTGAGCTGAGAGCGAGTGACTGGTAGGCAGAGGAGTGGGCTGAGGCGAGGAGTACGTGAAGCGGAAGCGCTGAAGGACCTGCTGCACCATGTGTGACTAAGTCAAGGTGATGGTGCGGCGTGCTCTGTCCCGGGTGATCCGCAAGCCAAGATAGCTTGTCAGTTCACCCAAGTCTGTGCACGTGTGTCTCTTCTGCAGTTCCGACTTCACGTGGGCGAGTGCCACAGTGTCAGCAGTAGCAAAGACCAAGTCGTCGACGTACACAAAGATGTAGAACGGCGGCAGTGAGGTGTCGGTGCGTAGAAACAGCGACGGGTCAGCAGTAGAAGGGGCGAACCCAAGAGCCGCAAGCGTAGTCCTCAGTGTGTCGTGCCACTCACGAGGCCCCTGGCGGAGACCGTAGACTGGCCGTCGGAGGCTCCACTGAGTACCAGGAGGGAACGACCCAGTGAAGCCAGGTGGACGGCGCAGCCAGATCTCCTCGTGCAGGCTGCCCTGTAGGAAAGCAGTGCTGAAGTCAAGCGAGTGGAGCTCGTAGTCACGCTGAGCGGCGACGTGCAGCAGAACCCGAAGAGTGGTCATCTTCGGGGTCGGGGAGAAGGTCTGGAAGAAGTCAACTCCCTCGCGCTGACTGAAGCCTCGTGCAACGTAACGCGCCTTCAAGACAGGTGGAGAGCCCGGCGGCCGCTTCACCCTGAAAATCCACATGCCACTGACGATGTTCGCCCCAGGTAGGGGAACTTCGTCGACGTAGGTGCCTGTGGACTTCCAGGAAGCCATCTCTGTGTCCATGGCCGACTGCCACTGAGAGGAGTAGGGACCGGCCATCGCCTCTGCGTAAGAGCGTGGGGTCAGGATGTCTGGTGCATCCGGGTCTCCCTCAGGGGCAACAAGCATGGACACGAGATGGGACAAAGCGGCAGCAAAGCACTCAAACTACTCCTGCCTGTCCTCAAGGACGTCAGTGCCAAGAGCACACTCACCCTCGACGGACGGAGGACAGACAGACTCAGACTCAGCAACCAGGCTAGCAGCCTCGTCTAGTCGACAGGTGGCAGCAAAGTCGACAAGCTCAGCAACTAAGGCAGACGCAGCAGCAGACTGAAAGGAAGGGTCAGTGACAACAGTAGCCAGGAGACGCGTGACGGTAGGACTGGCAGCACGAAGAGAGTATGACGCAGGGTCAGCAAGAGCAAGAAGAGAGGAAGCAAGAGGAGACGGCAGTGGGACACGCTGTGGAGCAGTGGACGGACAAAGCGCCATCCGGTGAGTGCCTGGGACAGTAGGAAGACGCTGACGCTGGACACGACTACTAGAGAGAGCAGTGCGGACAGGCGACTCAGGACGAGACTCAGGCGACACAGGACGAGACTCAGGCTCACGATGCTCAGTATGACCTCCAGTCGGACAAGTGTAAGGAGCAGGACCAGGGAGAGAGGAGGCAAACGGCAATTGCGACTGCAGCTGGACAGACGGAGGACACGCTAAGGAGGGAGGAGGACAAGGAGGAGGGAGCTGACCTAGAACCTGCTGAAGGAGCGGAACGAAGTACGGCCGGGACCGTGCAGCGACACCAGAGCCAGTAGGGACACCTGCACCAGGGTCCGCAGCACCAGCAGCAGCTCGAACGCCCGGGTCCGCAGCACCAGCAGCAGCTCCAACACCTGGGTCTGCAGCACCAGCAGCAGCTCCAACGCCCGAGTCCTCAGCACCAGCACCAGCTCCAACGCCCGCGTCTGCAGCACCAGTAGCAGCTCGAACACCTGGGTCCTCAGTACCAGCAGCAGCTCCAACGCCCGGGTCAGAAGCACCAGCAGCAGCTCCCACGACAGCGGGGTCCGCAACACGAGGCACGCCACTCCGAAGAGTGCAGCGCCGCTCGTACCACTCACGGATCCGCTCACGGGAGGGGAGCTCCCGAACAGGAGGAGAAGCACTAGCACCAGTCCCAGCAGCACGCCTGGCTCGAGCAGCACCTCTCCTGAGGCTGCAGTACTGTAAGTACCACTCACGCAGCTGCTCCGAGGAGAGGGCTCCTCCAGGTGTAGGACTCCCAGGCCCAGTACCTCCAGACCCAGAACCCCCAGACTCTGGACTCTGCGGCTCAGCACCCCGAAGCTCGGTACCCCCAAGCTCAGCACCCCCAGGCTCCACACCCCCAGGCTCCACACCCCCAGGGTCCACACTCCCAGGCTCAGCACCCCCAGACTCCAGACCCCCAGGCTCCACACCCCCAGGCTCCACACCCCCAGGAGGACGAGAGTCGACAGCTACCTCAACAGGCTCAACCGGGTCTACCTGAGACACACCTGAGGGAGCGGCACCCTGAGGGGGGAGGGGGTCTTCAACAGCAGCACCTAGCGCGAGGAAGAGAGGCGGGGGGGGGAGCGGGGCAGTGCGGTAGGGGAAGAGGCGGTAGTAGGGGACGGACTCGTCAAAAGTGACGTCCTGAGAGGGCAAGACTCGGCGCGAGGTGGCGTGGTAAAACTGCCAACTAGACGCGTCCGGGACGAAGCCGAGGAAGACGCAGGGAATAGCACGGGAGGAGAGCTTGTCCGCAGACGAATCACGGACAAAAGCTCGAGATCCCCAGACCCGGAAACGCGACGCATCGCCAACCTCCCCCATCCACAGCAGCGTGGGCGAGGTCTCCGGCAAGGAGACACGGGGCCAGAGGTTGAGCTGATGCGCAGCGTACCATACCGCAAACAGCCACAGAAAGTGGGGGGCAGCCGCATGGATCAAGGAGGTATGGGCGACCTCCATGACCAGGCCAATGCGGCGCTCCGCAACCCCATTCTGCTGTGGAGAGGCCGGAAGCGTGAATGACTGCTCAATGCCGTGCTCAGCACAGTAGGCTGCCAAGAGGTCGGAGGAGAACTCACCACCTCTGTTAGAGTGCAAGCGGAGGACAGGAAAGTCCGAGTGAAAACTCTCGCTCAGCTGGAGACGGGCTCTGCGGATCCAAGGGATCAAGACATCAGGGACCTCACCCTTGGTGCGCAAGGGGAAGACCGTGGTGTAGCGCAAGTAGTCGTCAACAACTATCAGGAAGTACCTCTCCTGACCCTGACCACGGACGCGGGCTGGGCCCCACACGTCCATGTGGAGCGTCTGCAAGGGAGCAGTCGTCGGGGGAAACGAGGAGGAGTGAGGAGCGGCGCGCTGCCGTCCCTCGACACAGGGGAGACAGGTAGGAGCAGGGGAGGGCGGGAGGGGAGGAAGGACCCTAGGCAGGCCACAGACAAGATACCGGGAGTGCATGGCACGAAGCCGTTGCACAGACGAGTGGCCAAGGCGGTGGTGCCTGAGGACAGTCTCGTGTGCCAAAGAGCGACACGAGCAGGGGGCCGTCAGCTGACCTGACGCGGACGCAGACGCAGACGCAGCTACCTAAGGGGACTCAGTAGTCAGTGTGTACAGGTCCGACCCTGGCTGCCGAGTGAAGGTAGCCAAGTGACGGCCCGTACGAGCACACGTACAGTGTGTCACGCGCTCGTAGGCAAGGGTGAGCTGGTGAACACCCCCGTCCTAGAGCGCACATCCTACCACCAAGTTCGTAGAGAACGAGGGGAGGTGGAGACCTGACAGTGTGCCCGACGGGACCGCAGGACAGGGAAGGACAGTGGAAGAGGTCGCAATGACCGGACCCCCAGAGGGGTCAGCAAGGGAGACAGCAACTGGCCGAGCAAGTGGCTCAAGGGCAGTGCGGTCACGAAAGAAGCAGCGAGAAGCACCTGAGTCCAGTGTGAAGGTGTGTAGTGCTGCAGTCGACTCAGTACCAAGGGGGGCGACAAGCACCTAGAGCAGCTGCCTTACCAGCACCTGGGGTAGCCGACACGCTAGGACCTGGAGCGGCAGACGCACTGGCCCTAATGCCCGGGTCGGGCGGCACACACAGGTACTCAGCACCCTCTCCACTTGTAGACATCACATACATAGCAGATAGAATAGCATCAAAGTCTAGAGCATAGATATCAATCCCCTTCTTCAGGAGATCAATCCAGCGGGGCAACTCAGTGGCCTGAAGGAACTGAACACGCCAAGCGTCGGCGAGACGAGCGAAGCAGCGCTGTGTGGCGTGCGGTCGTCCACACTGCTGACCAGTGCGGTCACCAGTGCGAATGACGTACGTGCAGCTAAGACCACCCCCACCCCCGTGCTGAGAGTACCACTCACGGACCTCCTGGGGCGAAGGAGTGTGCTGCTGGCCCTGGCCACCGCCAGCGCCTCCACGGCCACCACCACCGCCGCCACCTCCTCGACCACCCCAACCCCTGCCGCCTCCTCGTCCACCGCCACCCCAACCACTGCCTCCGCCCCTGCCACCTCCCCCGCCTCTGCCGCCACCACCCCCACCGCTGCCACTAGTCCCCCCAGTCGTGCCACCACCCTCGCCGCCTCCACCGCCCCCACCGCCGCCTCCCCCGCCGTCGCCACCACCACCCTTGCCCCCTTTGCCCTTGCCGCTGCGGCGCCCGCTAGAAGCAGACGCAGCGCCGACCTTCTCAGCACCAAGAAGGTCGACAGCAGCAGCAGAGGCGACAGAGGGAAGAAGGGGGGAAGGAGAACACCCCTCAAAGAACGGGGTACGGGGGTCGCCACGAGAGGCACCTACAGCGACTATGCTAGTCTCAGCTGCAAGCAGTTCCTTCTCGAGGAGGGCAATCGTGAGCTCAGTGGGGCAGCGAGCTAGGAAGTGGTCCCTGACAGCACGAAGTGTGTCAGGGAGGCGGGTGACTAGGTGGTAGAGAGTGAGCTAGAGTGGAGGGGGGTGCGTGGCAAGGAACTCAGCGGGCATGGCGGCACGGAAGCGGGCCTCACTAGTACGGAGGTGCGTGATGAGGTCAGCGACTGTGTGAAAAGAGGCCAGGTTGGGAAACAGGTAGGGGAGGGAGAGACGGCCTAGTGCGGCAGAGGCAGGTGAGGAGTAGCGAGCAACTACAGCTGTGTACAGTGCCTGTGCAGTCTTGTGCTGGCTGAAGTGCTCGCGTTCGTCTATCGGCAGGGAGTTGCGAATAGCGAAGCGAGCGTGGGCATCACGAGTCTGCCACTGTGAGCAAGCAGTGCTGTTAGCAGTAGCAGCAGGGGCAGTGACATGGCCTAGGGCGTGATCGTACAGTGAGATGTCATCCTTGGCTGTGAGCTGTAGGTAGAGGTGCAGGTCATCTAGCCAGGTGTCAAACTTCACTGGGCGGCCCTCAGCATAAAAAACTAGAACCTGTGGGCTAGCCATAGGAGCAGTAGAAGTAGCAGCAGTAGCAGTAGAAGAAGTAGTTACAGCAGCTCAGTTTGGGTAGGGCGGCGCGGCTCGGGTGGGGCGGCTCGGTTCGGGTCGGGTCGCGCGGCTCGTCTGGGTTTGCGCGGCTCGGCTCTAGTCGCGCGGCTCGGGTCGCCCGGCTCGGTTCGGTCGCGCGGCTCGGTTCGGTCCCGGGCTGTGGCGGTACTTGGCCGCTCGGGGCCTCTAGGGACAGTGGGCGCGGGGCCAACGGGGCCGTTTGGGGCCTTAGGGAGGTGAGCGCGGGCCGTTCGGGGCCTTTTAGGGGTCGACGGGGCCGCTAGGGAGGTAAGCGCGGGGCCTAACGGGGCCACAAGGGGCCGACGGGGCCGTTTGGGGCCGCTATGGAGGTAAGCGCGGGGCCGTTCGGGGCCTTTTAGGGGTCGATGGGGCCGCTAGGGAGGTAAGTGTCAGAATATTATCTTATTGTTCTAGCCTGTAGTGGGGTGCTCTATAGCGAGTACAACCCTTCTAGGGTTTGCTATTTGTATCCTCATTCTTGCTAGTTCAATCCTCTTTCTTTCTTCAAACTTTGACAGTAAGCGCTTGGGCCGTGAGGGGCCTCTAGGGGCGGGCCGTCAGTGCCTTAGGCGCCCTAGGTAGGTAGGTTGGCAGGCAGGTAGGTAGTGGTGGGCCCTTAACAGTTCGGTCCTAGGAAGGACCTGCTCTATACCATGTTAGAATAACTGAACAGGAATGGATGAACTAACAGTGAAATGAGTACAAGTACCTAACCCTAGAATTGTGTACCCCCTATAGGCTAACCCACTGTAGCCTAAACAACCACAACATATATATAATGTTTGACAGGACTTTGTGGAGTCCGAGGCCAACATTGCCGACATCTTCACCAAGGCGCTTCCGCCTTGTGACCACCACAGGTGTTGGAGCTGGAGGCGCTGGAGCTGGAGGCGCTGGAGATGGGGGCGCTGGAGCTGGAGGCGCTTAAGCTAGAGACCCTGGAGCTGGAGGCGCTGGTGCGAGTGGCCCAGGAGCTGGAGGTGCTGGCGCTGGGGGTGCTGGAGCTGGGGGCATTGGAGCTAGAGGTACTGGAGCTGGAGGCGCTAAAGCTGGAGACCCTGGAGCTAGAGGCACTGGAGCTGGAGACCTGGGGCTGGAGGCGCTGGTGCTAGAGGCCCTCGAGCTGGAGGTGCTAGTGCTGGGGGCGCTGGAGCTGGCGGTAGTGGTGCTAGAGGCACTGTGCAGCGGTGACCGTTTTTCGTTCCACCGCCGCCGTCGACTATGCCGCCACCTGGCCACGTTCGCCAGGTTCTTAGTCTCCCATCTTCTACTGGCCTTACTCCTCCCTTACTGAGTCCACCGCCTGATAAGTTGCAGCCAGAGTTATAACCAGACCCCCCAGTGCCTGCTCCTTCTCATTATAGCTTATGCTTTTGTGTAGGCTGTAGTGGGGTAGCCCATATAGGGTACAACCCAATTAGGGTTAGTACTTTTACCCAACTCTTTCATAGTGCATTCATTCTCGTTTCAGTTTTCTCAGAAGGTCGTAGATTGGGCGAACGCATGGAAGCGGAGATAGCGTGTGCATGATTTTTCGGGGGTTTCTTCAGGATCCAATTTATGTTATTCCGACGGGCGTCGATAGCGTGAATGCAATAGAATTAATGCGATAGTGAAAATGAAGTGAACATCGGTATTATTGATGCGGTAGTGCCTTCTGTGGTGCCGCTTATTCTAGGAGGTAGTCGCGACGGATGCGGTCCTTGAAAAATCTAAGGATGCAACGTGTTTTTTTTTTTTTTTTTTTTTTTTTTTTTTTTTTTTTTTTTTTTTTTTTTTTTTTTTTTTTTTTTTTTTTCTGGACGTGAGAGTCTTTTGGGTTAGCTGGTTGATCCGATAGGATGCAAAGTCGTTCGAGATGAGCCCTAAGCAATGAAGTTTAATGTGTCGCGTGTCAAGAAGCGAAGCTATGAAGATATTAGTTTTGGGAGATAAGTTTAGGACAAGGAGCCATAGTGTGAATAGCGTGAGGAAGAGGGTTTTGGCCAAAAAAAAGAGGGCTTCACTATGGCAAAGAAATAACATATAGGCAACAAACAAGAGAATGAGTACACCACCAACAATTTAAAATAACCTACACTAAACTACAGCTACAAGCTGTTACATGTATATTCCAACACTTCCCCATAACTGCCTACAGGAGGAGTTTGTGAAGCAACACCTCCTGGATGGGTACACCACGAACAGCGAAAGCAGCAACAGTAGGCAAGAGCAGTGGCAACTAGTGCAATGGTGGCAGATTCAGCTGCACCAACCCCTTAGCCAAGGTAGAAACGGTAGAAGCAAGTGCATATGGCAGGAGGTCGCCTGGAGAGTGGGTGTGTGCGGCGGCTGTCAGATCTATATGACATAGCTGTTGTAGGCTATAGTGGGGTAGCACATATGGGGTATGACTTTCCAGAGTTTGTACTTGTACCCAACTTTCCCTTAGTCAATTCATTCTCGTTCATTTTCGCATGGTATCGAGCAGGTTCCCCTGTGGGAACTATTCCTAGGGCCCACCTCCTTATTTTTCCTGCCCGGAGCGCGCTTTACTCTGCCCGAGTCGCGCTCCCCTCTTTCGACCCTGTCGCGCCGCCTTAGCGGCCCCGTCGCGTCGCCCTCGCAGCCCCGTTACGTCGCGCCGCCCTAGCGGCCGCGTCGCGCCGCCCTCGCGCCCCCATCGCGCCGCCCTAGCGGCCCTTTTGTGCCGCCCTCGCGGCCTCTTCAAGCCGCCCTCGCGACCCCCCCTCCTAGCCGCCCTAGCAGCCCCGTCGCCTACCTCTGCGGCCCCGGCCAACCCCCTTTCCCGCCCCGGCGCCGCCCTTCCCGGCCTCGGCGCCGCCTCTGCTGGCCCCGTTGCCTACCCTCCGGCCCCGGCGCCTACCCTTTGGCCCCGGCGCCTACCCTGCGGCCCCCTCGCCTACCCTGCGGCCCCGACGCCTACCTCTGCGGCCCCGGCGCCTACCCTGCGGCCCCGTCGCCTACCCTGCGGCCCCGGCGCCTACCCTGCGGCCCCGGCGCCTGCCCTACGGCCCCGGCGCCTACCCTGCGGCCCCGGCGCTACCCTTCCCGGCCCTGGCGCCACCTCTACCGGCCCCGCCGCCGTCCCCACGCGGCCGCCGGCGCCGCCGAGCTACTGCCGAGCCGCCCGAGCCACCCGAGCCGCCCGAGCCGCCGCGCCACCTGAGCCACCCGAGCCGCCGTGTCGTCGAGCTACTGAGCCGCCGTACCGCCGAGCCGCCCGAGCCGCCAGAGCCGCCGAGTCGCCGAGCTGCAGTTGTTGCCGAGCTGCCGTACCGCCGAGTCGCCCGAGCCGCCAGAGCCGCCGAGTCGCCGAGCTGCATTTCCTGCTGAGCCGCCGAGCCGCCAAGCCGCGTGAGCCGCCCTGTCCGGTAAGAGTAGCGCCTCTATCACTGCACTGCCCTTACCCTACTATTCACGCTGCTAGTCTACTGCTATCATGGCTACCTCTAGTGTCCTCGCTTTTGACGCTGAGGGTCGGGCCATTGACTTTGACGTCTGGGTAGATGACCTGCAGCTTTTCTTACAGTGCGATAGGGCAGACATGTCAGAACTATATAGCTTATACTATTGTGTAGGCTATAGTGGGGTATCCCATAGGGGGTACAACCCAATTAGGGTTTCCTATTTGTACTCACTTCTTTCATAGTCATTCCACTCTCGTTCTCTCTTTCACATGGAATCAGAGCAGGTCCCCTACTAGGGACTGTTTCTTGGGCCCACCGAAGCGCGCCCCGAGGCGCGCGTCCTTTTTTTTAGCGACCCGTCGTGTCGCCCTCCCTAGCGGCCTGTCGAGCCGCCCTACCTTGCGGCCCCGCCGCCCTATCGCGCGGCCTCGCCGCCCTAAGTCGCGGCCTGCCCGCCGCCCTACTTCGACGGCCCCGCCGCCCTACGTCGTGGCCCGCCGCCCTACTTCGACGGCCCGCCCGCCGCCCTACGTCGCGGCCCCGCCGCCCTACGTCCCGGCCCGCCCGCCGCCCTACTTCGACGGCCCGCCCGCCGCCCTACGTCGCGGCCCCGCCGCCCTACGTCCCGGCCCGCCCGCCGCCCTACTTCGAAGGCCCGCCCGCCTCCCTACGTCGCGGCCCTGCCGCCCTCAGCTACGCGGCCCCGCCGCCTTCTGCTACGCGGCCCTACCGCCCTCTGCTACGCGGCCCCGCCGCCCCTCGATCGCGGCCCCGCCGCCCTCTGCTACGCGGCTCCGCCGCCCTCTGCTACGCGGCCCCGCCGCCCTCTGCTACGCGGCCCCGCCGCCCTCTCCTACGCGGCACCGCCGCCCTCTGCTCCGCGGCCCCGCCGAGCCGCCCAGCATCAGCCGAGCCGCCCAGCAGCAGCCGAGCCGCCGCCGAGCCGCCGCCGCCTGAGCCGCCGCCCGGGCCGCCGCCGAGCCGCCGCCGCCTGCGCCGCAGAGCCGGAGCCGCCCGAGCCGCCGCCCAGCCGCCCAGCAGCAGCCGAGCCGCCGCCGAGCCGCCGCCGCCCGAGCCGCCGCTGAGCTGCGACCGAGCCGCCGCCCGAGCCGCCCGAACCGCCCGAGCCGCCCGAGCCGCCCGAGCCGCCCGAGCCGCCGTGCTGCTGTTCCTGAGCTGTGTTCTTCTGCTGCTGACCTACCCGACTCTCCCAGCCCGGTGAGACTTCCAGCTGCTGCCATGGCCACCCCCAATGTTCTTACTTTTGACGCTGAGGGGAGGGCCATTGACTTTGCCGTCTGGATTGAAGACCTGCAGCTGTACTTACTGTGTGATGCGATAGATGAGGTCTCTCTTTTTGACTTTGTCTCTGGCGCTGTTCCTGCCCCACCTGCTGATGCTGACTCTGCCGTTCGCTCCAAGTGGGCGACCCGCGATGCTGCTGCACGTCTTGCTGTGCGTCGCCACCTCCCTTCCTCTGAGCGTGCCCACTTTAGTCAGTGCAAGTCCGCTCAGGCCTTGTACGACGCTGTAGTTGCACGCTACTCCTCCCCTTCCTCCGCTACCCTTAGCCGCCTCATGCTACCGTTTCTCTTCCCTGACCTCGCTTCCTTTCCCACTGTCGCTGACCTCGTTACCCACCTCCGTGCTAGTGACACCCGCTACCGCGCTGCCCTTCCTGCTGAGTTCCGCGCTGCGAACCCTCCTCCCATGTACATCACCCTCTACTTTCTCGTCACCCGTCTCCCTGAGTCCCTTCGTGTCGTTAGGGACCAGTTTCTCTCTGTCTGTCCCACCACTCTCACTGTCGACCTCCTTGAGGAGTCCCTGCTAGCGGCTGAGAAGAGTATTGTCGCTGTAGGGGCCTCTCGGGGTGACCCTCGCACCCCCATCTTTGAGGGGTGTGGTCCTTCCCCCCTGCTGCCCTCTGTCGCCTCTGCCGCTGCGGCCGACCTCACTGGTTTTGAGTCGGTCGGCGCGGCGTCTGCCCCCAGCGGCAGACGCCGCTCTGGCAAGAGCAAGGGGGGCAGGGGAGCGGGTGGAGCTCGAGGGGGCGGTGGAGGAGGCGGTGGGGGTGGCGGGGGGAGTGGGGGTGGCGGTGGGGGTGGTGGCGGGAGTGGAGGTACTGGTGGCGGCGGTGGAGGCGGAGGTGGCGGCGGAGGTGGTAGCGGAGGAGGCGGTGGGAGCGGTGGGAGCGACGGTCCTGGTGGGGGAGGTGGCGGTGGAGACGGGGGTGGCGGTGGAGGCGGGGGTGGCGGTGGAGGCGGGGGTCGGAGTGGCTCGTCCCAGCGGAGCAGCTCTGGGGGTGGTCAGCGCCAGCAGCAGCAGCAGCAACAGCAGCAGCCGCAGCAGCAGCCACAGCAGCAGCAGCGCTCTCGCACCGTCCCCGGCCCTCAGCAGCTCCGTGAGTGGTACTTGCAGCGTCAGCGTGGTGGTGCGCTTGGTCCCTGCCCCTACGTTCTTCGCACAGGTGACCGTGCAGGGGAGAGGTGTGGAGGCGCCCACACAGCCCGCCGCTGCTTTGGCCGCCTGACCGACGCCTGGCGTCAGCAGTTTCCGGAGGCCGCTGAGATCCCCCGCTGGGGAGAGCTGTCTAGGGCTGGTGTAGCTATTTATGATCTTGATTTTGATGCTATTCTCTCTGCTATGTATGCTGTGACTGGTAGTGATGAGGATGACTGTTACCGGTGTTTCCCGCCCGACCCGGGCATTGGTACTGCCGCGTCAGGTACTAGTGAGGCTGCTGCTCTAGGTGCCAGTGCGTCTGTGCTCTCAGGTGCTGGTGAGTCTGCCCTCTCAGGTACTGTGTCGGCTTCGGCCTCTCACACCTTCACCCTTGACTCTGGAGCGTCTCGCTCCTTCTTTAGGGACCGCACCACTCTCACGTCGCTGAGTCGGCCGGTTGCGGTGTCCCTGGCTGACCCCTCTGGGGGGCCTGTCCTGTCTCGCTTCTCCACTGTCCTCCCGTGTCCGGCGGCCCCCTCTGGCACCCTGACTGGTCTCTACCTCCCCTCGTTCTCGACGAACTTGGTGAGTGGTGCTGACCTCCAGGATGCGGGTGTCCACCAGTTCACCCCTGCTCGTCAGCGGGTGACCCACTGCACGGAGGCGGATACAGGTCGCCACCTGGCTACGTTTACACGTCGGCCAGGGTCGAGCCTGTACACACTGACCACTGCTTCTCCTCCAGGTGCTGAGTCTGGTAGGGTCCCTTCGTCTGGTCAGGTGTTTGCTGCAGCGTCCAGGTCTGGTCCTGAGTCTGCCCCTTGCTCGTGTCGTCGGCTGTCTCACGAGACCCTCCTCTGGCACCACCGCCTTGGCCACCCCTCTCTGCTTCGGCTCAGAGGCATGGCCTCGCGAGTCCTTATGTCTGGTCTTCCCCGGTCTCTCCCTCCCCTTCCTCCGGGCCCTGGCCCTACCTGTGTCCCCTGTGTCGAGGGGCGCCAGCGTGCTGCCCCTCACTCCTCCCAGTTTCCTCCGACAGAGGCCCCGTTGCAGACGCTTCACATGGACGTGTGGGGCCCAGCCCGCGTCCGTGGACAGGGTCAGGAGCGCTACTTCCTGCTGGTGGTTGACGACTACTCGCGTTACACCACAGTCTTCCCCTTGCGCAGCAAGGGTGAGGTCACTGCGGTGTTGATCGACTGGATCCGCGCAGCTCGTCTCCAGCTTCGGAGGAGCTTTGGCTCTGACTTCCCTGTTTTGCGTCTGCACTCGGACAGAGGCGGAGAGTTCTCCTCTGGCCTCCTGAGTGCCTACTGTCGTGCACGAGGCATCCGTCAGACCTTCACGCTTCCGGACTCACCACAGCAGAATGGGATTGCTGAGCGCCGCATTGGCATGGTCATGGACGTCGCTCGTACGTCCATGATGCATGCGGCTGCTCCCCATTTTCTGTGGCCGTTTGCGGTCAGGTACGCTGCGCACCAGATCAACCTCCACCCCAGGGTCTCTCGACCGGAGACCTCCCCAGCCCTGCTGTGGACGGGGAAGGTTGGCGATGCGTCGGCGTTCCGGGTCTGGGGATCTCGGGCGTTTGTTCGCGACCTGTCTGCGGACAAGCTGTCCCCTCGTGCTTCTCCCTGCGTCTTCCTGGGGTTCCCCCCCGACGCCCCTGGGTGGCAGTTTTACCACCCCACCTCTCGACGTGTTCTGTCCTCCCAGGACGTCACGTTCGACGAGTCGGTACCCTACTACCGCCTCTTCCCCTACCGCACTCCGTCCCTCCCCCCACCCCCGCTCTTCCTGGTACCAGGCCCCCCCCCGGTAGTCCCCCTCCCCCCTCAGGGTCCTGCCCCTTCAGGTGTGTCCCAGGTAGACGCGGTCGAGCCTGTCGAGGTCACTGGTGACTCTGGTGCTGCTGCGGGAGCTGAGCCTGGGGGTGCGGAGTCTGGGGGTGCTGAGCCTGGGGGTGCTGAGCCTGGGGGTGCTGAGCCTGGGGGTGCTGAGCCTGGGGGTGCTGAGCCTGGGGGTGCTGAGCCTGGGGGTGCTGAGCCTGGGGGTGCTGAGCCTTGGGGTGCTGTGCCTAGGGGTGCTGAGCCTGGGGGTGCTGCGTCTGGGGGTGCTGAGCCTGGAGGTGCCGAGCCTGGGGGTGCTGTGCCTGGGGGTGCTGAGCCTGGGGGTGCTGTGCCTGGGGGTGCTTCGTCTCGCCGGGAGCCACTCTCCCCGCAGGAGCTGCGTGAGTGGTTTGCCAGGCGCTGGAGGTGTGCTGCTGGTGCTGGTGGTTCTTCGGCTGCAGAGGGTACTGCTGCCTCGCGTCCCGCCGGTGCTCGTACTGTGGGTGCTGGAGCTGCTGGGTCTGAGAGTTCTCCTGGAGCTGGTGCTACTGAGGGTGTTGGCGCTGAGCCTGCCGTTGGCGGCCCGACTGACAGTGCTCCTGGTGCTGCGGCTGGAGGTTCTGGAGCTTCTGGTGGTGCTGCTGGAGGTGCTGCTGGAGTGGGTGCTCCTGCCGGGGCTGCTGGTGCTGTTCCTGCTGTTTCTAGCGTCGCCGCGCGGCCCCGACCGTACTTCGTTCCGCTCCTGCAGCAGGTTCTTGGTCTTACACCTCCTCCTCCTCCCTTAGAGGGTCCGCAGCCTGTCCGGTCACAGCCACAGCTACAGCCTGCCTCCCCTTTGCCTGCTCCGTCTCCCTACACTGGTCCGACTGGAGGTCTTACTGAGCGTCGTGAGCCTGCGTCTCGTCCTGTGTCGCCTGTTCGTACTGAGCGCGCTAGTGGTCGCGGGTCGCGTCAGCGTCCTCCTCCTGTTCCTGGCACGCACCGGATGTCACTGCGTCCGTCCACTGCTCCTCTGCGTGCCCCTTTGCCTTCTCCTCCTGCTTCCTCTCTTCCTGCTCTTGCCGACCCGGAGTCGGACTCTCTTCGTGCTGCCAGTCCTACTGTCACGCGTCTCCTTGCTACAGCTGTCACTGACCCTTCCTTCGAGTCGTCTGCTGCGTCTGCCCTTGTCACTGAGCTTGTCGACTTTGCTGCGCGCTGTCGTCTAGACTACGCTGCCCGTCTTGTCACTGAGTCTGAGTCCGCCTGTCCTCCGTCCGTCGGGGGTGAGTGTGCCCTTGGCACGGACGTCCTTGAGGACAGGCAGGAGGAGTTCCAGTGTCTAGCCGCCGCTTCACCTCGTCTCGCGTCTGTACTGCTAGCCCCTGAGGGAGACCCGGATGCACCAGACATCCCGACTCCGCGCTCTTACGCGGAGGCGATAGAGGGTCCCTACTCCTCTCAGTGGCAGGCAGCTATGGATGCAGAGATGGCTTCCTGGAAGTCCACAGGCACCTACGTTGACGCTGTTCCCCCCCCTGGGGCGAACATCGTCAGTGGCATGTGGATTTTCAGGGTGAAGCGGCCGCCGGGTTCTCCGCCTGTCTTCAAGGCGCGTTACGTGGCTCGTGGCTTCAGTCAGCGGCAGGGGGTTGACTACTTTCAGACCTTCTCCCCCACCCCGAAGATGACCACTCTTCGGGTCCTGCTGCACGTTGCTGCTCACCGTGACTACGAGCTGCACTCTCTCGACTTCAGCACAGCTTTCTTGCAGGGCAGCCTGCACGAGGAGATCTGGCTGCGTCGCCCACCTGGCTTCACTGGGTCTTTCCCTCCTGGTACCCAGTGGAGTCTCCGGCGTCCAGTCTACGGTCTCCGCCAGGCGCCACGTGAGTGGCACGACACACTGAGGACTACACTCGCGGCACTTGGGTTTGCTCCTTCTACTGCCGACCCGTCGCTGTTTCTGCGCACCGACACCTCTCTGCCGCCGTTCTACATCCTCGTGTACGTCGACGACTTGGTCTTTGCCACAGCTGACACTGCTGGACTCGCCTACGTGAAGTCCGAGCTGCAGAAGAGACACACGTGCACTGACCTGGGTGAACTGCGCAGCTATCTTGGCTTGCAGATCACCCGGGACAGAGCACGCCGCACCATTACCCTGACTCAGTCACACATGGTGCAGCAGGTCCTTCAGCGCTTCGGCTTCACGTACTCCTCGCCTCAGGCCACTCCTCTGCCTACTCGCCACTCGCTCTCAGCTCTGCCTTCGGATGAGTCCGTAGAGTCGAGTGGCCCGTATGCAGAGCTTGTTGGCTGCCTCATGTACCTGATGACCTGCACACGACCTGACCTTGCATACCCTCTTAGCATTCTCGCACGCTATGTTGCTCCTGGGAGACACCGACCAGAGCACATGGCTGCAGCGAAGAGGGTGTTGCGCTACTTGTGCAGTACGTCGGGCATGGGGCTAGTGCTTGGAGGGCGCAGTCCAGTGGTCCTCACTGGGCACGCGGACGCTTCTTGGGCTGACGACCAGGCTACGCAGCGGTCGTCACAGGGTTACACCTTCAGCCTTGGTTCCGGCTCTGTTTCGTGGCGGGCTACCCGCTCGTCTTCTGTTCTCGGCTCCAGTTGTGAGGCTGAGATCTACGCCGGGGCTATGGCTGCACAGGAGTTACGCTGGCTCACCTACCTGTTGACCGACCTTGGACAGCAGCCTCGTTCTCCTCCAGTCCTGTACGTAGACAACAAGGCCATGCTGGCCTTGTGTCGAGAGCAGAGACTGGAGCACAGAACGAAGCACATTGCTCTCCGCTACTTTCTTGCTCGTGAGCTACAGCAGCGTGGACAGTTGCGACTTGCGTACGTGGCCTCTGAGGCCAACACTGCTGATGTCTTCACCAAGGCACTTGCGCCTTGTGATCATCAGCGTTGTTGCACGCAGTTGGGTCTTGTGCCTGTCTTGCCTCACTTGCTCTCCTCTTGACCTTGCTTGTACCTTCGCCTATATATACTCTTGCTCTTGCTTACTTGACTCTTGTATATCTCTATATATGATCTTGCATGTGAACTGGCCATGTGGCCTTGAACTTGTGCTCGGAATGTGTGGTGACTTTGTGATCCACCCTGAGCTTTGCTTTGCTTTGCTTGACTGGTCTTGTGACCCCTTGTTCTCCCCCACTTTGCCTATGGGGGTGTGTCAGAACTATATAGCTTATACTATTGTGTAGGCTATAGTGAGGTATCCCATAGGGGGTACAACCCAATTAGGGTTTCCTATTTGTACTCACTTCTTTCATAGTCATTCCACTCTCGTTCTCTCTTTCACAAGACAGTCTCTCCCTCTTTGACCTCACTTCTGGTACCTCTCCTGCCCCTGCTGCTGATGCTGACGCCATTGTTTGCTCGTAGTGGGCCACACGCGATGCTGCTGCACGTCTTGCTGTGCGTCGCCACCTGCCTACCTCAAAGCGTGCGCACTTTAGCCAGTACAAGAGTGCTTAGACCTTGTACGACGCTGTAGTTGCACGCTACTCCTCCCCAGCCACTGCTGCACTGAGCCGCCTCATGCTACCGTACCTCTTCCCTCACCTTGCTGCCTTTCCCACAGTCGCTGACCTCATTACGCACCTCCGCACTGGTGACACTCGCTACCGCGCTGCGCTTCCTGCTGAGTTCTGCACCAAGAACTCCACCCCCATGTACATCACCCTCTACTACATAGTCACTCGGCTCCCTAACTCTCTCCGCGTAGTTAGGGACCACTTCCTTTCAGTTTGCCCCACCGCTCTCACCGTTGACCTCCTCGAGAAGGCCCTCCTAGCGACAGAGAAGAGCATAGTTCTTGTAGGAGCCTCTCGTGGTGACCCTCGCACCCCCATCTCTGAGGGGTGTTCCCCCTCCCCCCTTTTTCCCTCTGTTGCCTCTACTGCTGCGGCCAACCTCGTTGGTTTTGAGTCGGTCGGCGCTGCGTCTGCCCCTAGCGGGAGACGCCGCACCGGCAAGGGCAAGGGGGGCAAGGGCGCTGGAGGGGCTGGAGGGGGTGGCGGAGGTGGCGGTGGCGGCAGTGGAGGGGGTGGGGGTGGTGGTGGGAGTGATGGCGGGGGTGGAGGTGTCGGTGGCGGCAGTGGAGGCGGAGGCGGCGGTGGCCGTGGGGGCGGAGGTGGCGGAGGTGGCGGCGGAGGAGGAGGCGGCGGCGGATCCGACGGGGCTCGTCAGGGTAGCGCTGCGCAGAGGGTCGGCTCCGGTGGTGGTCAGCGCCAGCAGCATCAGCGCACTCGTGACATCCCCCCCACTTAGCAGCTCCGTGAGTGGTACGCTGCACGCCAGCGGGGTGGGGGTACTGGTTCGTGCACCTACGTTCTATGCACCGGCGACCGCGCGGGTGAGCAGTGCGAGGGTGCGCACTCCACCCAGCGCTGCTTTGGCCGCCTTACGGACGCTTGGCGTCACCAGTTCCCTGAGGCCATTGAGATCCCTCGCTTGGGCGAGCTGTGTAGGGCGGGAGTAGCTATCTTTGACCTTGACTTAGATGCTATTCTTGCTGCCATGTATGCTCTGACTATTAGTGATGAGGGTGACTGTTACCGGTGCATTGAGACTGCTACTCTAGGTACTGGTGAGGGTGCTGCTCTAGGTGGTAGCAAGGGTGTTGCTCTAGGTGCCAGTGCGTCTGCTTCCTCAGGTGCTGGTGAGTCTGCTCTCTCAGGTACCGCGTCGGCTTCGGCCTCCCACACCTTCACCCTTGACTCGGGGGGCTTCTCGCTCCTTCTTTCGAGACCGCACCACACTCACGCCGCTTGGTCGGCCAGTTGCAGTCTCTCTGGCAGACCCCTCTGGGGGTCCTGTCCTTGCTCACTTCTCCACTGTCCTCCCGTGTCCGGCGGCCCCCTCTGGCACCCTGTCTCGTCTTTACCTCCCCTTGTTCTCTATGAACTTGGTGAGTGGTGATGACCTACAGGATGCGAGGGTTCACCAGTTCACTCCTGCGAGTCAGCAGGTGACCCATTGCACGGACGCTCGGACAGGCCGACACCTGGCCACGTTTACACGTCGGCCGGGGTCGAGCCTGTACACACTGACCACTGAGTCTCCTCCTATCACTATGTATGGTAAGGTAGCTGCGTCGGGTCAGGTGTTTGCTGCAGCGTCCAAGTTTGGTCCTGAGTCTGCCCCCTACTCGTGTCGCCTCCTATCTCACGAGACTCTCCTTTGGCACCACCGCCTTAGTCACCTCTCCCTGCTTCGTCTCCGAGGCATGGCCTCTCGTGTCCTTGTCTCTGGTCTTCCCCGGTCCCTCCCTCCCCTTCCCCCGGGGCCTGCCTCTGCGTGCGTCCCCTGCGTCGAGGGGCGGTAGCGTGCTGCCCCTCACTCCTCCCAGTTTCCTCCGACAGAGGCCCCACTGCAGACGCTTCACATGGACGTGTGGGGCCCAGCCCGCGTCCGTGGACAGGGTCACGAGCGCTACTTCCTGCTGGTGGTTGACGACTACTCGCGTTACACCACAGTCTTCCCCTTGCGCAGCAAGGGTGATGTCACTGAGGTGTTGATCGACTGGATCCGCGCAGCTCGTCTCCAGCTCAAGCGGAGCTTTGGCTCGGATTTTCCTGTTCTGCGTCTGCACTCTGACAGAGGCGGAGAGTTCTCCTCTGGCCTTCTGCGAGCCTACTGTCGTGCACGAGGCATCCGCCAGACCTTCACGCTTCCGGACTCCCCACAACAAAATGGGATTGCTAAGCGCCGCATTGGCATGGTCATGGATGTCGCTCGTCGTCCATGATGCATGCGGCTGCCGCCCATTTTCTGTGGCCGTTTTTGGTTCGGTACGCGGCGCAACAAATCAACCTTCACCCCAGAGTCTCCATACCGGAGACCTCCCCAGCTTTGCTGTGGACCGGGAAGGTTGGCGATGCATCTGCGTTCCGTGTCTGGGGATCTCGAGCGAGGCGATAGAGGGTCCCTACTCCTCTTAGTGGCAGGCAGCTATGGACACAGAGATGGCTTCCAGGAAGTCCACAGGCACCTACATTGACGAGGTTCCCCCGCCTGGGGCAAACATCGTCAGTGGCATGTGGATATTTAGGGTGAAGCGGCCGCCGGGTTCTCCACCTGTCTTCAAGGCGCGTTATGTGGCTCGTGGCTTCAGTCAGCGGCAGGGAGTTGACTACTTTCAGACCTTCTCTCCCACCCCAAAGATGACCACTCTTCGGGTACTGCTGCATATAGCTGCTCACCGTGACTACGAGCTGCACTCTCTTGACTTCAGCACTGCTTTCTTGCAGGGCAGCCTGCACGAGGAGATCTGGCTGCGTCGCCCACCTGGCTTCACTGGGTCTTTTCCTCCTGGCACTCAGTGGAGCCTTTGGCGGCCAGTATACGGTCTCCGCCAGGCGCCCCGTGAGTGGCACGACACACTGAGGACTACACTTGCGGCTCTTGGCTTTGGTCCTTCTACTGTCGACCCGTCGCTGTTTCTACGCACCGACACCTCTTTGCCGCCGTTCTACATCCTCGTGTACGTCGACGACTTGGTCTTTGCCATTGCTGACACTGCTGGACTCGCCCACGTGAAGTCCGAGCTGTAGAAGAGACACACGTGCACAGACCTGGGTGAACTGCGCAGCTACCTTGGCCTGCAGATCACCCGGGACAGAGCACGCCGCACCATTACCCTGACTCAGTCACACATGGTGCAGCAGGTCCTTCAGCGCTTCGGCTTCACGTACTCCTCGCCTCAGGCCACTCCTCTGTCTACTCGCCACTCGCTCTTAGCTCTGCCTTCGGATGAGTCCGTAGAGCCGAGTGCCCCGTACCCAGAGCTTGTTGGCTGCCTCATGTACCTGATGACCTGCACACGACCTGACCTTGCATACCATCTTAGCATCTTGGCACGCTATGTTGCTCCTGGGAGACACAGACCAGAGCACATGGCTGCAGCGAAGAGGGTATTGCGCTACTTGTGCAGTACGTCGGGCATGGGGCTTGTGCTTGGAGGGCAGAGTTCAGTGGTCCTCACTGGGCACGCAGACGTTTCTTGGGCTGACGACCAGGCTACGCAGCGGTCGTCACAGGGTTACACCTTCAGCCTTGGTTCCGGCTCTGTTTCGTGGCGGGCTACCCACTCGTCTTCTGTTCTCGGCTCCAGTTGTGAGGCTGAGATCTACGCAGGAGCCATGGTTGCACAGGAGCTTCGCTGGCTCACCTACCTGCTGACTGACCTCGGACAGCCGCCTCGTTCTCCTCCAGTGCTGTACGTAGACAACAAGGCCATGCTGGCCTTGTGTCGGGAGCAGATAGTGGAGCACAGAATGAAGCACATTGCTCTTTGCTACTTCCTTACTCGTGAGCTACAGCAGCGTGGTCAGCTGCTCCATACGTACGTGGCCTCTGAGGCCAATACTGCTGATATCTTCACCAAGGCGCTTGCGCCTTGCGATCATCAGCGCTTCTCTACTCAGCTGGGTCTTGTGCCACCCTTACCTCACTTGCTCACCACTTGACCTTGTTTGTACTGTTACATATATATATGCACTTGCTCTTGCTTGTATAGACTTATATATATATGTGTAATCCTGCATGTGAACTGGCCTTGTGGCCTTGAACTTGTGCTCGGAATGTGTGGTGACTTTGTGATCCACTCTGAGCTTGCTTTGCTTTGCTTGACTGGTCTTGTGACCCCTTGTTCTCCCCCACTTTGCCTATGGGGGTGTGTCAGATTTATATGACATAGCTGTTGTAGGCTATAGCGGGGTAGCACATATGGGGTATGACTTTCCAGGGTTTGTACTTGTACCCAATTTCCCTTAGTCAATTCATTCTCGTTCGTTTTCACAGCGGCAACGTGCGGCGGCACATCAGGGCTCAACGAGAGCACCTTCTGATCAACAGCAAGGGCGGCAGCTGGAGGTGCCACAATTGCAGCGGGCGGCAGCAGCAGATGCCTGACTGACTTTCGCCACCCCCTCACCCTCCCCCTCACAGCGGCACGTGCGGCAGTGAGAGTGAGAGGAGGAGGGGCAGCAGCTGGTTGCTCACACCCACCACCCCCAAACCCTCCCCCCCACTGCTGCACACGCAGTAGGGAGAGAGAGGGGAAGGTGAGCGGCGGCTTAGTGGTGGGGCGCAGCAACAGCGAGCCGATTGGCGTTGACCACCCACGCCTTCTCACCCCTGCCACCCCTCCCATAGCGAAAGCTGCGGCGACGGGAAGCAGGGTAGCGTGCACGACGCGGCGCGGGGCGCCGCGGCGAGGGGACGAGGGGCGCCGCGGCGACGGGACGCGGGGCGCTTGTCAGAATCCCAGCCGCTAAATACTAGGATAGAAGGGCTTGTTTGTGTAGCGAGTGAGTGCGCCCATAACCCCCCAGGCCAACGTGCCTTTAACCCGTTCCTAGGATCAAACGGGGATCACAAGTGGACCTTTGACACCCCCCGCACTGGGATACCCGAGGTGCACACACCGGGATTTAAACCCGATACCTTCGCTCTGATGCCATGTCAAAATCCCAGTAACTAACCACTGGGATAGAAGGGCTTGTTTGTGTAGCGAGTGAGTTCGTCCATAACCACCAAGGCCAACGTTCCTTTAACCCTTCCTTATGATCGATCGGGGATCACTAGTGGACCTCTGACAGCCCTGTGGCGACGGGATGCAGCGCGAGGGATTGGGTGCCGCCATCGCGTCTGTCATAGCCGTCACTCTGGGCGTCGTGACGAGCGTTACGACGGGCGCGATAGAGGCTGCGACGAGCAGCGTGATGGGAGGAGCGATGGCTAACGGTGGGCCCATAAATGAGATGGCCTAGGATCAGGCCTGATCTAATAGCATGTCAAGAAGCCAAGCTAGAAACAAGGAGCCATATTGTGGGTAGTGTGAGGAAGAGGGTTTTTGCCAAAGAAATAGGGCTTCACTATGTCTTAGGAAGAACATTTAGGCACGAAGAGAATGAGGCATATACAGTATAACTGGATGGTGAAACTTCAAGACGTTTCCCTCGTTTTTGTGTGCTGTGAGCTCTAAATGAAGTAGCCGTTTTGCCACGCACACATCAGCCAGCCAAGCACACGGGCTTGCCGCTTGTGGAAGTTGACAAGGACTGTAGATAATCCACGTCAGGTGACTTTATCCACATCCGACGGCAGAAAATGTCAGCCACACCTGCACAACAATCGCAGAACGAGAGCAACGATGATGGCTGTCATGGCACCAAGCTGCTCCATGTGACCCCATGACCCCGTCCTTCTCATCTCAATCCCCATGGCCATGACTCCCCAGCCATGTCATAACGGCAGAATCAGCAAGTTCCAAAGTCCCAGCCAAACACCGTGTTTCAGCTGTGCGGACTGATCGGTGATTGAGCCACGTGGCAATAAAGGAGTTGCTTTTGTGGTGGTAACTCGCACCATTCGCCGACGCCAGAACCATGTCAGAACCACGTCGCATCCCGTCAGTGATCTCGCTCCTTTCTGGTCTCTTCTCCCCCAACGCGTAGCGTCAGAGCGGGGTTCACAGCCTTATCCCCCCTCCACCCCCCTACTTCCCCGCCAGTCTCCCGCACTCACCTCACCATAGCACCCACTTGTGCAAGGCACCGTATCAGCGAGAGATGGTACCGAACCATACCGTGAAGAACTGAGACCACCAAACCTCCCGAACCAGCATTTTCATCCCACAACTCACTAGGTCAGATATGTGCTGTCTCGATTGCTTGATCTTCCTGACTCCCCTCCCCAACGCAACACCAGCAATTACAGCACAGATGTTCCAAGGCATCCTTGGTCATTGCGAACCCACGCCAACTGCTTGAACAGAACGAACTAGAGCTTGTGTTATCGTGTCTGCAAACTTGGCTTCCGTGTCGATCCATCAGCAGTGGCACGCAGGATATTTTAGAGCTAGGCTCGAACGACGGGCAAGCATGCGGTCGTGCTGCTGCTGGCAATCGATGCCCCTGGTCCGCCGATCACCCGCTGCCATCTCCTCGTGAACGCCACCAGTTGTTCCTCCTGGGGAAAACATATCGGTTTTTTTTTTTTTTTTTTTTTTCCTGCTCCCGTGCATTTGTTCGAGGAAGTTTTTTTTTACAATTTAATATACCCCAGCAGTGATTTTTTTTTTTGGTCTCATACAGTCCCATCCTTTACTTCGCACGAACTCCCCCTCTGAAAAGTCGCCGAAACCCAGCCTTCTCGATCTGACCGTCCGCCTCGGATATTAAGGCTCGTTAGCGACTCTTAAGTAACGTCTAGGAGCCACAGCAAAATTGGGTGCGCGAGATGACGCTACCCACGCGGCTAAGTTCCTCCACTGCCGTAACCGTGCACTCGTCAGGTGTTGCACACTCGTCGCCAATCGTTCACTCTTCGACATGTTTACATGCCGGTTCACCACGTGTGGCGTGGCTCCCGGAAACTGCTGTCACGGTTCGTCTAGAGTCCGTTCAAGCGCTGGACGGACGGCCCCGATCGGACCATGCGAGGCCGTCATACGTTCTGCGACGAGGAATCGTCGCCGCTGCGACCGCTCAGGTGGCGGGAACCGGCAGCACCCATCGGCTCCGGGATATGGGCGTGTCCCGGAGAATGGGCATTAGTGGGTCGAGACTAGTCCTAAACAGCGCTACTAGCGGTGTTACAAATGCCACTGGTGGCATCAGTGGCCGTAAACATGGGCCGTGTGGCGGGGCTGTTAGCGCGGGTGATAGCAGCCTCGGTCGCCGCGACAGGCAGGAGCAGACGTTGGGATGGGGTGTTAACGGCTGCGTAGATGGCGGTGGGATTGAGCGAAGACTGTCACATCGGTCGGCTGCACACTCGCCGCAGCAGCTGCAGCAGACGCAGACGCACCGGGGAGCCGTTACGGTTTCGGCCGTTCTTAAGTAAGAATACGGGAGAGACAGCTGACATATAAAGCTCTTATAGTTGTTCTTGCCAGTTTTTTTTTGTTTTTTCTCTGTTTTTGTCTATTTGTTTCCAACGATTAGAAAAAATGTCGTTAGTTGCCGTGCGTTCCGCCGATCATGTCATCCTTCCTGCACATTACCTTCGTCCATTTCGCCAATCCATTTTCCTTCGTTCCTTTTCCCCCATCGTCCACTTCCGCCGTCTATTTCCGCCCAGCAGCCCCCCAGGCCAGCAACTGCCAGCGAAGAAGCCGTTCACTCCCCGCCAGCGCCCCTCCTCCAACCCCTCGGAGCTCAGCTCGCCTTTTCCCGCCGTCTCCCCTGCCGCTGCGCGCCAGAGCGGGAACAACGACGGCGGAAGCGGAAGCGGGAGCGGAAGCAAGAGCGCGAGGGGTAGCAGGGCCGGTAGCGGCGGAAGGGGGGGAGGCAGAGGACGCAAGCACGCGAGCAACTTGGTAAGCAACCCCGGCGGGGGCGGCGGCAATGGCGGGAACCGCAGCGGCAGCGGCGGCAGCAGTAGCGTCGATCGCGGCGGCGCTGTGGGGCTACGCATGGGCGCGGTCGGCTTCGGGGGTTCCGCCAGCGAGGCAGATGGCGGAGGAACGGCATTGGCTGTCGGGGCATTGGCCGGGGGATTCGACGTGAAGGCATTGGGGGGAGGGGAAGCAAAAGAGATGGCGGGCAGCAGTGCGATTGGTGGTGGCGGTGGTGATGGTGGTGGTAATAGAGCGCAAGTGGCGGCAGGAGAAATAGGGGCGTTATTACCCTCAGATGCGTCAGCTTTGCCCGGTCCTGTGGCGGCTGCTGCTGTGAATGGCGCTGATGGTGGCGCTGCTGCTGCTGCAAGCGCACAGCAAGTGGATGGCGCGAAGTCGGAAGAGGAGGAGGCGGAGGGAGCTGGGAAAGAGGGTCAGGAGCAGGAGGAGGAGGGGAGAGCAGATGTGGATGCGCGGTCTGGTTCACCTGGTAACGGATCATTGCGTGGCGGGGATAGTTCCGGCGGAGAGGGGGACGAGGCGGAGGCGGATGATCCGGAGAGCAACGAGGAGGCGGTTATGGCTGCGCGGCTGTCCATGGCGAGCCTGGCTGCGGGCATCGCCAGTCAGGTATGCTGAGAGATGGTGCGCACGTGCCCCAAACACGTGTGTGTGCTTTGTCGTCGTGGGGTGGCTGTGTGTGTGTGGGTGTGAGTGGAGTTCCGCTGTCCATGACCACCAGCTTGGCTGTGGGTATCGCCAGTCAGGTATGCTGAGAGATTGTGCGTGCGTGCGCCGCCTCTGCATGCTTTGTTGGCGTAACTGTGCGGGTGGTGGGGCTGGTTAAGGGTTGGAGTGACGAGCTGGGTCGAGCCGGGTGTATGCGTGTGGATATGGGGATGGAATGGTGTTGTGGTGTATTGTTGTTGATGAGTCGCCTGGTAAGGTGTAAGGATGTAATAGCCCGTGAAGGCTCGTACGTACGTTCCTTGTTCTGATACAAAGCGTGAGAGGTGATCGATTAACCAGTGTATTAACAACCAGTGACCGAACGCTATGCAGCAGAACTATAACGCACGCTGATATAACGCAATCTTTTAACAAAGCTAACTTCCAGTCTTCTAACGCTTTGCCTCCTTGCACCACCCCACGCTTTGCTTATTCTCTCCGTCACTGCGTCTTTCCCCTGCTCTGCTCCGCATCTCCCTCCCTCAGCCCCACTATGACAGTCCTGGCGCCGACAGTGATGGTGATGGCGACGGTGGCGGTGGCAGTGGCGGTGGCAGTGGTGGTGGTGGCGGCGGAGGCGGCAGGGGAGGCGGGGGGAGTGCGAGCGGTGGGGGGAGCTCGGCGGGGAAGGCGGACCGGTCGTTGGAGCTGGGCGATTTGATCGGCATGATTAAAGACGCCGAGTCCAGTGAGTGTGCCGTGCTGCTGCCTGCATGCATGTGCAAGTGCATGCACCCCCGTGCTGTTGTTCTTTTGAGGTGCCTAAAAAATTGTCCGTGAGCTGGGCAGGTTGGTCGGCATGACTAAGGACGCCGAGTCCAGTGAGTGAGTTAGTGAGTGTGCAGTGCAGTGCAGTGCCGTATGCGTGCAACCACGAGGTGACTTTAGAGTCGACTTAGAAGTCGAAAGTTGTTTCGAGCCAGCTTCGATTCTGTTGTTACTCCGAGCCGCCTCTCGCGCTCCCCCCCATGCTGCGCCATCTGGCCTGCTATGCTTTGCACGTGGAGGCATCTGGTTTGTCACGCCATAGCACGTTTCTCCCTTCTCTGTTTGGCCCCACCCGCCTCCTTCCCCCTTCCTGTTTTCCGATTGCTACTTTCTCACACTCCATCCTCGTTCCCCCACGCTTTTCCCAATCCCCGGGCCCCCGGTCCACCCCGGTTTCCCCATTCCCTCTTTTCTTTCCTCCCCTTTCTCCCTTCCCCTGTACCTCCTCACGCTCCGCTTTCCTCCCTCAACCGCACCGAACCCCTGGGAGAGCAGACATTCTGCTGCTGAACCGAGTGCGGTCGCGCGCGCTGGAGGAGCTGTCCGAGGCGCGCATGCAGAACGACGGGCTACAGAACCAGCTGCGAATCTTCCAGGCGCGCATCGCGGAAGCCGACGCGAAGCTTCACCTGGCGGTGCAGAGCCGCGAGCGGAGCTCCCTGCTGGAAACGCAGCTGCGCGTGCTGCAGGAGCAGGTGGAGGAGCTGGGGGAGGCGGACGGCGAGGGGGGGAGGGAGGGGGAGGGGGAGGGGGAAGGCGCGGAGGCGGCGGAGGAGGAGGTGGTGGGGGAGCTGGAGAAGCAGGTGGCGGAGCTGCGCGCGCGGGTGGAGGACGGGGAGGAGGCGGAAGCGCGGCTGGAGATTCTGCAGGGGCGGAACGAGGCGCTGCAGCAGGAGGTGGAGGAGGGGATCCGCCAGGCGGAGGCCGCGCGGAAGAGGGCGGAGGAGGTGGAGCGGAGGCTGCGCGAGGAGATGGAGGGGCTGACTGAGAGGCTGGTGCGCCTGCAGGCGGAATTGGCGGTGTCTCAGGCGAAGGAGAAGGAGCTGGAGGATGCGGTCGCGGTTAAGGGGCTGCTGGAGCGGGAAGTGGGGGATCTGCGCGGGAAGGTGGCGGAGAAAGAGGCGGAGATGGCGCAGGCTGTGCAGGAGCGCGAGGAGGAGGTGGCGCGGCTGCGGGAGAGGCTGGAGCGGGAGGTGGGGGAGCTGGGGAAGAAGGTGCGGGAGGAGGGGGAGCGGAGGCGGGCGGCGGAGGAGGAACGGGAGAGGCTGGATGGGGAAATCGCGGCGTTGAAAACGGAGGTGGAGGAGAGGGAAGAGGCGCTGAGGCGAGAGCTGGAGGAGGTGGCAGGGAAGCTAAGGCGAGAGGTGGAGGAGAGGGAAGCAGTGGTGGGGGAAGAGGTGCAGGAGAGAGAGGCTCTAGTGGCTAAGCTGAAACAGGAAGTGGATGAGCTGACGGAAAGGGTTGGGGAGAAGGAGCGGGAGAGGGAGCGCGCGGAGGCGGAGGTGGGGGAGCTGCGGAAGAGGGTTGAGGCGGCGGAGGAGGTGGTGCGGGCGAAGCAGGGGGAGGTGGAGGTGCTCCAGGAGGAGCAGGCGGAGGAGCTGCGCGCGCTGGTGGCGCGGCTGGGGGAGGAAACCGCGCAGATGCGGAAGGCGCTGCAGGGGAAGGAGCAGGAGGTGGCGGAGGTTGAAGCAGCGCGGGGGAAACTGGAGGAGGTGGTGAGTCGGACGGAAGGGTGGCTGGGGGAGGTCCGCGGGGAGAATGCGGACCTGAGGGCACAGCTAGCAGCGCTGCAGCAGCAGATGGAGGAGTCAGAAGAGAAAAGAGAGCTGGTGGTTCAGTTGACAGAGGAGGAGGAGAGGAAGCGGGAGGAGCAGCGGCAGCAGCTGGTGCTGCAGCTGCAGCAGGCGCAGGAGCGGGTGGGGGAGCTGGAGCGGAAGCAGGAGATGGTGGCAAAGGTAGAGGCGGAGATCAGCCTGCTACAGTCCGCAATTGAGGAGGCGGAGGGACTGGAGAGGATATCCGCGGCTGTAGCAGAGCAGAACGAGGAGCTTCAGGGGGAGCTGGCAAGGCTGAGAGAGGAGGTGGCCGCGGCAGAGGCGGCGAGGGCGCGAGAGCAGGAGGAGAGGCAGGCGGAGAAGGAGGACTGGTGGCGGCTGGCTGAGGAGACAGAGGCGTATCGGGCCCAAGTGGGCGTGCTAAGGAGCGAGCTGATGAAAACGGACGAGCTGATGCGAGCGCAGCTGGAGCTGTATGAAGCCCAGATGGCCGCTTTTCAGGAGAGTTTAGATGCTGCGAATGAGAGCGTGGAGGTGTATAGGGCCCGGGCGGCGGAGGCGACAGCAGCGGCGGAAGAGGCCGCGGCGATGGCGGCGGATGCAGAGGCGGTGGCGGCGCAGTGGGAGGAAGCGGCCGCGTCCGGCGCGCTGGGTGAGCTGAATCTGGGCGGAATGACCAGCGGGTTTGTCACCAGTGGGAGCAGCAGCAGCAGCAGTGGAGGAAGGTGGCAGCGACCAGCGGTGGTTGCAGCAGGGGAGCTGCCTTGGGAATACTGGAGTTCTCTTCTACTGAAGCTGGACGAGCTGCTGCTGCGACGGGTGTTGACAACTGAAGAGGTGGACGAGTTGAGAGACATGGCGTGGCGGAGGGAGAAGGCGATCAGAGACGCGTGGGATTCTGTAGGGGGCGCGGAGGTGGTGCAGGCTGTGGCGGCGGGGGGGAACAGTGACGCGGTCCTGGGGAGAGATGCGGTGGTGGCGGGTGCGCTGAGGGGGGTGCTGGGAGGGGAGCAGCCGCCGCTGCCGCCCCTGCATGTGGTGCATATAGCTGCGGAAATGGCTCCTGTGGCGAAGGTAGGGGCGTGGGGTGGGGAGGTGCGAGAGGGGTGGGTGGGGGGGTTGGATGAAAATGGTTGGTGGGGGCTGTTGGGGTAGGGAGGAAAGGAGGAGAGGGAGGAGGAAAGGGAACAAGCTGTTTGGAGATATTGGTGGGTGGTAGTCCATGCACTAACACATCGATCTGTGTTTGCTCGTTGTGTTGTGCGTGCATGTGTGCGTGTGCGTGTGTGCGTCTCTGCATGTGTGGGCATGTGGTATGGCAGGTGGGAGGGCTAGCAGACGTGATCACGGGGCTGTCGAAGGCTCTGCAGCGCCGGGGGCACCTGGTGGAGATCATTCTGCCCAAGTACGACTGCATGGACTACTCCCGCATCAACGACCTCAAGGTGCGTGCGCCTCCATGCTTGCGTGCGTGCGTGTCGTGCGTGCGCTCGCTGATTGTGTGCTGCGTGCATTGTGGCCGCTGGCTGGCATAGCAGCACACCTGGTGGAGATCATTCTGCCCAAGTACGACTGCATGGACTACTCCCGCATCAACGACCTCAAGGTGCAGATCCTGCATGCGTGCTTGTATTGTTAGAGGAACGGAAGGGATGGGTTTGTGATGGGATGGGATGGGATGGGGGAGTGATGAGTCAGTTCTTTCTGGAGATGGTGTGGCATATGAGAGGTAAAAAGGTGGCGAGTGTGAATTACAAGGGATTGCTGGATGGGAGGGTGCATGTGGTAATGGATGGGGTGTTACTCTTCGATTTCACCCTTTCATTCATCCGTGTAACCCTTATCTTTCCGTTATTCACTCCCCCTCTTCCCTGCCCGCTTCCACTTTCTCTTTCACCACCCCGTCTCTCCCCCACCACCACTCCCTTTCCCCCATGCATTGCTCTCTATCGTGCTGGTCGTATCCCGCCTTCATCATCATCATCCTCTGCATCCTGCCGTGCCCCCCTCCTCTGCACCCTGGCCTGTGCTGCGTGGCGGTGCCCTGCCTTGCTGTGTCCTGCCCTGCCCTGCTATGCCGTGTGCAGCCATTGGACCTCAAGTTCTCGTCCTTCTTTGACAATGAAATGCACGCCTGCAAGATATGGAGGGGCATGGTGGAAGGTAGGATTGGGGCAGTGGGGGGACACACAAAACACCACGCAGAAGCATCAGGCAGAGAGGCAGAGAGGGCCACATGGTCTCACACATCCAGTTTTGAGACATCTCAGAACTTGCTTCAGCATCTCGGGCAAAGAGGCAGAGAGAGTCACATTCTCGCATGCATCCTTCCCGATTTCTCTCTTTCTTCGCCCGCTCGGATTGTCCATTAAAACACAACTCCATACTTTCCACAGTCTCACAATCACTCGAACCCCTCCCCTGTTCCAGCCCATCTTTCCCATCCTCCCCCCTTCTCCCACACCACACACCCCCCATGCAGGTCTGCCCGTCTACTTCATAGAGCCGCTGCACCCCGCGCGCATGTTTTGAACATGGTTTACCAACTCCACACCTGCCGCATTGCCCCTCTCCCCGCCCTCCTCTCCTCCCTTATATACGTACCCCCCATGCAGGGCTGCCGGTGTACTTTATAGAGCCGCTGCACCCCGCGCGCATGTTCTGGCGGGGCACCTTCTACGGGTGCAACGACGACTTCCGGCGCTTCACGCTCTTCTGCCGCGCTGCCCTCGAGTTCCTCTACGTCTCGCACAAGCGCCCCGACATCATCCACACGCACGACTGGCAGACCGCTGTTGTGGTACGTGCGTAGTGTTGCTGGGCTGCCCCCCCAAAATAGAATGTGTTGTAAAGCAGGGTTTGGTCCCACAAGCGCCCCGATATCGTCCACACGCACGACTGGCAGACCGCCATTGTGGTACGTGCATCTCTGGGCTGGCCTTGAAAAAACCCGATTTGAAAAAACCCGACTTGAAAAAACCGACTCACAGGGAGTAAGTATACTGTGAAGCCTGGTTCGATTGCGGAGACGACGTCGCGTCCCACACGCTTCTTCCCCCCCTCACCCACCCACCCATCCCCTCCTCCCCAGGCGCCGCTGTATTGGGACGTGTATGTGCCCAAGGGGCTCAACTCAGCGCAGCTGGCATTCACGTGCCACAACTTTGAGTACCAGGGGTCGGAGCATGCCAGTGCGCTCGCTGCCTGTGGGCTGGACGTGAACCGGCACAACGTGCCCGAGCGCATGAGGGATAACTTCATGCACGACAGAGTCAACCTGCTCAAGGTGGGTGTTGGGGTGACTTTTGAGTCGACTGAGAAGTCAGCTTGTGTGGGCTGGACGTGAACCGGCACAATGTGGCGGAGCACGTGCGGGATAACTTCATGCACGACAGAGTCAACCTGCTCAAGGTGGGTCGGGGGGGGGGGGGGAGGGGGGGGGGAGGGGAGAGAGGAGGGGTTGCTTGAGAGAGGGGTTGCTTGAGAGAGGAGGCGCCTCAGAAAGCGTCTTTACCTAGGTAGGTGGGTTCGACTGCTTGGGTGGTTGGTTGATTTCTGAGGCGCCTAAGGAAGTGGAGGAGGAGAGCATGCCCGGCAACTGCATGTATGATAGAGTCAACTCAGAGCTTGATAGCAGTAGGTGGAGGCGCATGCGGAGGTGGTGGTAGTAGTTAGCATCGTACGTATTGTGACAAGCCCGGCAAGCTTAGCACTGGTCAATGTTATGATTTCTCTCTCTCAGCAATTTCTGCTTTTTCTTCCCGCCTTCCCTTCTTCTCCCCTTGCCTCTCGCATTCCCCTTTTCTCCACCCCCCTCCTTTTCCCGCCCCTTTCTCCGCTTCCCTATCCCCCCCCTTATCCCCCCTTGCACATGGCGCAGGCGGGCATAGTGTTTTCAGGAGTGGTTACCACTGTGTCGCCAACATACGCCATGGAAGTCAGAGGGCCCGAGGTGAGTGTAACTGGGAAGCAGTGGGGGCTGGAAGGAAGGGGAGGGGGGGGTGGGAAGTTGTTTTGGGGGAGAAGGTGGGTGGTGGTTTTTGGGGAGAAGAAGTGGGAGAAGTAGCAGGGTGCACGGGGGTGGGATGGCACGACACGGGATGGTGTGTGAGGGGATGGGTTGGGAGAAGGAAAGCGAGCAGTGCGAGTTGAGAGGGCGAGCGGGTGGATGAGCATGAGGGTGGGTGTCAGCGTATTTGCAAGCACAGAAAACGGGTTGTTGCAGGTGGATGATCTGGGACCACGACCACCCGAGCAACCTTGCCCTTCATCCACCGTCCAGCCCCAGCTTTCTCTTTTTTGCTCCATCTCTCAGCTCGTCCCTCCCCACCATCCCCCCCCCAACCTCCCCCTTCCCCCTTGAACACCCTGCAGGGCGGGCGAGGGCTGCACCTGACGCTGGGGCAGCACGAGAAGAAGTTTTTTGGCGTGCTGAATGGGATTGATTCAGAGGTGTGGGATCCCGCCACCGACCCGCTGCTGTGCTGCCCCTACAGCGCAGCTGAGCCCGAGGGCAAGGCGGAGAACAAGGCGTATCTCAAGTCCATGCTTGGGCTCTCGTCCTCAGGGCCTGATGCACACAAGCCGCTGGTGGGTTGTGTGCGGATGTGTGGGTGAGAGTGTGTGTGTGTGCGCGTCTGGGGAGGGAGCAAGGACGAGTTTTGAAATTAAGTCCATGCTGGGCCTCTCGTCCTCAGGGCCTGATGCACACAAGCCACTGGTGGGCTGTGTGTGGTGTGTGAGTGAGCGTGTGTTCTTGTATGTGTGCGGACGAGGGAGAGAGTGGGAAAATGGAAGGGAAAGTGAAGCCAGAGCGGGGAAGCGGAGAACTGTCATGTATCCCTGCTCTTTTTTCCTGAGAGACGCCGCGCTTTTCCAGTGTCAAACTATGCCCATGTCATCTCTTTCCACCTCTCTCCAACTTATGGGTAGGTGGGGTGCATCATGCGCCTGGTGCCACAGAAGGGAGAGCACCTCATCCGCCACGCCATCTACCCTCAACGCATGCCCATCTCATCTCTCTTCCCATCTCTCCTCTCTCCATCGTCCTCTCCCCATGGTGACCAGGTGGGGTGCATCACGCGTCTGGTGCCACAGAAGGGAGTGCACCTCATCCGCCACGCCATCTACCGCACGCTGGAGCGCGGTGGCCAGTTCGTGCTGCTTGGATCCAGCCCCGTGCCCGACATCCAGGTGCGCCTTGTCTTGATCGCCCCGGTGGGTCATGAGAGCCCCGTGCCTCACATCCAGATGACTTTTGAGTCGAAGGACTCAAAGGCCAGTTCGTGCTGCTTGGATCCAGCCCCGTGCCCGACATCCAGGTGCGCCTTGTCTTGATTGCCCCGGTGGGTTGTGAGTGCGCTGTGCTTTTTTCAACGTGCACTGGGTCGTAGTGCCTCGTGCGGCCTTACATCACATGCCCTTTAGTCTCCAGTCGTCTGGGCTGCTTATCCCTGCTGCTACTCCCCTCCCCTCCTCCTTTTACCCCTCTCCTCGTTAACCTCTTTGCTTCGCCATTTGTTCACCTCACCCCTAGCTCACCTCTAACTGTGCTTCCTCCACATTCCCTTCCCCTCCCCCTCCTCCCCTTGTTTCCCTCTTCCCATCCCCCCTCGTTCTCTCCCTCCCCCGTGCAGAAGGACTTTGAGGGCATAGAGCGGCAGTTCAGCAGCGACCCCAACATCCGGCTGGTGCTCAAGTACGATGAGAGCCTCTCGCACCTCATCTACGCCGGCTCCGACCTCTTCATCATCCCCTCCATCTTCGAACCCTGCGGCCTCACCCAGGTGCGTGTGTGCCTGCTTCCCTGCCTCTGGGCTGGGTGCATGTGTGCTTGGGGGGAAGGCGGTGATGTGGTGTGGTGCGGTTGAAATGACTCGTGTGTGAATGCAGGAGGTTGCCAGTTGAAATGAATTTGGTGGAGACTGGGTTGCCTTGTTTCTCCGCCACTCGATGTTTCTGCTGGTGTTAGCACGCACAGAATGCATGTGTGCACGTGTCTGCGTATTCGTATGCATGTACAATACATTCCTGTGCTTGTGTGCGTGCGTATGACTGCTACGTTTGTTTCTGACCACTAATGTACCCCTACTCACTTACCCCCTCCCATCCCTTCCTGTCCCATGCCACATGGTCAGCTTATTGCGATGCGCTATGGTTCCATACCCATCGTGCGCAAGACAGGCGGGCTCGCAGACAGGTATGCCGGGCTCTCTCTCTCCCTCTCCCTCTTCCTCTCCCTCTCCCTCTCCCTCTCCCTCTCCCTCTCCCTCTCTCTCTCCCTCTCCCTCTCCCTCTCCCTCTCCCTCTCCCTTTCTCTCTCCCTCTCCCTCTCCTCTCCCTCTCCTCTCCCTCTCCCTCTCCTTCTCCCTCTCCCTCTCCTCTCCCTCTCCTCTCCTGTCCCTCTCCCTCTCCCTCTCCCTCTCCCTCTCCTCTCCCTCTCCTCTCCCTCTCCCTCTCCCTCTCCATCCCCACCCCACAATCGTGTTTCGCGCATAGATTCAAGCACTGCTGCCACTTCTCCCATTAGCGCACTTGTCTCACCTGTGCCATTTGTCAACCAATTACATCCCGCCTGCTTCAACACACTCGTTTCTCCCTCCGCGCTCCGTGTGTGTGTGTGTGTGTGTGTGTGTGTGTGTGCGTGTGTGTGCGTGTGTGTGTGTGTGTGTGCGTGTGCGTGTGCGTGCGCATGTGCGTGTGTGTGGGCGCAGTGTGTTTGATGTGGACGACCCATCCATCCCCGTGGAGAAGCGCAACGGCTTCAGCTTCACTGCCAGTGATGTCAATGTGAGCCCTCTACTCACCCACCATTTTCTGTGTGGGCGCATCCGTGCGTATCAATGCGTGCGCACAGGTGTTGAACTACCCGTGAGACTGCTATCACAGCATACTCCTCCGTTTTCACTCCTACATATTCCTACATATTCACTCCCCCCTCTCTTGTCTCCCTTCCTCTCCCTGTCCAACCCATCCTCATCCCACCCATCCCCACATGTGTATGTGTGTATGTGTATGTGTATATGTATGTGTATGTGTGTATGTGTATGTGTGTATGTGTATGTGTGTATGTGTATGTGTATGTGTGTATGTGTGGGCCTGCAGGCGCTCAACTACGCTCTTGACCGAGCCATAACAGCGTACTACGAGCGGCGCGAGTGGTGGGTGCAGCTGGTAGCGCACACCATGGCCATGGACTTCGGGTGGGAGCAATCCAGCCGGCAGTACGAGCAACTCTACCACCGCTGCCTGCCTCACCGCCGCACCTGGTGACCCACCTCCTCGTGCGATCTCGACTCGACTCGACTCGACTCGACTCGGCTCCTCTGCTGTCTCCACTGTCAGCTGCCTCTGGTGTCACCTCTACGGCTCCTACAGGCGACCCTGCTGTCACCCTTCTCTCAGCATCTCTGCTGTCGTCTCCCCTGAAGTGGAACTGGAAAAACGTATGGTAGCACTTAGGAAGCCTTTAGAGGCCTCGGGGATTTCATTCCTTGGTGTTGGTTGTGAGGGGAGGGACGAGCAAGGGGCGGGGAGGGGAGGAGCAGCAGTGGAACTGCTCTGAACTCGTGATCTGGCTTTGTCAGGTCACTGCTGCTGCTACCGTGCTGTAGGCAGATTTAATGCCACTTCTAGTCGTCCGTATATTTCTGCTTTTTTCCCCACTCGGAAAGAAGACCCCTTGCTTTTATTCCTCGAGCTGAGCCCTGTAGTAGCATGCTACTTGTCCTCATCCGTGTGTATGCTCAGGTGCATGTTCAGGTGCTTGTAGGGCACTGCCACTCTCTGGATCTGCCCTGCTTGATTGCTGGTCTTGTGATCTGATTTGGGGCAACTCGGTGGGACTGTTGCACTCTGCCTAAGGTGCTGTAGAAAGATTGCTCCCTTGCAGATCCGCTTTTATTTCTATTTGTTTTCTGTGAAGTGGATACATTTGTAGGGTGGTACACTGTTTTACTGCACTAGATGCATTTTGTTCCATGTATTAGCTATCAGCATCTGTAGTATTTTAGAACTTGTAAGGAATTTTCAGCCTGAATGAAAGGTTATTGAGACGAAACCTCCTCGAAACTTCTTTTCGATACACCCACGTGTCTAACGATTTCCTCCGGATAAAACTGCTCGAGTAGGGGCACCAGATACACTACTTTGTCGACGGTATCACGAGTTTTGAAATCACTGGGGGCTTATAATAACCCTTAAATTATGAAACTAGATAGCCAATCGCACATGGCCAAAACGATTTTAGCGACTCGCACATGGCGAAAAGCGAATTGGTGCAAACGAAAGCCTTGTCACATATGAGTCTCGTACTTCAGCAGAACCGCACATCATTTCCCCTTGCCAAACCGAGTATAAATTTCGAAGTTGCAACTTTAGGAGAAAATATTCCACACACATATGGTGTAAACAGTTGAAAACTCTTGCTGCTGCCAGCGCGCCCAGCACAGAAAAGTGCCGAGCGATACTGTGCCTGCTGCCAGGTCAGCTGATTGTGAGCTTTGCCACACTTGGCACTTGCACGAGGCCATTGTCTGAGGGTTTTGAGTTGATCACGCACTGTTACCCACACCTCGACCCTGACTGCTCAGTGTTCCTAACTCTTGAAAAATGGCCAATCAGAGTGCCCCATTTCTGGTCGCACATTTGCGTTGGTATGCTGTAATCAGCTTCAATGCTATTATAACTATGCTGTTATGAAACTGCATGAACATCTTAAAATTTGAAGTAACTCTGACAGTTCAGACAAAAAAAATTGTGCTTGTCTGAATTTTCAGACTAAAAAAAAAAAGGTAACTCTGACGGCCAGACTAGGAAGAGGGGTGTACTCTGAGGTGTCAGACTACCTCAAAACGAATCTAGGGGCCTGTTCACGCACCTTAGCCCCTAGGAGCCGCTGTCAGAATGTTATTCTCTAGCCTGTAGTGGGGTGCTCTATAACGAGTACAACCCATCTAGGGTTTGCTATATGTATCCTCATTGCTGCTAGTGAAACCCCTCTTTGCCTAAACTTTCACTTGCCTACCTAGTACTTACCTAGCTATGGCTCCTCCCTATAGCTACTTCTCTCACATGGTTTTAGAGCACTCACACTCCCGGCCTGTGGGCCCTACTGCTGCTTCCGCTGCCCTACTCTGTGTCGCGCGCCCCGTGGCGCGCGACCTCCAATTTTTCATCCCGCCGCGCGCTCGGGGCGCCCGGCGGTTTTCTGCCCGCCGTGCGCCCCGAGGCGCGCGGCGGTTTCCTGCCGTGGGGGAGCCCGCGCGCGCCCCGCCAGTCCGTCGCGGCGCCCTGGGGAGCACGCGCGGCCCCCACCCTGCACGTCGCGACGCCCTGGGGAGCCCGCGAGCGCCCCGCCCGTCCCTCGCGACGCCCTGGGGAGCCCGCAAGCGCCCCGCCTGTCCGTCGCGGCGCACTGGGGAGCCCGCGAGCGCCCCGCCTGTTCGTCGCGACGTCCTGAGGAGCCCGCACGTGCCCTGTCAGTTAGTCGCGGCGCATTCGGGAGCCTGCGCGCGCCCCGCCTGTCCGTCGCGGCGCCTTGGGGAGCAGCGCGCGCCATCCCTCTTCACCCGCCCAGCCCGTCCGTTCTGGCGCCCTGGGGGTCGCGCGTTGTCCCCCCCCTCACCATCCCCCGCGCTCCTACCCCTATCCCACCCGTTTTAGGGTTTTGGGGGTGAGGAGTGTGGGGGTGATGGTTGTGGGGGTGTCGGTTGTGCACGCCGTCCCCTTCTCCTCCTCCTCCTTCGTCTCCCACTGCTGCAGCTGTCGCTGAGGGGGGTGGATGTGTGGGAGTCTGGGATTTAGGGTTTAAGGGGGGTGCTGTGGGAATGGAGCTAGGGTTTGAGCAGGGGGTGTGTGAGAGGGGCGTGGGGCAGCTGGGGGAGGTTGAGTGGAGGCAGCAGTCTTGTCGCCAGCAGCACCAGCAGTCCGGAGGCTACAATCTCCGGTAGTCGCCAGTCGCCTGTGGGTCAGTTGCTCCGGTCTGGAGGCTGCAATCTCCGCGGAGCCAGTTACTCCTGTAGTCCGGGCCTTTGCGCCGGTAGCCACTGAGCCAGCAGCTCCTGTGTGTCTACAGCTTCAGCAGTCGCCTCCCATCTTCTCTCCCCCACAGTCTCTCCTCCTCCTTACTTGCCCTCTGTGATTAGCTCTAGCTTTGCTTACCTTTGTGAACTCCTGCTCTATACCTGCTTGCTCATTGTACTGATTACACCCCATTTTGGCTATGGGGGTGTGTCAGAATGTTATTCTCTAGCCTGTAGTGGGGTGCTCTATAGCGAGTACAACCCATCTAGGGTTTGCTATATGTATCCTCATTGCTGCTAGTGAAACCCCTCTTTGCCTAAACTTTCACTTGCCTACCTAGGACTTACCTAGCTATGGCTCCTCCCTATAGCTACTTCTCTCACAGCCGCTGTCCTCGCGTTCTCTCGTAAACGCGTGCAGCCACGACTGCGCCTAGACTAAGAAGAGCCGACGCCCTTCGGAATGGCTGAACGCATTGACGTCACTAGCCTCACGCAGGACCGCCTGGACGAGTTGCTGCGACAACTGCACGATAGTTCCGAGGAAATCGCAACATTAACGGTGGAATGCACCTCCCTGCAAAACGACCTCGCACGAGCACAATCCCAAGCACCTGGCACTCCGATTCAGCCCGCACCATAGACATCGCAACACGGAAGTGTGGGGCAACCCGCGAGCGCCGCAAGTGATGGCGTCGTCCGCCATGACGGAGACGACGACCACGGCACGACACACCCCGACGCGACGAATGCGGCCCGGAATCAACCTCGAGTCACGATGTCATAATCTAGCAGCAAGAAATGATTGAACTATGAGAGAACGGGGTACAAATATGAAACCCTAATGTGGGCTGTACCCCATATTGGCTACCCCACTACAGCCTAAGCATATGTAGCATATAGATCATTTGACAGGCGAATCAACCCTACCGTCGCCGATCCAAGTCAGCGGGGTGGTCCTACCGTTCAGGTGTGGCTCTTCATGTCGAATGTTTTCTTCTACGCGAACTACGTCTCGGAGGATACGGCGAAGATTCGTTACGCCGTGTCGTTGCTGCGAGGACCTGCCATGGACTGGTGGCGTGTCATCGTCACGAAGCCAGTGGACTACGCGACTCTACCGACACGGGAAGGACAAACCGGACCATGGGCGCCGTCGTATTTTGTGGAGGTGCCCCAGTATCGCACGTGGGACACGTGGTGCGCAAGTCTGCGCGCTCGTTTCGAGCAAATTTCGGCTTCGATCGCGGCGCGACAGAGGCTCCGCACTTGGTTTCAGAATCCCAACCACTAGACCATTGGGATAAAAGGGCTTGTTTCAGTAGCGGGTCTGTGCGCCCATAACCCCCCAGGCGGACGCGACTGTAACCCTCTCCGGGATCAATCGGGCATCCACAGTGTAGATCTACTGACACCCCCCCACACTGGGAGGCCCAGGACTAAGCACAGCGGCAACGGCCTACATGTGCATACACCGGGAATCGGACCCGAGATCGCTCTGATTCCATTTCAGAATCCCAACCACTAGACCATTGGGATAAAAGGGCTTGTTAAGTAGCGGGTCAGTGCGCCCGTAACCCCCCAGGCGAACGCGCCTGTAACCCTCTCCAGGATCAATCGGGCATCCACAGTGCAGATCTACTAACACCCCCCCACACTGGGAGGCGCCAACTCGGTTCCGTCCAAGACTACACGAGCGGGTTTCTGGCGCTATGCGAGCAGGTGGGATACATGCACGAGAGCGAACGCATCGACCGCTACATCGGCGGCCTGAAGCAGGACATCGCTCAGGAAATCTAGCTTCGCGGCGTCACCGGCTTTCAGGAGATTCTCGCCATGGCGGAGAAACTCGATTTCTTCCGCCGACCGAGACCGGGGTCAGCAATTGGGGACATCGGCCTCGTGGGACAAACGAGGGCACTACAATACGTGCCGTCGCCGCAAATGCCACTGCCGCACCGTTCAAAGGGCGCTGTTTTGCGTGCAATCGGCCGGGACACCGCAAGAGCGAATGCCCGGAAAACGCTAACGGAAAGGGGGAAGCTGAGCAGCACAAACAGACCAAGCAGCAGGGAAACGCTGGGAGTGAGTAGCAGACGGGCCCTCTAGTGACAGGTCACGCCGCTCGCCCGACCCAACCGACCCTCACCGAGTGATTGTGACGGTTCACGCAATCGACCACACCCGGCCGAATAAGGAGGGTACTACTGTAGACAGCCCCATACTGCTTAGTGGGAAAATCGGGACGGACTTAGTTAAAATCTCCGTAGACGGAGGGACCAGCCACAACCTTATCAACACTGCCACAGCACAAAAACCGCGACTGCCACTGGACAGATGTTTACCTGAGATCGACGCAAGACTGGTCGACGGCACGCCACTGGCGATACGGGAACGTGTGGACCGAGTTCGGATTCGATGCGGGGGTAACTTCACGTTTAGCCAGGAAATGCTCGCAACGACCCTCGACAGAACCGATATTTTACTCGGGCGTGATTGGCTGCGACGACACAATCCGCGAATCGACTGGACGACGGGTGACTGCACGGTGCGAGTGAACGGTAACAACATCGCCTTACCTCGCCGGGGCTCGCCTGAGTCTTCGTCGGTGCATGTCAACGCGATCACGATGAAACGCGCCGTAGCGGCAGCAACTGACATATACGCGGTCGACATTCGGGAAGCCGAGGCAGCAGACAAAGGAGGGGACTTACAGAAACTGCTAGCCGACGTACCGAGTGATCTGGCAGCACTGTTGAAGCAGTACAGTGACATCTTCTCGGACGACCTACCGACGGGACTGCCACCTCAGCGACCGCACGACCACAGGATAGAACTAAAACCGGGGGCACAGCCGACAGTACAGCGACAGTTCCAACTGACCCAACACAAACTGGACAAACTGAGGAAGCACCTGGATTACCTGCTCGAGAAGGAATTCATTCGCCCTAGTTCGTCGCCCTTCGCAGCACCGATACTGTTCACACCGAAAAAAGACCGGGGTTTTCGCATGTGCATAGACTACAGAGCCTTGAACCGGGTTACCATAAAATCCCGTTACCCCATCCCGCGAGCCGACGAACTGATCGACCAACTGCGCACAGCCCGGGTTTTTTTTTCGAAAATCGACCTTCGAGAAGGTTACCACCAAATTCGCGTCAGCCCACCCGACTGCCCTAAGACCGCCTTCCGAACACGCTACGGATCCTTCGAATACACCGTCATGCCCTTCGGACTGACCAACGCCCCCGCCACCTTTCAAATGACCATGAACAAAGCCTTCCGCCCGCTTTTAGATAAGTGCGTCATCGTGTACCTTGACGACATACTGATTTACAGCCCCGACAGAGCACAACATTTACAGGACATCGAAGCAGTTTTTGAAATACTGAGTGAGAACCGCCTACTGACAAAAGCATCTAAGTGTGAGTTTTTACAGGACCGACTAGAATTTTTGGGACACATCATTTTAGCTGCAGGAGTGGAAATAGACCCGAAAAAAAAATGCGACAATTCAAGCATGGCACGCGCCGACCAACTTGACCGAGCTGCAGAGTTTTTTGGGGTTCGTCAACTACGTGCGCTGGTTCGTCCCCGACATGGCGAAGCTGACTGCCCCATTGACTGACCTGCTGAGAAAGGGGGTTGAGTACACGTGGGGGGAGAAAGAGCAAGCTGCCTTCACGGCCCTCAAAAATATTTTGTGCTCGTCGTCCGTTCGAGCTCGTCGCCGACGCTAGCGACATCGCCGTGGGAGCAGTACTGTTGCAGGACTTCGGGAACGGCCTTCAGCCAATCGCGTACGAGTCCCGCAAGCTTCACCCGCCCGAACGCGACTATCCGATACACGACCGCGAAATGTTGGCGATCGTGCACGCGTTCAAGGTGTGGCGATGTTACCTCACGGGAGCAGACGTGACAGTACGGACAGACCACCGATCCCTACAGTACCTTCGCGCCCAACCGAATCTCAACCCGCGACAGATCCGCTGGTTGGACTATCTGGAGTCCAACTTCCACTACACGGTCACGTACAAAAAAGGCGCATCCAACATCGCCGACGCACTCACACGCCCCACCGCCCAACTCCACGCTATCCTACTTGCCCAAACCAACCTATTGTTAACAGGCCTATTCACCCACGGATACAGTACCGTCCCATTTTTCACAACCGGAAATTCACAGCAACTGGCAGGGGCCAAAGGATGTCAGATTATTATAGCTGATGCATGTTTGTAGGCTATAGTGGGGTAGCACATATGGGGTACAGTTTGCTAGGGTTGTATTTGTACCCAACTCTGACTTAGTCAATTCATTCCTGTTCAGTTAGTTTCACATGGTATAGAGCGGGTCCCTCCTAAGGACCGTTCTTTGGGCCCACCCACGAATTTTTTTTCCTGCCCGGAGCGCGCCCTATTCTCCCCGAGGCGCGCTCCCCCTAGTGCGCGTCGAGCTGCCCTTGTGGCGCCCCGAGAGTCGCGCGCGCGACTCATTTTTTTTTTTCGCGCGCGCGGTTCAGGCCCCACTTCGCGCGGCCCTTACAGCCGCGCCGCGCCGCCCTCTCGGCTCTGCCGCGCCGCGCCGCCCTCAAGACGGCCGCGCGGCCTCTTCGTCGCTGCAGCAGGCCCCCCCCCCCCCCCCGCTGCACCTCTGTCGGCCCCGCAGCCGCCTTACCTGACGGCCGCCGCCTCACCTGACGGCCCGCCGCCTCGACTTCTGGCCCGCCACCTCACCAGACGGCCCCCCCGCCTCACCTGACGGCCCACCGTCTCACCTGCTGGCCCGCCACCTTACCTGACGGCCCCGCCGCCTCACCTGACGGCCCGCCGCCACCTTACCTGACGGCCCCGCCGCCTCACCTGACGGCCCGCCGCCTCACCTACTGGCCCGCCACCTGACTTGACGGCCCCGCCGCCTCACCTGACGGCCCGCCGCCTAACCTGCTGGCCCGCCACCTCACCTGAAGGCCCGCCGCCTCACCCGCTGGCCCGCCACCTGACCTGACGGCCCCGCCGCCTCACCTGCTGGCCCGCCACCTGACCTGACGGCCCCGCCGCCTCACCTGACGGCTCGCCACCTCGCCTGCTGGCCCGCCACCTGACGGCTCCGCCGTCCCCTGTCCCGGCCCCGCCGCTGCACCCTGACGGCCCCGCCGTCCCCTGTCCCGACCCCGCAGCTGCACCCTGACGGCCCCGCCGAGCCGCCCAGCAGCAGCCGAGCCGCCCAGCCGCAGCCGAGCCGCCCAGCGGCAGCCGAGCCGCCCAGCAGCAGCCGAGCCGCCCAGCAGCAGCCGAACCGCCGAGCAGCAGCCGAGCCGCCCGGTACCCGAGACGCCCGAGCCGCCCGAGCCGCCCGAGCCGCCCGAGCAGCCCGAGCCGCCTGCTGCTGACCTACCCGACTCTCCCATCCTGGTGAGACTTTCAGCTGCTGCCATGGCCACCCCCAATGTTCTCACTTTTGACGCTGAGGGGAGGGCCATTGACTTTGCCGTCTGGATCGAGGACCTGCAGCTGTACTTACTGTGTGATGCGGTAGATGAGGTCTCTCTCTTTGACTTTGTCTCTGGCGCTGTCCCTGCCCCGCCTGCTGATGCTGACTCTGCCGTTCGCTCCAAGTGGGCGACCCACGATGCTGCTGCACGTCTTGCTGTGCGTCGCCACCTCCCTTCCTCTGAGCGTGCCCACTTTAGTCAGTGCAAGACCGCTCAGGCCTTGTACGACGCTGTAGTTGCGCGCTACTCCTCCCCTTCCTCCGCTACCCTTAGCCGCTTCATGCTACCGTTTCTCTTCCCTGACCTCGCTTCCTTTCCCACTGTCGCTGACCTCGTTACCCACCTCCGCGCTAGTGACACCCGCTACCGCGCTGCCCTTCCTGCTGAGTTCCGCGCTGCGAACCCTCCTCCCATGTACATCACTCTCTACTTTCTCGTCACCCGTCTCCCTGAGTCCCTTCGTGTCGTTAGGGACCAGTTTCTCTCTGTCTGTCCCACCACTCTCACTGTCGATCTCCTTGAGGAGTCCCTGCTAGCGGCTGAGAAGAGTATTGTCGCTGTAGGGGCCTCTCGGGGTGACCCTCGCACCCCCATCTTTGAGGGGTGTGGTCCCTCCCCCCTGCTGCCCTCTGTCGCCTCTGCCGCTGCGGCCGACCTCGTTGGTTTTGAGTCGGTCGGCGCGGCGTCTGCCCCCAGTGGCAGACGCCGCACTGGCAAGGGCAAGGGGGGCAAGGGAGCGGGTGGAGCCAGAGGGGGCGGTGGAGGAGGCGGTGGGGGTGGAGGGGGGAGTGGGGGTGGCGGGGGGGGTGGTGGCGGGAGTGGAGGTAGTAGTGGCGGCGGTGGAGGCGGAGGTGGCGGCGGAGGTGGTAGCGGAGGAGGCGGTGGGAGCGGTGGGAGCGACGGTCCTGGTGGGGGAGGTGGCGGTGGCGACGGGGGTGGCGGTGGAGGCGGGGGTGGCGGTGGAGGAGGGGGTCGGAGTGGCTCGTCCCAGCGGAGCAGCTCTGGGGGTGGTCAGCGCCAGCAGCAGCAGCAGCAGCAGCCACAGCAGCAGCCGCAGCAGCAGCAGCGCTCTCGCACCGTCCCCGGCCCTCAGCAGCTCCGTGAGTGGTACTTGCAGCGTCAGCGCGGTGGTGCGCTTGGTCCCTGCCCCTACGTTCTTCGCACTGGTGACCGTGCAGGGGAGAGGTGTGGAGGCGCCCACACAGCCCGTCGCTGCTTTGGCCGCCTGACCGACGCCTGGCGTCAGCAGTTTCCGGAGGCCGCTGAGATCCCCCGCTGGGGAGAGCTGTCTAGGGCTGGTGTAGCTATTTATGATCTTGATTTTGATGCTATTCTCTCTGCTATGTATGCTGTGACTGGTAGTGATGAGGATGACTGTTACCGGTGTTTCCCGCCCGACCCGGGCATTGGTACTGCCGCGTCAGGTACTAGTGAGGCTGCTGCTCTAGGTGCCAGTGCGTCTGTGCTTTCAGGTACTGGTGAGTCCGCCCTCTCAGGTACTGTGTCGGCTTCGGCCTCTCACACCTTCACCCTTGACTCTGGAGCGTCTCGCTCCTTCTTTAGGGACCGCACCACTCTCACGCCGCTGAGTCGGCCTGTTGCGGTGTCCCTGGCGGACCCCTCTGGGGGGCCTGTCCTGTCTCGCTTCTCCACTGTCCTCCCGTGTCCGGCGGCCCCCTCTGGCACCCTGACTGGTCTCTACCTCCCCTCGTTCTCGACGAACTTGGTGAGTGGTGCTGACCTCCAGGATGCAGGTGTCCACCAGTTCACCCCTGCTCGTCAGCGGGTGACCCACTGTACGGAGGCGGATACAGGTCGCCACCTGGCTACGTTTACACGTCGGCCGGGGTCGAGCCTGTACACACTGACCACTGCTTCTCCTCCAGGTACTGCGTCTGGTAGGGCCCCTTCGTCTGGTCAGGTGTTTGCTGCAGCGTCCAGGTCTGGTCCTGAGTCTGCCCCTTGTTCGTGTCGTCGTCTGTCTCACGAGACCCTCCTCTGGCACCACCGCCTTGGCCACCCCTCTCTGCTTCGGCTCAGAGGCATGGCCTCGCGGGTCCTTGTGTCTGGTCTTCCCCGGTCCCTCCCTCCCCTTCCTCCGGGCCCTGGCCCTGCCTGTGTCCCCTGTGTCGAGGGGCGCCAGCGTGCTGCCCCTCACTCCTCCCAGTTTCCTCCGACAGAGGCCCCGTTGCAGACGCTTCACATGGACGTGTGGGGCCCAGCCCGCGTCCGTGGACAGGGTCAGGAGCGCTACTTCCTGCTAGTGGTTGACGACTACTCGCGTTACACCACAGTCTTCCCCTTGCGCAGCAAGGGTGAGGTCACTCAGGTGTTGATCGACTGGATCCGCGCAGCTCGTCTTCAGCTTCGGAGAAGCTTTGGCTCTGACTTCCCTGTCTTGCGTCTGCACTCGGACAGAGGCGGAGAGTTCTCCTCGGCCCTCCTGAGTGCCTACTGTCGTGTGCGAGGCATCCGTCAGACCTTCACGCTTCCGGACTCACCACAGCAGAATGGGATCGCTGAGCGCCACATTGGCATGGTCATGGACGTCGCTCGTACGTCCATGATGCATGCGGCTGCTCCCCATTTTCTGTGGCCGTTTGCGGTCAGGTACGCTGCGCACCAGATCAACCTCCACCCCAGGGTCTCTCGACCGGAGACCTCCCCAGCTCTGTTGTGGACGGGGAAGGTTGGCGATGCGTCGGCGTTCCGGGTCTGGGGATCTCGGGCGTTTGTTCGCGACCTGTCTGCGGACAAGCTGTCCCCTCGTGCTTCTCCCTGCGTCTTCCTCGGGTTCCCCCCCGACGCCCCTGGGTGGCAGTTTTACCACCCCACCTCTCGACGTGTTCTGTCCTCCCAGGACGTCACGTTCGACGAGTCGGTACCCTACTACCGCCTCTTCCCCTACCGCACTCCGTCCCTCCCCCCACCCCCGCTCTTCTTGGTACCAGGTCCCCCCCCAGTAGTCCCCCTCCCCCCTCAGGGTCTTGCCCCTTCAGGTGTGTCTCAGGTAGACGCGGTCGAGCCTGTCGAGGTCACTGGTGACTCCGGTGCTGCTGCGGGAGCTGAGCCTGGGGGTGCGGAGTCTAGGGGTGCTGAGCCTGGGGGTGCTGAGCCTGGGGGTGCGGAGTCTGGGGGTGCTGGGCCTGGGGGTGCTGAGCCTGGGGGTGCTGTGCCTGGGGGTGCTGAGCCTGGGGGTGCTGTGCCTGGGGGTGCTGTGTCTGGGGGTACTGAGCCTGGGGGTGCTGAGCCTGGAGGTGCCGAGCCTGGAGGTGCTGTGCCTGGGGGTGCTTCGTCTCGCCGGGAGCCGCTCTCTCCACAGGAGCTGCGTGAGTGGTTTGCCCGGCGCTGGAGGCGTGCCGCTGGTGCTGGTGGTTCTTCGGCTGCGGAGGGCGCTGCTGCCACGCGACCTGGCGGTGCTCGTCCTGTGGGTGCTGGAGCTGCTAGGTCTGAGGGTTCTCCTGGAGCTGGTCCTGCTGAGGACGTTGGCGCTGAGCCTGCGGTTGGTGGTCCGACTGACGGTGCTCCTGGTGCTGCTGCTGGAGGTTCTGGAGCTTCTGGTGGTTCTGCTGGAGGTGCTGCTGGAGTGGGTGCTCCTGCCGGGGGTGCTGGTGCTGTTCCTGCTGTTTCTGGCGTCGCCGCGCGGCCCCGACCGTACTTCGTTCCGCTCCTGCAGCAGGTTCTTGGTCTTACACCTCCTCCTCCTCCCTTAGAGGGTCCGCAGCCTGTCCGGTCACAGCCACAGCTACAGCCTGCCTCCCCTTTGCCTGCTCCTTCTCCCTACGCTGGTCCGACTGGAGGTCTTACTGAGCGTCGTGAGCCTGCGTCTCGTCCTGCGTCGCCTGTTCGTACTGAGCGCGCTAGTGGTCACGGGTCGCGTCAGCGTCCTCCTCCTGTCCCTGGCACGCACCGGATGTCACTGCGTCCGTCCACTGCTCCTCTGCGTGCCCCTTTGCCTTCTCCTCCTGCTTCCTCTCTTCCTGCTCTTGCCGACCCGGAGTCGGACTCTTTTCGTGCTGCCAGTCCTACTGTCACGCGTCTCCTTGCTACTGCTGTCACTGACCCTTCCTTCGAGTCGTCTGCTGCGTCTGCCCTTGTCACTGAGCTTGTCGACTTTGCTGCGCGCTGTCGTCTAGACTACGCTGCTCGTCTTGTCGCTGAGTCTGAGTCCGCCTGTCCTCCGTCCGTCGGGGGTGAGTGTGCCCTTGGCACGGACGTCCTAGAGGACAGGCAGGAGGAGTTCCAGTGTCTAGCCGCTGCTTCACCTCGTCTCGCGTCTGTACTGCTAGCCCCTGAGGGAGACCCGGATGCACTAGACATCCCGACTCCGCGTTCTTACGCGGAGGCCGTAGAGGGTCCCTACTCCTCTCAGTGGCAGGCAGCTATGGATGCAGAGATGGCTTCCTGGAAGTCCACAGGCACCTACGTTGACGCGGTTCCCCCTCCTGGGGCGAACATCGTCAGCGGCATGTGGATCTTCAGGGTGAAGCGGCCGCCGGGCTCGCCGCCTGTCTTCAAGGCGCGTTACGTGGCTCGTGGCTTCAGTCAGCGGCAGGGAGTTGACTACTTTCAGACCTTCTCTCCCACCCCGAAGATGACCACTCTTCGGGTGCTGCTGCACATTGCCGCTCAGCGCGACTACGAGCTTCACTCTCTCGACTTCAGCACTGCGTTCCTGCAGGGTAGCCTGCACGAGGAGATCTGGCTGCGCCGTCCGCCTGGCTTCACTGGGACTTTCCCTCCTGGCACCCAGTGGAGCCTCCGACGGCCAGTCTACGGTCTCCGCCAGGCACCGCGTGAGTGGCACGACACACTGAGGACTACGCTTGCGGCTCTTGGGTTTGCTCCTTCTACTGCTGACCCGTCGCTGTTTCTTCGCACCGACACTTCCCTGCCGCCGTTCTACATCCTCGTGTACGTCGACGACTTGGTCTTTGCCACAGCGGACACTGCTGGACTCGCCTACGTGAAGTCCGAGCTGCTGAAGAGACACACGTGCACAGACCTGGGTGAACTGCGCAGCTACCTTGGCTTGCAGATCACTCGGGACAGAGCACGCCGCACCATTACCCTGACTCAGTCACACATGGTGCAGCAGGTCCTTCAGCGCTTCGGCTTCACGTACTCCTCGCCTCAGGCCACTCCTCTGCCTACTCGCCACTCACTCTCAGCTCTGCCTTCGGATGAGTCCGTAGAGTCGAGTGGTCCGTATGCAGAGCTTGTTGGCTGCCTCATGTACCTGATGACCTGCACACGACCTGACCTTGCATACCCTCTGAGCATCCTTGCACGCTATGTTGCTCCTGGGAGACACCGACCAGAGCACATGGCTGCAGCGAAGAGGGTATTGCGCTACCTGTGCAGTACGTCGGGCATGGGGCTAGTGCTTGGAGGGCGGAGTCCAGTGGTCCTTACTGGGCACGCAGACGCTTCTTGGGCTGACGACCAGGCTACGCAGCGGTCGTCACAGGGTTACACCTTCAGCCTTGGTTCCGGCTCTGTCTCGTGGCGGTCTACTCGCTCGTCTTCGGTTCTCGGCTCCAGTTGTGAGGCTGAGATCTACGCCGGGGCCATGGCTGCACAGGAGCTTCGCTGGCTCACCTACCTGCTGACTGACCTTGGAGAGCTGCCTCGTTCTCCTCCAGTGCTGTACGTAGACAACAAGGCCATGTTGGCCTTGTGTCGAGAGCAGCGCTTGGAGCACAGAACGAAGCACATTGCTCTCCGCTACTTCCTTGCTCGTGAGCTGCAGCAGCGTGGTCAGTTGCGACTTGCTTACGTGGCCTCTGAGGCCAACACTGCTGATGTGTTCACCAAGGCACTTGCGCCTTGCGACCATCAGCGCTTTTGTACCCAGCTGGGTCTTGTACCTGTCTTGCCTCACTTGCTCTCTTCTTGACTTTACTTGTACTTTGACATATATATACCTGCTCTTGCTTGTCTAGTTTTTATATATATGTCTGTACTCCTGCATGTGAACTGGCCTCTGGTCTTGCTCTTGTGCTCGGACTGTGTGGTGACTTTGTGATCCACCCTGAGCTTGTTTTGCTTTGCTTGACTGGTCTTGTGACCCCTTGTTCTCCCCCACTTTGCCTATGGGGGTGTGTCAGATTATTATAGCTGATGCATGTTTGTAGGCTATAGTGGGGTAGCACATATGGGGTACAGTTTGCTAGGGTTGTATTTGTACCCAACTCTGACTTAGTCAACTCAGTTAGTTTCACAAAGGAGTCTATTACGTAAAACAGGCACCAATCGCATCTGGGTACCCGCGTACTCACTACTGAGGGAACTGTTACTGCAGGAGGCACACGACAGGATTACCTCGGGACATTACGGGGTAGAAAAAACGTGACAGCAACTGCAGCGGTATTACTACTGGCCGGAGCTGTTGACCGACGTGCAGCACCACGTGGGCTCGTGTCCTACGTGTCAGGTGATGAAGAGCTCGCGAAAAAGAAAGGCGGGTCAGTTGCAGCCGATTCCACCGCCTGAGCGCGCCTGGCAGCAGGTTACCATGGATTTCGTCACGGGGTTACCTTCGAACCCTGGGGGTAACGACGCAGTTATGGTCGACGTTGACAGGTTGACGAAGATGGCACACTTTGCTGCGTGCAAGAAATCGATCTCAGCCGAAGAAAACGCTCGCCTGTTCATCGCAACCGTCGTTCGACTGCACGGGATACCAGCCGCGATAATCTGCGACCGCGACACGAAGTTCACCATTAACTTCTGGAAGAACCTCCGGGAGCAGTTCAGAACAAGGCTACAGTTCAGCTCGTCGTACCACCCCGAGACCGACGGTCAAACAGAGCGGACGAATCAGACGATGGAGCAGTTGATTCGTGCCACGTGCGACGACCCGACCACTTGGGAGCAGCAGCTGCCGCTGATCGAGTTCGCGTATAACAACGCCACGTCAGCGACGACGCAGCAGTTCCCGTTCTACCTGAACTACGGGCAAAACCCTACAGTGCCCATGACGCCGAGTCCGGACAACCCAACACCACGTGCACAGCAATTCGCCGAAATTGTGCAAGCTGCCCGCATCAGAGCCGCTGAAGCAATAAAAAAAGCCAATGTCTTCGCTAAACGCAACGCTGACCGCCACCGCCGTCGAGTCACGTACCAGTCAGGGGACTATGTACTGCTCGACACACAGAACTTAAGACTGCCCGTCGTACCGAAATTGCGACCCCGCTACTGTGGACCATTCCAAATCAGCCACATGATTACCCCGGTGACAGCCCAACTCCTGTTGCCGACGGACTGGTACGTCAGCCCTTCGTTCCACATCAGCCTACTTCGCCCATACATCCCAACCACAAGCCAACTGCCTCGTCACCGCTCGCCATCCATGACTCGCCCTGCATCGGAGCCGATCATCGAGCCCGAAAAAATCCCGAGCCACCGGATTCAACACCCCACGGGAATCAAGAGGATTGAATTCCTCGTTCGTTGGAAGGATCGCACGCCAACTGAAGATAGCTGGGTGCCCGTGGCCAACATTGAAAACCACCCTGCCCTGCAAGTGTACCTGAGGAGCCGGGGTTTCCGCGATATACACGCACTCGCGTAGCGGAGGGGGCTTCTTGAGGGGGGGGGGTAGTGTAAGGAATTTTCTCGATATTCCTTAGCGCGCTCTGCAACATCACGTACAGCAGCAGCCGTTGTTCGCCCGTTACTGCTAACGGGGCTTCGCCGACTTCGCGCACACTGTTTCACCAAACCTCGCACTACTGGCCTGGCCGTGTCGGCCTACGCTTCGGGACTAGCCCGAGCCTCGCTTCCAGCATAGCACAAGCTAGCTCGCACGCACCGCGTTACCGTTTGCATGTTTCGCGTATAAATGTTCGCTCATGCTTCGCTCACATTTGATACTCGTTTGACACCTTAGTGCAATTCTCGCTACTTCGATTCATTGCACCCGTAACAAAACTCCTGTAACGACAAGATGATACATCTGCATTCTGCTGGGGTCTTCTCCCCTGTCCCCATTACAAGTACCAGTAGCCTAGCAGTGTACAGTACTTTCAGATCATTTGTGTATGGCGAAGAAAATTGCCCCAACAAAGAAGTCCGGCCTAAAACCAAAGCGACCATATTTTCGTCCAAAATTACTGCACACACAATCACATTTCTCCTACACCCTCTCCACCACCACCACTCCTACCTGAGGTGTTGCTGCGCTTTTAAAGATAGGTACACCAATATTAATGTATATGTATCATTGTTACGGTAAGTGCTGATTGTCATTACACTATGTTTTTGTCCTCTTCATGAAAGCTTAGAGCATTTATGACATCCAGCAGGGTTGGGAGGGCGTCAGCCACAGTGATGTGCGGCAAATTGGTGAAAACATGGGAACTGTAATCAATGGAGGGCAGCATCCATTTTGATAGGGATGCAATAAAATCTTCGGCTCGCGGGGTTAGAATGCCCTCCCAGTCAACCTGGCCAATGCAGGTGGGAAGAGATGGAAGCAGGGGGGGGGGGGGGGGGGGGGGGGTGCCAGGGGGTTTTGAGGGGGACAGGGGTGGATGGGAGGGGGAGAAGAGGGGGGAGTGAGAGGGGCTGAAGGGGGTTTTGCAGGAATACCGGTGCCGTGCACATGCACAACGCGTGAACTTCAGAGAGGAAGATGCAGAAACAGCCGCTGAAATGATTATGACAGGTACGAGGGCCAGACCTGAGCTCCCTTGGGGATGTCTGCTGTGACATGCATGTCTGCCGCAGCGAAGAATCTAGTTCTGAGGCGCATGCAAAATAGAGAGAGGGCCTGACCTGAGCTCCCTTGGGGATGTCCGCTGTGACATGCATGTCTGCTGCAGCGAAGAGCCCCAGCATGGACACATAGCCCACCATGGCCGTTCCTCGCGCCATGGGCATGAAGTTGTACCTGCACGCGTGGAGGGGCGGGTGGGATGGGATGAGGCGGGGATGAGGGGATGAGGGATGGGACGGATGACTTTAAAGGCGCCTCAAGAGTGGCTGCAAGGGATAGTCCCAGCATGGACACATAGCCCACCATGGCCGTCCCTCGCGCCATGGGCATGAAGTTGTACCTGCACGAATGCACATGGGGTTGGTGCATACGGCATGCCGTGGCATGGTGCGTAGTGAGTGGCAGCATCGGCACAAGGGCGGAAAGATGGGGAAGGGGAAAGATGGGGAGGAGGAGAGACGAGCATGACGAGATGGCTTTCACTAGGAGAGATAACAGCAAACCAATATGGAAGCCGTATTCTCACGATGAGTAATCGTGCAGCTCTCTATCAGACCAGTCAATCACCAACAATGAGAGAGGCAAGCACAGCTAATGATAGAAAACACAGCAGTAAAGAATGAATACCATGAGTGATCGGACTGACCAATAGAAGCCCATGCGAAGTATGGCATGGTGGATTCGCCTTCTATACGCGTCGACATCCGATGCTTTCAGGATATCGTCGAGGTACCCCTCACATAGATCCTGCACACACCATGGCACGCACACACGCACGAACGCACGCACGCACGCACGCACGCACGCACGCACGCACGCACGCACGCACGCACGCACGCACGCACGCACGCACGCACGCACGCACGCACGCACGCACGCACGCACGCACGCACGCACGCACGCACGCACGCACGCACCACGCACGCACGCACGCACGCACACACACGCACGCACGCACACACACACACACACACACACACACGCACGCACACACAAGCACGCATGCACATACACATGGAGTGAGTTCTGAGATGGCTCACAGAGTAAGAGACCAGGATGGGCATGGATTTGAGATGGAGTGCAGTGAGTTGGTTCCAGATGCAATTGGGGATTTCAATCTTTTTGCAAGGAGGTGAGAGGACAGCAACGGGGGATTGCAGCAGAACGACAAGAGGTGAGGTTGAAGAGTGTGCGGAGGTGAGCACCTTCCAAGCAGTTTCCATCTCGAAATCGTACTCGTCCCAGCGGGTGGGAACGACAGGAGTCTTGATGGAAAACTCGTAGTAGGTGGGGCTGCCAGCGGGAGGACAGAGGGGACTTAGTGGGAATATACGCGTATAGCGTATATATGCTTATCGTATATACGCTAACGTATATACGCTAAACGCTGAAGGTTCGGCTTTGGGAATCCGCTTTTTCGGGCAGGAAAAAAAATTCCCGGGCAGGGTGAAAAACAATGTCGTGCTCAACATCGGGAAGGTATTCCATATTCTCACTAAGAATTTCGTAGCATTCTCCTAAGTCTGAACTTCGATTAGGGTGGGATGTGTAGTAGACACTATCGCTAGAAGGAAAAGTAGGAATCGGGATGAGCTCTGTTGGGAAGCGGGAAATGTCAAGTGCAGTTGGGCTGGCTGGTTAGTAGTGTGAGTGGGGTTTGTTGGGGGGACGTTTTTGACAGGTTGGAGTTCGTAGATGGGATGGATTTCAATGCGGTACTAAACAAAATTGTAGATCTGAACTGCCAGATGCAATTGTAAGGCACATTCCCGCTTCCCTACAACCCTGAATTGCACCTCGACTTCCGCGAAATGCTCACCAGGAGATTCCGCATCTTTCCGTATACACATGATTTTTTTTCCTGGGCAGCCCCTAAATAAATCTGAAAGCGTATAGCGTATTAGCTAGCGTATAGCGTTTTGCGTATGAACGCAAGCGTATATACGCTATACGCTTTAGGTTCTGAGCGTATATTCCCACTAAGAGAGGGGAGCAGGGGCGTTGGAGGTTTGCTCTTATTTTATTCTGTAGAACAATCAGCGGGTGGGAACGACAGGAGTCTTGATGGAAAAATCTTAGTAGGTGGGGCTGATAGAGTTAGGGGGCAGGGGAGCAGGGGAGGTGGGATGGTGGGAGCAAAGGGAAGGGGTGAGGTGGAAGGTGTGAGGGGTTAAGGGAAGGAGGGGATTTGGAGGAAAGTGGGGAGTGGGGAATGAGGGAAGCGGGATGGATGGTGTGGGGTGGGGATGGATGAAGGGTGTGTTGGGTTAGGTGAATTGATATGAGCAGGTGGTTGAAGGGATTTTGATTGTTAAGACGGAAAGATGATTATATAGATGCAAGCACATGTGTGGGCATGAACGTGTGCATGTCCATGCGCACGCTCATGTACTCACTCACGAATGCACATAGTGCACTGGCAAGGAAAGAGGCGAAAAGAAAGGACATCACATGCAGTGCTGGAATAGATAGGGCAACAGAAGCAGGAGAGATGGGTGCAAAGTGGTGACAATGGTAGGAATGAAAGGAATAATGGGGATAGGGTAGTGGATGTGAGGAAATTAGGGCTTGAAGACAGGGGTCAATGGTAACATACGTCTTGACCATGGTGAGTCGAGTGCCGTTCATCACAACCCTGCCAGTTGTAGCCGTGGCAATGCCATGAGGCCATGGGGACAAGCAAGGCAACGGAGTGGAGCAAGATCAGGCAGGCACGAGGGACAGGGGCGAGGAACATAACAGATAAGAGCAGGGGGTTAGGGGTGGACGTGGGGAAGAGTGGGGGAGAGGGAGGGGGGGAAATTGGGGCAGAGGCAGGGGGGATGGAGGGGGAGGACTTGTGGGATCAGGAGGTGTGGGAGGATAAGGTGCATGTGTGGTGTAAGGTGGCAGGAAGCAGAGGAGGCAGCACTGCAGTTAGTTCCAAGCAACAAATAAATAACGAGTAAAGCGGAGAAATGATTGATCTAGCGCACCACAAGCTGTGATAGCAATGCACCTCATTTCCCCAGGCTTGCCACTAAGCCTGCGTGAGCAGAGCTATAGCATTGATTTTGAGGTGACTTCTGAGTTGACTAGAAACGAGGTGACTTTTGAGTCAACTCGAAATCACATTACCCCAGGCTTGGCACTCGGCCTGACTTTGAGCTGTGCTATAGCATTGATTTTGCTCACCCTGGTCGAGCGGTGCTGTAGCAGGGCGTGACCACCCAGTAGTCCTGCCCTATTGCCTTCCACGCCTCCTCTGCTGTCTCTGCATGCTCCACCTGTCAGCCCGGAACGGCAGGGAGAAAAGCAACATGTGTGGTTTTCACGGCGTCTAAACAGAAGCAGCACTTGAAGGAGGAGAGGAAAGTGCGACGAGGGAGATTTGAAGGATGGAAGTTTGAGCGAGTGCAAAAGCTGCTTGAACTGCACACACATGACAGCGGCAGTGTGGGAGGAAGGGGAGAGCTAGATATGCTAGAAGCGCAGGATGAATGGAGATAAGCGTGTGAGCATTTCAGGTTTCAGGCTCCGAAACATCAGGACTAGCAAAGACGTGAGGACACGGAACGGACCTCTGGGGCACCTCAAAATTCTTAAGAGGCGCCTCAAAAGACCAGCAAAGGAGTGAGGACACGGAACGGAACGGGAAATCGTAGATGCACTGTTGAAAACCGTTTAACCCCACTTGCTGCCCTTGTTTTAGCAAGCTTGAGTGAGGTGAAACAAGGTGGAGTGAGGTGGAGCAAGGTGGACGGACCTGGTGCACGGCAGTATGGGAGAGAGGCACGGACTGCTCGTAGCCGTTCCACACCATGTGCCTGTGCCGCACCTGCTCCTTCATTATCGCAAACGCCCTGCTTGCTTGCTCTCAGAGGGTCACACGTGCCAGGGGGGTTTGCGTTGCACACAGCGCAGCGCAGCGCAGCAGCGTATTGTGTTGCGTTTGCGTTGCATTGTGCAGCGTGCGGGTGCAGAGCGGGGCACACAGGCAGAGGGGAACACGCACGCAGAGGGCACACAACAACAAGGAGGAGAAGCAGCAAGGTTGTTGCAAGACACTCTGAGCATTCAAGACCCTCGTGCCAATGCGACCCAGGTGAAATTATGTAAGCTCCCAGTGTGTATACCAGTGCAATTAGAGACATGCCCCCATTTGCACCCACAGAACAGTTAAAGCAAAGGGGCCAAGCGTGCCAAGTGAAAGGGGGCGTAAGGACGAGAGAAGGCAAAGGGAAGACAGGCGTGGCGTGGGGGCAAGTGGAGGAGCAGAGGCTTAAGAGGCGGAGGGAGAACCTGTCGAAAGCAAAGTAGTATTTGGTGCTCTTAAGCTGGCTGACCAGCATGGCCGTGACAGATCCAAAGCCATCCTCAAACTCCTTGCGCCTGGTGGTGGTGTGGTGGTTGTCGAGAAAAACAAGATTCACACCCATGGGGCGGAAATGGGAGGAGGGTGGGGAAGAGGTGGAGGTGAGACGAGGGAGGGTGAATGTTGAAGATTGAAGAAAAAGATCGCACGTGCTCTCATGTCCGGTGGTTGCATCTTTGTGTGGCTATGAGAGTGTGCAACTGTGCGGTTGTGAGTTGGCTGGTGTGTCCATCCAAATTCTCACGCCTCCAAATCCCCATGCGTCAAATCATCATGTATGATGTGCCCACTCCCTTGCACACTCATTCATACGTACGTGAGCTTGTCGATCCACACAACTGGTTCAATGGGTTCCCCCAGTTGCCTCCACCGCACCACGCGGTCATAGATGTCTCGCCACCGTCGCACATACCCTGCTGCTCCACCCCTCCTCCCCCCTGCCCTGCTTTGCTCCTGCTCCTGCTCTGGCCCCTCCTGCTGTTTCTCCTGCTTCTGCTGCCACTGCTGCTGCCGTTGCTGCCGCCTCTTCCCCCTCTGTCGCCCCCTACCGCTCCCCACCTCCTCACCACCACCTTCACCACTTCCCCCTTCTCCCACCGTTGCTGCCCTTCCCTCCCCATCCCTCTCCTGCCTCATTCTCTTCCACGTCTCCCTCACCATATCCCTAACATCCAGGATCGCAAGCCCTGCCATGCGGTGCTGCCTGCGGTTCCTCAGAAACCCATTACACCAATACTGCGTCCTCTTCCCTAGCTCATCCGCCGCCCCTAGCACCCTCCGCACCCTCTCCGAGAACCTCACGTTGTGCCCGCCGGTCTCCGGTGCTGCGAGCTTGAGTGCGGTGCGGAGCGGCTGGAGCTGGTACCCGGGGAAGAGTGGCGCGTAGGCGATGCGCTTGGCCCAGAGCTCCTTGAACGTGGGGTGCATGTCGTCGTCTATGCTGTATGCTGTCACTGGCTTGCCGCGCCTCTGCGCCAGGTATGCTGTCAACTCGCGCTGATGGGAAGGGAGAGAAGGGCAACGGGGTGGGGATGGGGACAGGAGGGGAGAGAGGAATGGGGGTGAAATAAGAAAAGAGCGCATGTCTTCGTCTAGCGAAGCCCTGGTGAAACGGCAGGCTGGGGGAGGCGAGATGGGATGAAGGAAGGGAAAAATAAGAGCGTGTGTCGCCATTTATCATAACATATGCAATTAATCACAGACTTGAGATACCGCTGTGCCAGGTATACTGTCAGCTCACTCATTACTCACCTGGTAAAATGACTGGAACTGCTTGGTCTGATCCACCCCCGGGGGCAGCTGCAGGGCGAGAATGGCAGAGTAGGCCCAAATTACCTAGGGGAAGCACCCCAGGGCGTGCAAGCAGGCACGAGCTTTGAGTCGACCCCCATACTCACCTGGTAGAAGGACTGGAACTGCTTGGTCTGGTCCACGCCCGGGGCCAGCTGCAGGGCGAGAATGGCAGAGTAGGCCTGGATGGCCTGGGGGAAGTACCCCAGGGCGTGCAGGCACGAGGCCTCCATGTATCGCAGATCCAAGTCGTTGGCGTCTGCTAGTCTCAGCCCTTTACGAGCTATCTCCATCGCCTCCCTGGGGTGGGGGGAGAATCGGGGGAGAAGGATGGGTGGTGTAATGATCCCATGAGAGAGATGCCTGGGGGAAAGGAAGTACCCCAGGGCGTGCAGTGCAGGCACAAGGCCTCCATGAAGCGCAGATCCAAGTCGTTGGCATCTTTTGTATCACAGAGGTCATGGAAGAGGGGGAGTCTAGTTTTGAGGCGCCTCAAAACTAGAGCACCACCGTCACACTGTTGTTCGCAGTCTTTTGTATCACACTGGCCATGGAAGAGGGGGAGCATGTCGCTCAAGGGATGCTAGTGGCGTCATGTGTTTGTGTTGTGTGTATGTGGCAGTGGCAGTGGCAGTGGCATGTAGCACTCACTCCCTGACCCTCTCACCCACTCACCTATGGTATCCCATGCCGTGCTTGAGATTCGAGTACAGATGGTAACCCAACAGATTCCTGCCAAGGTGCCAACAGACCCAGGGGGGAAGTGGCAGCAGTAATGTTAGCATGTGGAAGCAACTTTTCAACAGTGCTGCGTAGTGTGATGTGCCCTTAACTTAACCTCCTCGGACAGACAGTGACCCTCGCTCGCTCATGCCAATGGGGCACTCTGTTTGGGGTGAGTGAGAGGCACACGTTGGAATGTGAGGCACCTTTGGTGGGATTCCTCAAGAGTACATACACACAGAGCGCAACGCAGAAAGCAAAGCCCGCTGCACAACGCACGCACACCACGGCGCACAGAGCACAACGCACAGAGATCACAGCACACAGCACAGAGCACAGAGCATGATGCACAGGCCAGCACCACACAGCACGCATGCAGGCACACAGCTCTCACAGACACTGTGATTCCTTCTCGAGTACCTGTCGGTACGTCTCCTCGGCCTCATCTAGGCGAGACTCCTCCTTATCTGCCTGCCCCAGCTGCCTGCCCCTGCACCAGCAGCCCCTTCAAGTGCAGGTCTAGCTTTTTTTTTAGTCGACTCAAATTGCGCCAAGCAAGCACACACGGAGCTCTAGCACGCACTGTGGTTCCTTCTCCAGTGCCTGTCGGTACGTCTCCTCCGCCTCCTCCAGGCGCGATTCCTCCTTGTACGCCTGCCCCAGCTGCACCAGCAGCCCCTTCAAGTTCGGATCCAGCTGCTTCACCCGGTGCAGCAGCGGTATAGCCGCCGCACACTCTCCCCCGTGCATGTGCGCCTGCGCCTGAAGTGGGGAGGGGCGGAGAGGGGGGAATACAAGCAGGAGGGACGAAGAGAGGGACGGACGGAGGGAAGGAGGGAGGGGGAGACAAAGGGAGGGGAAGAGAGGCGGGAGATAGAGCGTGAGATGCAAGCAGCCGCAGCATGGCATTCAGCTGCGCGAGCAGCCGCTTGAGGTGCGGGTCCTGCTGCTGCACCCACTGCAGCATCGCTATGGCTGCCGCACACTCGCCCCCCCCCCATGTGCGCCTGCGCCTGGGGGAGTGGGTTGGGTGGAGGGGGGATTGACAGGGGAGGCGGAGGAGGGACGGAAGGCGAGAGGGAGGGAGGGAGGGGTGGAGGGAGGGAGGGAGGGAGGGAGGGAGGGAGGGAGGGAGGGAGGGAGGGAGGGAGGGAGGGAGGGAGGGAGGGATGGAGGGAGGGAGGGAGGGAGGGAGGGAGAGGAAGAAAGAGAAGTTGAAAGTGTCGAGTCAACCTTTCACAGTCAATGGTAATCCCCTCTGAAGCCAAAGCCCATCCGGGTACGGCTGTCTCCGAAACGGGGCACGCGCTTATGGTGATCGATGGGGGTTTTAGCAACTAGATGCACAGCCAGTATAATGCTGCTTACCGAAGCGCCTTCTCCCTACGGGGGGTTGGTTTCCTCCGGGGATCTCCTAAAAGCCCAAAAAAAAAAAAAAAAAAAAACAGTCAATGGTAACAGAGACAGGGAGCATGCGCAACCATGTGACTGTACTGCAATCACGGAGCAACGCACAGCGCAAGCCACACTTACACACAGCCCCAACCCCAACACATCCCATGGATCAAAGCCCCCAAAACTATAACACCAGGATAGTATTAGCATCATACCAGGAAGAAGAGAGCCTGGGCATTTTTAGGCTCGTGTGTGGTGACTGTTCGCAGGTCGCTGAGGGCCTGGAAGATGAACCGCGCATTGAAGTACGCTATGCCTGGCAAGGGGGTGGGAGGGTGGGGGGGCAGCGAGGGGCAGGGAGGGACGGCCCGACAGGAGAGTATATTTGGGGTGCAGACCAGGCGAAGGTAGATGAGGGCTTGGAGATGAGCCGTGCATTGAAGTGCGGTATGCCTGGTGAGGGGGTGGGAGGGTGGGGCAGGCAGCGAGGGGCAGGGAGGGACGGTCAGACAAGACAAGGAAATGTTTTGAGACGTCTCAAAACACTTTTTATACAAGAGACTAATCTGTAAGGTGCAGATCATCCGCAGGTCGCTGAGGGCTTGGGAGATGAGCCGTGCATTGGGAGTGTGCTATGCCTGGTAAGGGGGTTGGCACGTGGCGGCAGGCGGGATGGGGATTAGGGTAGGGTAGGGAGGGAGGGGTAGGTGGAGGAGGTATTTGTCGGGATGGGGGGTTTGAGAGGAGCGGCAACCTGCAGATGGGAAGGACAGACGGGATGTGAATGTGGATAGGTGAGAAAGATTCTCGAGTGGATAGATTCCCCCGGCAGTGCACCTCGCTAGCTCTGTGGGTGCGTGGCAACCTGCTGTGGGGTTGATATTGTGAGCGTACCTCGCTCCATATATGCAGGCCAGTCGGTGGGGCGAGCCTCGATCACTGCTGTCAAATCCTTTACTGCCTGATGCATGGGTGTGGTGTGGTGTGGTGTGGTGTGGTGTGGAGAGACAGACACAGACACAAATACATGCATGGCAACGCATGCACGCAGCTATATGGAAATTACTTTTGAGAACTTTGAAAAGTACTTTCCATATGCAGGTGTGTGTGGAGAGATGGACACAGACACAAACGCTTGCATTGCAACGCATGCACACATCACATGTGCGCGTGCGTGCGTGCATGCATGTGTGCATGAAGGAAATCACGACGAGAATTCAGTGAACATGCAATGGGAACGAGAAGAGGAAGAGGGAAGAAGCGGAAGAGAGGGGAAATGTAGGGACAGGAGTGAACAGGGAAGAGGACATCAATTGGGAGACAGCAGTAATAGTTTGGCAAGAAAAAGGGCCAACAGCAGAGCAGCAGAGAAGCAGGGGAGCAGGAGAGCAGAGGATTAGAGGAGCAGAGGAGCAGCGGAGCAGAGGAGATGGGTGGTGGGAATTGCCTCATCGTTCCTGCCCATGGCTGTGTACGTCTGTCCACGCCTCCTCCTCGCCTCATAGAAGGCCGGATTGAACTCCAAAGCCTGGCGGAGAGAGATGAAAGCATTGAGGAGAAGGGTGGAGAAGTGGGGAGGGGAGGTGAGGGGAGGCAGGATAAGGGACGGGAGGAGATGAGAGAAAAATATGTGGTGTTGCTAAGAGGTGCTGGTGGTAACGTCTTGATTTTATCGAATTACACTACACCAGAAGTGGTTTTGATGCCAGTGATAAAAAAAAACTACGAGACGCAGTCAGGGGGTCAGGCATCAGGTGAGCCAAGCCAAGCACAAGGAGGAGGCGCAACGAATGCAGAAGGCACGAGACATGATGAGGAAGGCACAAGTCAAGCACGGGAAGGCAGGAGGAAGATGCGTGGCACCTTGGTAAAGTCAGCAATGGCTTCCGGGTAGCGGTGCATGAGGGCGTAGACTGTCCCACGGTACGTCAGTGCATGGTCCGTGAATACCTTCTGCTCCAACACCTGTGTGCGTGGGGAGTGTGAGTGTGAGTGAGCGTGTGTGTGTGTGTGTGTGTTAGTGAGTTTGTGTGCATGTGTGAGGGCATGTGTGCGCATGTGTGCGCATGTGTGAGCATGTGTGAGCATGTGTGAGCATGTGTGTGCACATGTGTGGGTGTATGCATATGTTTGTGTGTGAGTTGTTGTATGCATTAGAAATGGCGACCACGGTTCAGTAATTGAACTCATATAGATGTTTTATGCAAGTAAGGACAAGGACGGGCGCACACAGACTCACTGACTAACTGACTGACCGACCTTGTCAAAGATTTCAAGAGCCTTGTTATGCTCCCCTTGCATCACCTGTCACACTCGCACGAGAGCACACACGCAACCACACACAACTGATAATCCGCATGCAACGACAGCAGCAGCAGCAACAACGCCAAGAACATGAGAACAAGGGGTCCGAAGAGCACGGCATGGCATGACACAATATGGCATCGCATGGCATTGCATGGATGCCATTGCATGGGTGGAATGGAAGGATTGGCAGGAGCTGGCTTGCATGCGCACAAGCATGGAGGCATGCACGCACCAGTCTGACAGCAGCCGAGAGGAACATGTCTAGAGTCTTCTTCACCTCACTATTAGGAACTTGCCCTTCACCACCACCGCCTCCTCCGTTCCTGCTGCTACTCCTGCTGCTGGTGCCACTAATGCTGGTGCTGCTGCTGCTACTGCTACTGCTGCTGCCACTTCTGCTTCTGCTGCTGCTGCTGTGACTGCTCTCTGATTCCCGCCTGCTTCTTTCACTTCTTGATGTGGCTGCCTTGCCATTCTGGTTGTCGCTAGCACTTCTCCTGCTCCTGCTGCTGCCGCCGCTAGCACTGTCCTTGCTTCCACTGCTGCTGCTGTTCTTGCTAATGCCTTTGCTGCTACTATCGCTGCTTTTCCTACTACCATCAGTGGTTGGTCTGCAATTGATTGCAAACGAGACAGAGAGTTAGGGCGGGGGAGGGAGAAAAGAGGGGATGTGACGTTCAGATGCAATACACCATAAACCTTCCAACCGCTGAGCAACGATAACTACACTGCATGGTCCATTGCCACGACACACCATGGCGTGTCATCTTACAAAGCAGTCAATGGAAAAACACTTTTACCCCTCGCCATCCACACCAATCACCAGAGAAACATAAAACAAACAAAACAAACAGGCATCTTTCATTTCCTGTGTGCACAAGCACCCCTCCCCCTCCTTCAAAGCACAACAGCCTTCCTTTCCTAGAACCCTCCTCACGTGGACTCTCCCTTGGAGCGCAGGATCCGGAGCGGAATCATCACACACAGCTGCTGCTTTTGAGGCGCCTAAAAAGGCAACCCTCCCCCTCCTTAAAAGCATAACAGCCTTCCTTTGCCAGAACCCTCCTCACCTGAACTCTCTCTTGGAGCGCAGGGGCTGCACCGGAATCATCACACACAGCTGCTGTTCCTGCAGAGCAGCAACTGGCAGTAGAGAATGTCGAGAGGGACTGGGGAGGCACGGGCAGAAGGGAGCGCCTGGGGGAGACAGAGAAGGGAGGGTCGAGAAGCAAGAACCCAGCCCATTGCCTGCTTGTTCTGGTTCTTCTGACGATTCTTCTGATGCTACCCAGTCTCCTTCCCTGACGCTCTCTCCTCCGGGTTCCCCTTTTTTCTCTCTTCCTTGTTGCACACCTCGCCTTGTTTCTCCTCCTCCTCCTCCTCCTGTTTCTCCACCTGCTTTTCCTCCGGTTCTTTTGCCCCCTCGTCCTCCTTCTCCTCCGTTGCCTCCTTGCCGTGAGTCAAGTGCCAGGTGATGGAGAGTGGAATCTGCAGGTAGGGTGAGAAACACGAGGGATGGTAGCACGGGAGGATTTTTTAGGCGCCTCAAAAACGTTGCCCCCTCGCCGTGCGTCAAGTGACAGGTGATGGAGAGTGGAATCTGCATTGAGGGTGAGAAACAAACACGTGGGATGGTAGCACGGGAGGAGGGGAAGCGTAAAAACAGAGGGGGTGAGGGAGAGAGAGAGGAAAGGGAGAGAGTGAAAAGGAAAAAAGGGGGATGAGTGAGCGAGCGAGAGAGGGCTGCGGAGGATACGATACGATCATGCCATTGGCACAATGTGTGGAGCATCGCGGGTGGGGTGGGGTTATAGGAGGGGTTGGGGTGGGGAGGGGGGTTTGGGAGAGAGTGCAATTTGCACATAGCTTTTTGCATCAGGGAGGGACAATGAACGCACTTGGGAGGAACAAAGCACGGAACCCGCTTTAACGGAACGCACCTGGTGCGAGAAGGAGAATACGAGGGCAAGAGTTGGAGAGGTGGGAAAGCGAAGGAGTCATGCCACTGTTCCTGTGCGACTGGCCCATGCCACTGCAAGGTCTGAAGCATGATGCTCTGTGAGGGGAGCTGATGGGACAAATTCCCCCATGACGTACCATCACATGCCATGACAAGCCATGCCATACCATGACATGCCAGGACATGCCATATCATGCCATTCCATGCCATGACATGGCATACCATGCCATGCCCACAAGTCATGTTGTGTCATGACACATGGCATTTGTTCCCATGCCCACTCCTCTCCTCTCGTCTCGTCTGCGAAACTCTCTCTCTAGTCCCGGTCGTGCTGTCCCAGGTAATTGTGTTTCACTAAGAGCAACGGAGCTATGATATGCAGTACAATGCTGGCTAGCAGCAGCACGAGTACGACGGAGCAGCAATAACACGAGTAACATCAACAAAACTCAAAGCAAGACCATAGCCAAATCAAGAGTCTAAGCAAGACCATACGCGTCGACTAAATAGCCGAAGCAAGACTGGAGGCAAATCAAGACAATACGGAATCAAGCAGCTGCTCGAGGGACGGTCGGGAATTGGAGTCATGCGCTTAAGAGTGGACCCACGGACCAGAAGCGAGATTCTGGTGCTGTCTCGGCGATCCCTATAGAAGCGGAATGCACGGCGGATACAGCCCAATCACGCAAAGCGCGACCGCAAGCGATCCTGTTCTCCACGCCGTCTCCCTTGCGCACTGGCGACCGTTTCCCGTGTAACATTTCGCCATTCGCGGGTTTTTCATCGCGGTCGTCCCCTAGTGTAAAATCGACAGGTTCGAAGTTCGCATTTGGTTCCCATGGTGTCGGAACGGCGAAACGACCGTCCTTCTGCCACGTGGCACTAAAGACGTGGCAAGATGAGAGATTTAACGCGAGGCACGCGAGAGCGAAAGCAGCGGGCAGAGCCATGCCATACGCGGACTTCGCGGGCGATGCTCGACGGTCAACCAGCAGCAGGACACAGCATATCAAATGATGATCAGATGTGATGGCGATAGATGAAGGGTTGGAAACAGGGGTTTTTTTATCAGAGTAAATTACTCTGTTTCTCTGAAAATCAGAGTGGTTTTTAGGGGGTCACTCTGACGTGTCTGGGTAATTTTTTTGGAGGATAAATTTTCTCTGATTTGTCAGGGTTCTGATTTTAGCTACTCTGAGAGACCAGTGTATATTTGTGACAGATATAATTTTCTCTGTACAGGGTATAGGCATTTCACCGTGTCACAACCCCTCCCCCCGCCCTTTTCTGCCCCCCCAATTGTTGGAAGATGTGCAAGTTGTATGTATAGCGCTTAATTCTTTTGGTAGGAGTGCAGAGGGCCTGGGTTCAATACTTGAGAGGACACTCAGAGTTGGAAAAGTAGGTACACTGGGTGCCCAGAGTAGATTTTTCAGAAGTTAAGTTTCCTCTGACAAATCAGAGTAACGCTCACAATGAACCCTGAATTTCAGAGTTCTCTAGAAAACAGCTCTGGAAATCCGAGTAGTGAAAATCCAAAAAAAAGCCCTGGTTGGAAACCTTCACTGTGTCCTGAAAATATGTCCGTATGCGATTTTATGGTGTTTGGAGAGCGGTGTATATGAAATATGATATGTTTTGGTAGGGTACTTTGCGAGATCGGGGACGGCAAACACACTGCGCTGATACATGGGTTTTCTGAGAAAATGTGAACGAGAATGAATGAACTATGAAACAGTTGGGTACAAGTACTAACCCTAATTGGGTTGTACCCCATATGGGCTACCCCACTACACCCTACACAAAAGCATAAGCTATAATGTTCTGACACACCCCCATAGCCAAACTGGGGGAGAACAAGCGGTCACAAGACCAGTCAAGCAAAGCAAAGCAAAGCAAGCTCAGGGTGGATCACAAAGTCACCACACATTCCGAGCACAAGTTCAAGGCCACAAGGCCAGTTCACATGCATGATTACATATATATAGAAAGCTAGACAAGCAAGAGCAGGTGTATATATATGTAACAGTACAAGCAAGGTCAAGAGGTGAGCAAGTGAGGCAAGACAGGCACAAGACCAAGCTGAGTACAGAAGCGCTGATGATCACAAGGCGCAAGTGCCTTGGTGAAAACATCAGCAGTGTTGGCATCAGAGGCCACGTACGCAAGTCGCAACTGACCACGCTGCTGCAACTTACGAGCAAGAAAGTAGCGGAGAGCAATGTGCTTCGTTCTGTGCTCCAGGCGCTGCTCCCGACACAAGGCTAGCATGGCCTTGTTGTCTACGTACAGCACCGGAGGAGAACGAGGCGGCTCTCCGAGGTCAGTCAGCAGGTAGGTAAGCCAGCGAAGCTCCTGTGCAGCCATGGCCCCGGCGTAGATCTCAGCCTCACAACTGGAGCCGAGAACAGAAGACGAGCGAGTAGCCCGCCACAAAACAGAGCCGGAACCAAGGCTGAAGGTGTAACCCTTTGACGACCGCTGCATAGCCTGATCGTCAGCCCAAGAAGCGTCTGCCTGACCAGTGAGGACCACTGGACTCCGCCCTCCAAGCACTAGCCCCATGCCCGACGTACTCCACAAGTAGCGCAACACCCTCTTCGCTGCAGCCATGTGCTCTGGTCGGTGTCTCCCAGGAGCAACATAGCGTGCGAGAATGCTAAGAGGGTATGCAAGGTCAGGTCGTGTGCAGGTCATCAGGTACATGAGGCAGCCAACAAGCTCTGGGTACGGGCCACTCGACTCTACGGACTCATCCGAAGGCAGAGCTGAGAGCGAGTGGCGAGTAGGCAGAGGAGTGGCCTGAGGCGAGGAGTACGTGAAGCCGAAGCGCTGAAGGACCTGCTGCACCATATGTGACTGAGTCAAGGTAATGGTGCGGCGTGCTCTGTCCCGGGTGATCTGCAAGCCAAGGTAGCTGCGCAGTTCACCCAGGTCTGTGCACGTGTTTCTCTTCTGCAGCTCGGACTTCACGTGGGCGAGTCCAGCAGTGTCAGCTGTGGCAAAGACCAAGTCGTCGACGTACACGAGGATGTAGAACGGCGGCAGAGAGGTGTCGGTGCGTAGAAACAGCGACGGGTCAGCAGTAGAGGGAGCAAAACCAAGAGTCGCAAGTGTAGTCCTCAGTGTGTCGTGCCACTCGCGCGGTGCCTGGCGGAGACCGTAGACTGGCCGTCGGAGGCTCCACTGGGTGCCAGGAGGGAAAGTCCCAGTGAAGCCAGGGGGACGGCGCAACCGGATCTCCTCGTGCAGGCTACCCTGCAGGAAAGCAGTGCTGAAGTCAAGGGAGTGAAGCTCGTAGTCACGCTGAGCGGCTACGTGTAGCAGCACCCGAAGAGTGGTCATCTTCGGGGTGGGAGAGAAGGTCTGAAAGTAGTCAACTCCCTGCCACTGACTGAAGCCACGAGCCACGTACCGCGCCTTGAAGACAGGTGGAGAGCCCGGCGGTCGCTTCACCCTGAAGATCCACATGCCACTGACGATGTTCGCCCCAGGAGGGGGGACAGCGTCAACGTAGGTGCCTGTGGACTTCCAGGAAGCCATCTCTGCATCCATAGCTGCCTGCCAGTGAGAGGAGTAGGGACCCTCTACGGCCTCCGCGTAAGAGCGCGGAGTCGGGATGTCAAGTGCATCCAGGTCTCCCTCAGGGGTAAGCAGTACGGATACGAGATGAGGTGAAGCAGCAGCCAGACATCGGAACTCCTCCTGCCTGTCCTCAAGGACGTCCGTGCCAAGAGCACACTCACCCCCGACGGACGGAGGACAGACAGACGCAGACTCAGCAACAAGACTAGCAGCGTAGTCTAGACGACAGCGAGCAGCAAAGTCGACGAGCTCAGCAACAAGAGCAGACGCAGCAGTGGACTCAAAGGAGGGGTAAGTGATGACAGTAGCAAGGAGACGCGTGACAGAAGGACTGGCAGCACGAAGAGAGTCCGACTCAGGGTCGGCAAGCACAGGAAGAGAGGACGCAGGAGGAGAGGGCAAAGGGGCACGCAGAGGAGCAGTGGACGGACGCAGAGACATCCGGTGCGTGCCAGGGACAGGAGGAGGACGCTGACGCGAACTGCGACCACTAGTGCGAGCAGCACGAACAGGCGACGCAGGACGAGACGCAGGCTCACGACGCTCAACAAGACCTCCAGTAGGACCAGTGTACGGAGAAGGAGAAGGCAGTGGGGAGACCGGTGGTAACTGCGACTACGACTGGACAGGCGGTGGACACTCTAAGGGAGGAGGAAGACCAAGAACCTGCTGAAGGAGCGGAACAAAGTACGGCCGAGGCCGCGCGGCGACTCCAGACACAGCAGGGACAGCACCAGTACCCCCAGCGGCAGCACCAGCGTCAACAGCACCTCCAGCTCCAGTACCTCCAGCAGCACCAGTAGCACCCGCAGCAGGACCGCCGCCAGAACTGACAGCAGTAGCCTCAGCGCCAACACCCTCAGCAGCTCCGACTCCAGTAGCACTCGCAGGACTAGCACCTCCGAGACCGGCGGCACCAGCACCCTCAGCAGCCGAAGAAGCACCAGTTCCAGTAGTACGCCTCTAGCGCCGGGCAAACCACTCGCGCAGCTCCTGTGGAGAGAGTGGCTCCCGCCGAGACGAAGCACCCGGAGAACCAGCAGGCCCAGCACCGCAAGACGCCACACGAGCAGGTCCAGCAGCCGCGGGCTCCGCACCCCCAGGCTCAGTAGCTCCAGACTCAGTACCCCCAGGCTCAGCAGCTCTAGACGCAGCACCCCCAGGCGAAGGACCCCCAGGCTCAGCACCCCCAGTCGTAGCACCCCTAGGCTCAGCACCCCAAGTCGTAGCACCCCCAGGCTCAGCACCCCCAGGCTCAGCACCCCCAGTCGCAGCATCCCCAGACGCAGCACCTCCAGGCTCAGCACCCACGCGCGCAGCACCCCCAGAGTCAGCACCCCCAGGCTCAGCACCCGCAGCAGTACCAGAGTCACCAGCAACCTCGACCGGCTCAACTGCATCTACCTGGGACACACCTGAAGGGGCAGGACCCTGAGGGGGGAGGGGGTCTACCGGGGGGGGACCTGGCACAAGGAAGTGCGGTGGCGGGGGGAGGGAAGGAGTGCGGTAGGGGAAGAGGCGGTAGTAGGGTACTGACTCGTTGAACGTGACGTCCTGGCAAGACAGAACACGACGAGAGGTGGGGTGGTAGAACTGCCACCCAGGGGCATCAGGGGGGAAGCCAAGGAAGACACAGGGAGCAGCACGAGGGGACAGCTTGTCCGCAGACAAGTCGCGGACAAACGCCCGAGATCCCCGGGCGAAGGACCCCCAGGCTCAGCACCCCCAGTCGTAGCACCCCCAGGCTCAGCACCCCCAGTCGTAGCACCCCCAGGCTCAGCACCCCCAGGCTCAGCACCCCCACTCGCAGCACCCCCAGAGTAAGCACCCCCAGGCTCAGCACCTGCGGCAGTACCAGAGTCACCAGCAACCTCGACCGGCTCGACTGCAACTACCTGGGACACACCTGAAGGGGCAGGACCCTGAGGGGGGAGGGGGTCTACCGGGGGGGGACCTGGCACAAGGAAGTGCGGTGGCGAGGGGAGGGAAGGAGTGCGGTAGGGGAAGAGGCGGTAGTAGGGTACTGACTCGTTGAACGTGACGTCCTGGGAGGACAGAACACGACGAGAGGTGGGGTGGTAGAACTGCCACCCAGGGGCGTCAGGGGGGAAGCCAAGGAAGACACAGGGAGCAGCACGAGGGGACAGCTTGTCCGCAGACAAGTCGCGGACAAACGCCCGAGATTACCAGACACGGAATGCAGACGCATTGCCGACCTTCCCCGTCCACAGCAAGGCTCGGGAGGTCTCCGGCCTGGAGACCCTGGGGTGAAGGTTGATCTGATGCGCCGCGTACCTCACCGCAAACGGCCACAGAAAATGGGGGGCAGCCGCATGCATCATGGACGTACGAGCGACGTCCATGACCATGCCAATGCGGCGCTCAGCAATCCCATTTTGCTGTGGAGAGCCCGGAAGCGTAAAGGTCTGGCGGATGCCTCGCGCACGACAGTAGGGTCGCAGAAGGCCAGAGGAGAACTCTTCGCCTCGGTCAGAGTGCAGACGCAGAACAGGAAAGTCCGAGCCGAAGCTCCTCCTGAGCTGGAGACGAGCTGCGCGGATCCAGTCGATCAACACCTCAGCGACATCACCCTTGGTGCGCAAGGGGAAGACTGTGGTGTAACGCGAGTAGTCGTCAACCACCAGCAGGAAGTAGCGCTCGTGACCCTGTCCACGGACGAGGGCCGGGCCCCACACGTCCATGTGAAGCGTCTGCAGAGGAGCCTCTGTCGGGGGAAATAGGGAGGAGTGAGGGGCAGCCCGGAGCCGCCCCTCGACACAGGGGACACAGGAAGGTCCTGGCCCCGAAGGAAGGGGAGGGAGAGACCGGGGGAGACCAGAGACAAGGACACGGGAAGCCATGCCTCGGAGATGAGGCAGGGAGGGGTGACCAAGACGGTGGTGCCAGAGGAGAGTCTCGTGAGACAGGAGGCGACACGAGTAGGGGGCAGACTCAGGACCAGACCTGGACGCTGCAGCAAACACCTGACCCGACGCAGCTACCTGACCAGACGCAGTGACTGGAGGAGACTCAGTGGTCAGTGTGTACAGGCTCGACCCCGGCCGACGTGTAAACGTGGCCTGGTGTCGGCCTGTCCGAGCGTCCGTGCAGTGGGTCACCCGCTGACTCGCAGGAGTTAATTGGTGAACCCCTGTATCCTGCAGGTCAGCACCACTCACCAAGTTCGTAGAGAACGAGGGGAGGTAAAGACCAGACAAGGTGCCAGAGGGGGCAGCCGGACACGGGAGGACAGTGGAGAAGTGAGAGAGGACAGGACCCCCAGAGGGGTCTGCCAGGGAGACTGCAACTGACCGACCAAGCGGCGTGAGTGTGGTGCGGTCTCGAAAGAAGGAGCAAGAAGCCCCTGAGTCAAGTGTGAAGGTGAGGGAGGCCGAAGCCGACGTGGTACCTGAGAGCGCAGACTCACCAGCACCTGAGGGCGCGGACGCACTGGCACCTAGAGCAGCAGCCTCACCAGTACCTAGAGCAGCAGTACCAATGCCCGGGTCGGGCGGGAAACACCGGTAACAGTCACCCTCATCACTAATAGTCACAGCATACATGGCAGCAAGGATAGCATCAAAGTCAAGATCAAAGAAAGCTACGCCTGCCCTAGACAGCTCTCCCCAGCGGGGGATCTCACTAGCCTCTGGGAACTGCTGACGCCAAGCGTCCGTCAGGCGGCCAAAGCAGCACTGGGTGGGGTGAGCACCCCCACACTGCTCACCCGCGCGGTCGCCGGAGCGGAGGACGTAGGTGCACGGGCCAAAAGCCCCACCACGCTGACGCTGCGTGTACCACTCACGGAGCTGCTGAGGAGGGGGGATGTCCCGAGAACGCTGCTGCTGCTGCTGCTGCTGGCGCTGACCACTCCCGGAGCCGCTCCACTGAGAAGTACCACCACGACCAGCTCCACCTCCTCCACCACCGCCGCCTCCACCTCCGCCGCCACCGCCGCCTCCGCTCCCACCGCTACCGCCACCGCCGCCTCCGCCTCCGCCGCTGCCACCGCCACCTCCACCCCCGCCACCACTCCCACCGCCACCCCCACTCCCCCCGCCGCCCCCACCGCCACCTCCACCACCCCCGCTAGCCCCACCTGCGCCCTTGCCCCCCTTGCCCTTGCTAGAGCGGCGTGTCCCGCTAGGGGCAGACGCCGCACCGACCGACTCAAGACCAACGAGGTCGGCCGCAGCAGCAGAGGCGACAGAGGGCAACAGGGGGGAAGGGGAACACCCCTCAAAGATGGGGGTGCGAGGGTCACCACGAGAGGCTCCTACAGCGACTATGCTCTTCTCCGCTGCTAGGAGGGCCTTCTCTAGGAGGTCAACAGTGAGAGTGGTGGGACAGACTGAGAGGAAGTGGTCCCTGACTACGCGAAGGGAGTCAGGGAGGCGAGTGACTATATAATAGAGAGTGATGTACATGGGGGGGGGGTTCTTGGCGCAGAACTCAGCAGGAAGTGCGGCGCGGTAGCGAGTGTCATTAGTGCGGAGGTGCGTAACGAGGTCAGCGACTGTCGGAAAGGCAGCAAGGTCAGGAAAGAGGTACGGTAGCATGAGGCGGCTCAGTGCAGCAGTGGCAGGGGAAGAGTAGCGCGCAACTACAGCGTCGTATAAGGTGTGAGCACTCTTGTACTGACTAAAGTGCGCGCGCTCAGAGGTAGGCAGGTGGCGACGCACAGCAAGACGTGCAGCAGCATCGCGCGTGGCCCACTGGGAGCGAACAGTGGGGCCAGCATCAGCAGCAGGGGCAGGAGAGGCGCCAGAGGTGAGGTCAAAGAGGGAGAGACCGTCTGCCCTATCGCACTGTAAGAAGAGCTGCAGGTCATCTACCCAAGCCTCAAAGTCAATGGCTCGACCCTCAGCGTCAAAAGCGAGAACACTAGGGGAAGCCATGACAGCAGTAGACTAGCGAGACAAACTGTAGGACAGGGGCAGTGCAGTGACAGAAGCACTGGTCTCACCAGACAGGGCAAGTCGGGCAGCTCAGTAGTGCAGTAACACGGCAACACGGCTGCTCGAACGGCTCAGCAGCGACTGCGGCTCCGCGGCACCGGTGACTCGGCTGATCAGGCGGCTCGGGCGGCTCGAGCGGCTCGGGCGGCTCGGGCGGCTCGGGCGGCTCGGGTGGCTCAGGCGGCTCGGGCGGCTCGGGCGACTCGGGCGGCTTGGGTGTCTCGGGCGGCTCGGGCGGCTCGGGCTGTTCTGGCAGCTCGGGCGGCGCGGGCGGTGTAGGGCGGTATGGCCGCTGGTGAAAGGTGGCGGGGCCGCTGAGTAGGGCGGCGGGGCCGCAGGAGTAGGGCGGCGGGGTTGTAGGAGGAGGGCGGCGGGGCCGCAGGAGTAGGGCGGCGGGGCCGCAGGAGTAGGGCGGCGGGGCCGTAGGAGGAGGGCGGCGGGGCCGCAGGAGTAGGGCGGCGGGGCCGCTGAGTAGGGCGGCGGGGCCGCAGGAGGGTGGCGGCGGGGCCGTAAAAGTAGGGCGGCGGGGCCGCAGGAGTAGGGCGGCGGGGCCGCAGGAGTAGGGCGGCGGGGCCGCAGGAGTAGGGCGGCGGGGCCGCAGGAGTAGGGCGGCGGGGCCGCAGGAGTAGGGCGGCGGGGCCGCAAGAGTAGGGCGGCGGGTCCGCAGGAGTAGGGCGGCGGGGCCGCTGCAGAAGGGCGGCGGGGCCGCTAGGTAGGGCGGCGGGGCCGCGAGGTAGGGCGGCGGGGCCGAGAGGTAGGGCGGCGGGGCCGCGAGGTAGGGCGGCGGGGCCGCGAGGTAGGGCGACGGGGCCGCAAGGTAGGGCGGCGGGGCCGCGAGGGGAAAGGGGGGCCGCTAGGGCGGCTCGACGAGGTGAGAGCCCGAAGTGCGACTCGGGCGGAGCGCGCTTCGGGCAGGAAAAAAAAGTCGATGTGGTGGGCCCTAGGCACAGTTCCCACGGGGGAACCTGCTCGATACCATGAGAAAATGTGAACGAGAATGAATGAACTATGAAACAGTTGGGTACAAGTACTAACCCTAATTGGGTTGTACCCCATATGGGCTACCCCACTACAGCCTACACAAAAGCATAAGCTATAATGTTCTGACATTTTCAGCTTAGCGGGGACAGGTATCTGGACCCTTCCGCTTTCAGGGTACGGACAACGCAAACTGCGCACAGTTTCCGCAAAAGTCTGGGCTAAGGGGGGAGGGTTATTGTTCAGGTTAGGGAGTCGAGCTCTCAATGAGCCACGTGGTTAGTCCTACACAGCTTTCTCACTGTACATCTACAATCTCAGATTCTGCACTGCGCTTGTTTGTCTTTTCTACTGAATCCAGGCTAGCTCGTCAGCCCATTGTTCCCAAAGCTGTGTGGCCGTTGTTGTTTTTTTTTTTCTCGTCCAAATTACATTGCACTTGAAACCCTGAGAATATGTGCACCCTTCCTGACCGAAACAAAATAAACCCAATCGGGAAGGGGTGCGACTCGGGAGGCATCAACCCTAACAAGAAAGAGGGGTCCCGTGTTTAGGGTTGATTCCTCCCTAAAATGCGTCCGAGGGAGGCATTAACCCTAAACACCATGCCACAAGGTGTTTAGGGTTGATGCCTCGCTGACCAGATGCCTTACCGACTGGGGTTTTTTTTTTTTGCTCACGTGTCCGTTGGGGTATTTCGAGTGTAATATATTGAGTAGAAACGACAAAACAGAGTAGTGGAGAATCAATGATTTGAACACCTACAGTGAGCTCTCTGTGAGAACTGGGAAACGTGGCTCATTGAGAGCTTGAGTCCCTAATCTGAACAATAACTCTCCCCCCCTAACCCAGACTTTAGCGGAAACTGTGCGCAGAAAGCGCTACCCCTAACCTAAAAGCGGAGGGGTCGGGATACCCCTCCCTGCTAAGCTGAAAACCCCTGATACATGAACTGAGAGTCAAAACTACTGCAATGCGTTTCGTTACAATACGTCGTACACTTATACGCATGGTGAGAAAAGTTCGAAGGGGTTCTAGGTGAACCAGATTCGACTAGCCCGCCCTTGAAGTGGGGGAGCGCTAACTTGAATATCAGAAAGATGCTATCCATTGTTCCGAGTGTGATGTGGTACATAGCTACGTTACTAGGTAGTTGTATGTTCTTGGGTCTAAGATTATACACCACGCTCGTGTCAAGATTGATTGGTGTCAGGCGCCGACATAAGGTGGAGTCGCGTGCAGTCTGCTGTCCATGTTAGGTACATCAGGCAAAATTCCCGCGATTTCCAGCCCATCCAATCGCGAAGCCGCGCAACCCAGCACTAATGCGATCAGAAGTTGATCGTAGCCAGGATCACCTCGGGAAGGTTTGCACACTACTGACTTAGTGGTGGTGGGCCCTTGACCTCAATAGTAGAGTGAATGTGAAATGCTTGAGATGTTAAAACACGCAACTACAGAAAATATAAATATGAGTACAGGAAATTCGGATCGTCCTAGCTAGCCATGTACTCTAAGGGGTACATTCTCTTATTCAAATTCATGAACAGCACTAAGCCCGCCACGCTGGACTTCGTAAGCTTCACGAATAGCGGACGAACGGGCACTTTTGGGGCCGCGACGAGCGCCATGGCAGGAACGATAAGCGGTGGGCCCATGGGAAAAAAAAAATCAGGTCCTAGGATAGGAACCTCACTCTGATATCATGAGAAAAAGGACTATTGAGCGTTAGGCTTAGGAGCCATAGTAAGTTGGGTAGGAACGATTGAGCTCGAGTGAGTTTAGGAAAGTCGAGAAGTTTCAACAAAAAAGAGAGGTTTAACTATAGAGCGAGCAGTACAAATAGGCAAGAAGAAAGGTGCACCACCAAACAGAACATTATATAACTACAGTAGTCTACACTACAGGCAGTTACAAAACAATATATAGAAATATATATTATTCTTGACAATTCATCCCCAACCGTGCGGCACGTACAGTTACGAAATTGTTCCCGCCAAATCCCTCTTCCCTGTAGCTGCCCGCTCCCGTCTGCTCCGACGGTCCAGATCCTCTCTAACCGTCTGCGTCGCTTCGGGTCAACTCTGACTCCTCGCATTCATTCTCGATACTGCGTACTTCTCATAGCTGCGGTCAGGAGTGCATAATAATATTTTACTATTCATAACAAGCAACACGATCGACGCTTAGTCGTCGTCAGCATGTTCCCGGCAAGTCATCCTCACAAGGCGTGCTGAGTCCTACGTATAACTGGCACGTGCCCGCAAACCAGCTGCACATGTATACCAACCAATACTGCCCGGGTTTATGAGTAACTTACTATTGATAAAATGAACGCAATGACCACCTTGGTCGCATATTACATCGGCTTGTAGAACGGGCTTGAGCTGTCCGCCACGCAATACATGCACGCCGCGAGATACCCCATAGCATCTCAAAAAGCTTGATGCGTTCCCAGCATAAAACGACCATTCAAGCAACGTCATTCGCGCACAGAAAAAGGGACCTTATTACCTTAATGTTGCCGCATTATTCTTAGTGATGAAACAGTAGCTAGAACGAAGGAGCCATAGCTATGGTTTAGCAAGCTAGGCAAGAGAGAATAGGCAAAAGAGGGTTTGACTAGAAAGGAGGGAGGTACAAATAGCAAGCAGTAAAAGGGTTATACTCACTATTGAGTACCCCACTCCAGACTAGACAAGCATTATATTCTGACATTTAGACGTGTTGCGACATTGGCATGCACACTATACATAGGCTTTTATGTGAAGAAATGAGGAATGAATGAACTAGCAAAGAGGTGGGTACAAGTAGGAAAACCTAAAGTGTTATACCCCATATTGTCTACCCCACTACAGCCTACACATACTATAGCATATGAGTTTGACACACCCCCATAGGCAAAGTGGGGGAGAACAAGCGGTCACAAGACCAGTCAAGCAAAGCAAAACAAGCTTAGGGTGGATCACAACGTCACCACACATTCCGAGCACAAGTTCAAGGCCATAAGGCTAGTTCACATGCAAGATCATATATAAAGGTAGACAAGCAAGTGCAGGTATAGAAAGGTCACAGTACAAGCAAGGTCATCAGCCCAAGAAGCGTCTGCGTGACCTGTGAGGACCACTGAACGTCGCCCTCCAAGCACTAGCCCCATGCCCGACGTACTGCACAAGTAGTGCAACACCCTCTTCGCTGCAGCCATGTGCCCTGGTCGGTGTCTCCCAGGAGCAACATAGCGTGCCAAGATGCTAAGAGGGTATGCAAGGTCAGGTCGTGTGCAGGTCATCAGGTACATGAGGCATCCAACAAGCTCTGGGTACGGGCCACTCGGCTCTAACGGACTCATATGAAGGCAGAGCTGAGAGCGAGTGGCGAGTAGACAGAGGAGTGGCCTGAGGCGAGGAGTACGTGAAGCCGAAGCGCTGAAGGACCTGCTGCACCATGTGTGACTGAGTCAAGGTAATGGTGCGCTGTGCTCTGTCCCGGGTGATCTGCAAGCCAAGAAAGCTGCGCAGTTCACCCAGGTCTATGCACGTGTGTCTCTTCTGCAGCTCCGACTTCACGTGGGCGAATCCAGCAGTGTCAGCAATGGCAAAGACCAAGTCGTCGACGTACACGAGGATGTAGAACGGCGGCAAAGAGGTGTCGGTGCGCAGAAACAGCGACGGGTCGGCAGTAGAAGGAGCAAAGCCAAGAGCCGCAAGTGTAGTCCTCAGTGTGTCGTGCCACTCACGGGGCGCCTGGCGGAGACCGTAGACTGGCCGCCGGAGGCTCCACTAGGTACCAGGAGGAAACGACCCAGTGAAGCCAGGTGGGCGGCGCAGCCAGATCTTCTCGTGCAGGCTGCCCTGCAAAAAATCAGTGCTGAAGTAAAGAGAGTGAAGCTCGTATTCGCGCTGAGCGGCTATGTGCAGCAGCACCCGAAGAGTGGTCATCTTCGGGGTGGGAGAGAAGGTCTGAAAGTAGTCAACTCCCTGCCGCTGACTTAAGCCTCGAGCCACGTAACGCGCCTTGAAGACAGGCGGAGAACCCGGCGGCCGCTTCACCCTGAAAATCCACATGCCACTGACGATGTCCGCCCCAAGTGGGGGAACCTCGTCGACGTAGGTGCCTGTGGACTTCCAGGAAGCCATCTCTGCGTCCATGGCTAACTGCCACTGTGAGGAGTAGGGACCCTCGATCGCCTCAGCGTACAATCGAGGAGTCGGGATGTCTGGTGCATCCGGGTCTCCCTCAGGGGCAATCAGCGTGGACACGAGATGAGGCAAAGCAGCAGCAAAACTGGAACTCCTCCTGCGTGTCCTCAAGGACATCCGTGCTAAGAGCACACTCACCCCCGACGGACGGAGGACAGACAGACTCAGACTCAGCAACAAGACTAGCAGCGTAGTCTAGACTACAGCGAGAAGCAAAGTCGACAAGCTCAGCAACCAAGGCAGACACAGCAGTGGACTCAAAGGAAGGGTCAGTGAAAACAGTAGCTTGGAGACGCGTGACAGTAGGACTAGCAGCACAAAAAGAGTCAGACTCCGTGTCAGCAAGAGAAGGAAGAGAGGACTCTGGAGGAGACGACAATGGGACACGCAGAGGAGCAATGGAAGGACGCAGTGCCATCTGGTGTGTGCCTGGGACCGCAGGAGGACGCGGACGCGGAGCACGGCTACTAGTGCGAGCAGCACGAACAGGCGAAGCAGGACAAGACGCAGGCTCATGACACTCAGCAAGACCTCCAGTAGGACCAGTGTAGGGAGAAGGAGCAGGTAGGGGGGAGGCGGGCTGTAACTGTGACCGCTAGTGGACAGGCAGTGGACACTCCAAGGGAGGAGCAGGACCAGTGGAGGGCGGGAGACCAAGAACCTGCTCAAGGAGCGGAACGAAGTACGGCCGCGGCCACGCAGCGCCTCCAGAACCAGAAGGGACAGCACTAGTACCCCCAGCAGCAGCACTTGCGCCAGCAGCACCTCCAGCTCCAATAGCGCCAACTCCAGCACCCTTAGAAGCACCAGCGTCAGCAGCACCTCCAGCGCCAACACCCTCACTAGCTCCAGCTCCAGCAGCTCCAGCTCCAGCAGCACCAACTCCAGTAAGACGGTCAGCTCCAGCAGCCCCAGCAGCACCCCCAGGCCCAGCAGCTCTAGTAACGCCAGGACGAGCACCTCCAGAACTAGGGGCTCCAGTAATCCAGTGCCGACCCCAGGGTCAGCAGTAACATCAGCACCTCCAGCGCTAGCAACACGGCTCCAGCGCCGGGAAAACCACTCGCGCAGCTCCTGTGGTGAGGGTAGCTCCCGCCTCGACGAAGCACCCGAAGGGGCCCCAAACCCAGCACCGCCAAAGGCCACACGAGCAGACCCAGCACCCCCAGGCTCCGCACCCTCAGGCTCAGCACCCCCAGGCTCCGTACTCCCAGGCCCAGCACCCCCAAACTCCGCACCCCCAGGCTCCGCACCCCCAGGCTCAGCACCCCCAGACTCAGCACCCTCAGACTCAGCACCCCCAGGCTCAGCACCCCTAGCAGCACCAGAGTCAACAGCTACCTTGACAGGCTCGACTGCGTCTACCTGGGACACACCTGACGGGGCACGACCCTGAGGGGGGAGGGGGTCTACCGGGGGGGGACCTGGCGCAAGGAAGAACGGCGGCGGGGGGAGGGGCGCAGTGCGGTAGGGGAAGAGACGATAGTAAGGCACCAACTCGTCAAAGGTGACGTCCTGGGAGGATAGAACACGGCGCGAGGTGGGGTGGTAAAAGTGCCAACCAAGCGCGTCAGGGGGGAAGCCAAGGAAGACGCAGGGAACAGCACGGGGGGACAGCTTGTCCGCAGACATGTCGCGGACAAACGCCCGAGATCCCCAGACACGAAACGCAGACGCATCGCCAACCTTCCCCGCCCACCGCAGAGTGGGGGAGGTCTCTGGCAAGGAGACCCGCGGCTGAAGGTTGATCTGATGCGTTGCGTACTGAACCGCAAACGGCCACAGAAAATGGGGAGCAGCCGCATGGATCATGGACGTACGAGCGACGTCCATGACCATGCCAATGCAGCGCTCAGCAATCCCATTTTGCTGTGGAGAGGCCGGAAGCGTGAAGGTCTGGCGGATGCTGTGTGCACGACAGAAGGCTCCCAGAAGGGCAGAGGAAAACTCCCCGCCTCTGTGAGAGTGTAGACGCAGAATAGGAAAGTCCGAGCCGAAACTCTCTCTGAGCTGGAGACGAGCTGCGCGGATCCAGTCGATCAATCTCTCAGTGACGTCACCCTTGCTGCGCAAGGGGAAGACTGTGGTGTAACGCGAGTAGTCGTCAACCACCAACATGAAGTAACGCTCGTGACCCTGGCCACAGACGCGGGTGGGGCCCCTCACGTCCATGTGAAGAGTCTGCAGCGGAGCCTCTGTCAGAGGAAACTCGGAGGAGTGAGGGGCGGCGCGCTGCCGACCCTCGACGCAAGGAACGCAGGTAGGGGCAGGCCCCGGAGGGAGGGGAGGGAGGGACCGGGGGAGACCAGAGACAAGGACACGGGAGGCCATGCCTCGGAGACGAGGCAGGGAGGGGTGACCAAGGCGGTGGTGCCAGAGGAGAGTCTGGTGGGACAGGAGACGACACGAGCAAGGAGCAGACTCAGGACCAGACCTGGACGCCGCAGCAAACACCTGACCCGACGCAGCTACCTGACCAGACTCAGCAACCGGAGGAGGCTCAGTAGTGAGTGTGTATAGGCTCGACCCCGGCTGACGGGTAAACGTGGCCAAGTGACGGCCCGTCCGAGCACACGTACAGTGAGTCACCCGCTGACGCGCAGGAGTGAACTGGTCAACCCCCCCATCCTGTAGATCAGCACCACTCACCAAGTTCGTAGAGAACGAGGGGAGGTAGAGACCTGACAGGGTGCCAGAGGGGGCTGCCGGACACGGTAAGACTGTGGAGAAGTGGGCAAGGACAGGACCCTCTGAGAGGTCCGCCAGGGCGACCGCAACTGGCCGACTAAGCGGCGTAAGCGTGGTGCGGTCCCTAAAGAAGGAGCGGGAAACACCCGAGTCAAGGGTGAAGGTGTGTAAGGCCTGAGCCGACGTGGTACCTGAGAGAGCAGACTCACCAGCACCCGGGGCAGCAAACGCACTAGCACCTAGAGCAGGTGCCTCACGAGCACCTAGAGCAGCAGCCTCAATGCCCGGGTCAGGCGGAACACACATGTAACAGTCACCCTCATCACTAGTAGACACAACATACATGGCAGCAAGAATGGCATCATAATCGAGATCCAAGACAGCAACTTCCGACCTAAGTAGCTCGCCCCAGCGGGGAATCTCAGTGGCGTCAGGGAACTGGAGACGCCAAGCGTCCGTCAGATGGCCGAAGCAGCGCTGGGTGGTGTGCGGGCCACCGCACGGCTCACCAGTGCGGTCGCCGGTACGCAGGACGTAGGCACAAGGACCAGCACCCCCACCCCGCTGACGCGCAGTGTACCACTCACGAAGCTGCTGGGGGGGCGGGGTCTCACGAATGCGCTGCTGCTGCTGGCGCTGACCACCACCGAAGCCGCCCCGCTGCGCAGAGCCACCCCGACCAGCTCCTCCTCCTCCACCGCCACCTCCGCCACCGCCGCCACCGCCTCCTCCTCCGCTCCCACCGCCACCGCCGCCGCCGCCTCCGCCTCCACCGCCGCCACCGAAGCCCCCACCCCCGCCACCACTCCCACCGCCACCCCCACTCCCTCCGCCTCCTCCACCGCCACCTCCACTGCCCCCGCCAGCCCCTCCACCGCCCTTGCCCCCCTTGCCCTTGCCGGTGCGGCGTCGCCCGCTAGGGGCAGACGCAGCGCCGACCGACTCGGTGCCAACGAAGTCGACGGCAGCAGCAGAGGGCAAAAGGGGGGAGGGAGAGCACCCCTCAAAGACAGGGGCACGAGGGTCACCACGAAAGGCTCCTACAGCGACTATACTCTTCTCAGCTGCCAGGAGGCGCTCCTCGAGGAGGTCAACGGTGAGTGTGGTGGGGCAAACAGAGAGGAAGTGGTCCCTGACCGAGCAAAGGGAGTCAGGGAGCCGGGTGACTATGTAGTAGAGGGTGATGTACATGGGGGGGGGGGGGGGGGGGTTCTTGGCGCAGAACTCAGCAGGAAGCGCAGCGCGGTAGCGGGTGTCACTAGTGCGAAGGTGCGTAACAAGGTCAGCGAGGTCAAGAAACAGGTACGGCAGCATGAGGCGGCTAAGGGCAGCAGTGGCAGGGGAAGAGTAGCGTGCAACTACAGCATCGTACAAGGTCTTAGCACTCTTGTACTGACCAAAGTGCGCGCGCTCAGTGGACGGCAAGTGACTACGCACAGCAAGACGGGCAGCAGCATCGCGTGTGGCCCATTGTGAGCGAACAACACTATCAACATCGGTAGTAGGGGCAGCAGAGGTGTGAGAGTACGACGGCTTATGCCAGCTATGCTTGCTTGCCTTTACTTTATCATGCTATTTCTAGCATAGGATAATTATATGCATGCATGAATTGCTTGATTTCCTAGGCTAGGTGCTTTCCTATATTTTATTATAGTTATAGCACCGAGCTAGGTTGCGTGCACCGAATTCTGGCTTTTCGGCTGCCACCGAATTGCCTTCTACCGAATTCGGTAAGGATCTGTTCGGGACGCTTCGCGACCCACGGAACCTTCGCGTAACACTTGGTTACGGGGCCTTGTGTCGAGCCTATATAGAGCCTTGTGTTGTACCCAGGTGATCATTCAATTCAATTCAATTCACATTCTCTTTTCTGAGCTCGATCCTAGATGCACACTTGGTAATCAGAGCGGGTTTTCACGCGAGGTCTTCAACTGCTTAGTTCCGGCCTTGAAAACCGCGAGGGTGACGACGAATTTTGCTTGGAGAGATTTACGCGACCTACAGAATTCGTGCTCGTCGATCCTATAGCCAACTTGACTCGCAGTAAGTCGACCAGCACCTAGAATTCAATTATTTTCGTCGCGCATCTTCCTGTAAATCGCCAAATAGAGGGAAAAGGAGATATTTCAGTACAAAAAATCGCGGAGTTACGTGCTGAGCATAAGCAAATACATGCGGCGCTCCCACGACTCGAAAAGCTTCTTGCGAACTAGTCGGCAACCGCCACAGCAGCAGCGACAACCGTAGCAGTAGCAGCAGCGGCAAACCCGACAATTCTACATGCGACAACGGCAGCAGCTACAGTTAACTTCGAAGCAGTGAAGCCGAGGCTACAGAAGGCGTTCGATCCTATAGTAAAAAGGAACAACGTTCGTCGATTTGTAGCTGGACTCGAAATTTACTTCGAAGCCGTTGGATGCACGACCCCGACAAAAGACGCAATGCGCATACGGCTCGCAGCAACACTGTTACGAGGCCCAGCTTTAGAGTGGATCAACAACAGAATAGTCCAAGGCGAGGGGACGTGGGCGCAGTTTCCGGCAGCACTGATCGAACAGTTCGACACGTTGAACAGTAGCTACTACGGAACACGACGCAACAAGCCAACTAGTGGCATGGGGCGATTGGCACCACCCACGACTTCCAACCCGATGGAGAACGACGAGGGCGATGTGGAGCAGCGGCTAGCAAATAATGAGACGTGCAAATTTTGCGGCGCAAAAGGACATCGTATCTTGGCGTGTTGGAAAATAACGAGAAGGTGTGTGGAGTTGAAGGACAAGAACAGTGCGGCACCCCCGAAGCAGAAAACGGACAACGTGGCAACTTCGGAGAGGGCGAAAAAAGGAGAATATGGTGGCGCAAATTTAAAACGCCACGACCAGCCGGCACCAGGGGAAATCGCCGAGAATAATGGAGGATCCGCGAAACAAGACCCTGCACCGACCGGGAAACTCCAGCCGTACACCCCGACAAGTAAGAATATTACTTCTCGTGGGTTTCAAGCCTTTATTAAGGGAGAGTCAGAAATTAAACCGGTACCGGGTATTATGGGGACCCTACTCCAGAGCGCTAATACGGGTCGAGCGTTCCGAGGAGTTAATATTCTCTCCCAACAGCACTGTTTAAAGGCTCCCTGTTCCCCACAGATGAAGCCTACACAGCTGCAAAGGCTTAGTGGAAGGTTCCAGGCCCAAGAGAAGCCGAATCGGCCTTGGATAAATCCTACTAACCTTTCTCAGTTGAAAACTGATAGTGAAGCTGCATCTTCGAGCGCAGGACCTAGGGATAACATATTCGACGTACCCTACGATCTGATAAGCGATACCATCTACGGATACTCGGAGCAGCAGCAACCACTAGTACTCGAGGTGATCTGCAACGGGCGTCGCCTCCAGGCCCTGGTGGACAGTGGTGCGTCCCACTCGGTGTGCGACCGCGGGACGTTGGAGAAAATTGGAGAATCCTCAGAAGAAACCCAGTTTACAGCAACAATGGTGGACGGTACGAAGCTTCCCATCCACGGCAAGTCAACACTGCAGCTGCAGATAGGGGCATTGAGGTGGAAGCCGACGTTGCCGATCACGAACATCAAGGGATTAGATTTCATCTTGGGGCGAGATTTTCTGAAGCGGTTCAACCCCGAGATCGACTGGGTCAACCAGAAAACGTGAATCTACAACAACGGGAAACGAGTGGAGCTGCGAAGCTGGATGGATACAGGGAGCGTTCCTGAAACGACACTGGGACGGTTCGAACAGACAGTGAACGAGAGTAACACGGGTTACTTAGCACTGGTTATGGCAGCAGCAGAGGAGGAGGTCTTGGAGCAGTACAAGGATATAATGCCCGACGACCTTGACGAGAAACGAGAATGAATGCATCGAGCAGAAAGGGGAGTACGAGTAGCAAAACCCTAAAGTGTTGTACCCCATATGAACTGCCCCACTACAGCCTACACAGACTATTACATATATGCCTGACACACCCCCATAGGCAGAGTGGGGGAGAACAAGGGGTCACAAGACCAGTCAAGCAAAGCAAAGCAAGCTCAGGGTGGATCACAACGTCACCACACAGTCCGAGCACAAGAGCAAGGCCACAAGGCCAGATCACAAGCAAAATCATATATATAAAGGAAAACAAGCAAGTGCAGGTATAGAAAGAGGACAGTACAAGCAAGGTCAAGAAGTGAGCAAGTGAGGCCAAGTAGGCACAAGACCTAGCATCGTACAGAAGTGCTGATGATCACAAGGCGGAAGGGCCTTGGTGAAGATATCAGTAGTGTTGGCCTCAGATGCCACGTAGGTGAGGCAGAGCTGACAACGCTGCTGTAGCTCACGAGCCAGGAAGTAGCGGAGAGCAATGTCCTTCGTTCAATGCTCCAATCTGTGCTCCCGACACAAGGCCAGCATGGCCTTGTTGTCTACGTACAGAACTGGAGGAGAACGAGGCGGCTCTCCTAGGTCAGTCAGCAGGTAGGTGAGCCAGCGTAGCTCCTGTGCAGCCATGGCCCCTGCGTAGATCTCAGCCTCACAGCTGGAGCTGAGAACAGAAGACGAGCGGGTAGACCGCCACAAAACAGAGCCGGAGCCAATCACGACCGCTGCAGAGCCTGGTCGTCAGCCCATTTTTTTTTTTTTTTTGGGCTTTAAGGAGATTCCGGGAGGAAACCAACCCCCCGTAGGGAGAAGGCGCTTCGGTAAGCAGCGTTATACCGGCTGTGCATTTAGTTGCTAAAACCCCCATCGATCACCACAAGCGCGGCTCGTCAGCCCAAGAAGCGTCTGCGTGACCTGTGAGGACCACTCGACGCCGCCCTCCAAGCACTAGCCCCATGCCCGACGTACTGCACACGTAGCGCAACACCCTCTTCGCTGCAGCCATGTGCTCTAGTCGGTGTCTCTCAAGAGCAACATAGCATGCCAAGATGCTAAGAGGGTATGCAAGGTCAGGTCGTGTGCAGGTCATCAGGTACATGAGGCAGCCAACAAGCTCTGGGTACGGGCCACTCGGCTCTACGGACTCATCCGAAGGTAGAGCTGAGAGCGAGTGGCGAGTAGACAGAGGAGTGGCCTGAGGCGAGGAGTACGTGAAGCCGAAGCGCTGAAGGACCTGCTGCACCAGGTGTGACCGAGTCAGGGTAATGGTGCGCTGTGCTCTGTCCCGGGTGATCTGCAAGCCAAGGTAGCTGCGCAGTTCACCCAAGTCTGTGCACGTGTGTCTCTTCTGCAGCTCGGACTTCACGTGGGCGAGTCCAGTAGTATCAGCAGTGGCAAAGACCAAGTCGTCGACGTACACGAGGATGTAGAATGGCGGCAAAGAGGTGTCGGTGCGTAGAAACAGCGACGGGTCGGCAGTAGAAGGAGCAAAGCCAAGAGCCGCAAGTGTAGTCCTCAATGTGTCGTGCCACTCACGGGGCGCCTGGTGGAGACCGTAGACTGGCCGCCGGAGGCTCCACTAGGTACCAGGAGGAAACGACCCAGTGAAGCCAGGTGGGCGGCGCAGCCAGATCTCCTCGTGCAGGCTGCCCTAGAGAAAAGCTGTGCTGAAGTCGAGAGAGTGAAGCTCGTAGTCGCGCTGAGCAGCTATGTGCAGCAGCACCCGAAGAGTGGTCATCTTCAGGGTGGGAGAGAAGGTCTGAAAGTAGTCAACTCCCTGCCGCTGACTGAAGCCTCGAGCCACGTAACGCGCCTTGAAGACAGGCGGAGAACCCGGCGGCCGCTTCACCCTGAAGATCCACATGCCACTGACGATGTTCGCCCCAGGTGGGGGAACCTCGTCAACGTAGGTGCCTGTGGACTTCCAGGAAGCCATCTCTGCGTCCATGGCCGGCTGCCACTGAGAGGAGTAGGGACCCTCGATCGCTTCAGCGTACGATCGAGGAGTCGGGATGTCTGGTGCATCCGGGTCTCCCTCAGGGGCAATCAGCGTGGACACGAGATGGGGCAAATCAGTAGCAAAGCACTGGAACTCCTCCTGCTTGTCCTTAAGGACGTCTGTGCTAAGAGCACATTCACCCCCAACAGACGGAGGACAGACAGACTCAGACTCAGCAACGAGACTAGCAGCGTAGTCTAGACGACAGCGAGCAGCGAAGTCGACAAGCTCAGCAACTAGGGCAAACGCAGCAGTGGACTCAAAGGAAGGGTCAGTGACAACAGTAGCCAGAAGACGCGTGACAGAAGGACTAGCAGCACGAAGAGAGTCAGACTCCGGTTCAGCAAGAGTAGGAAGAGAGGGCTCTGGAGGAGACGGTAACGGGACACGCCGAGGAGCAGTGGAAGGACGTAGCGCCATCTGGTGTGTGCCGGGGACCGCAGGAAGACGCGGACGCGCAGTACGATGACTAGTGCGAGCATCACGAACAGGCGACGCAGGACGAGACGCAGGCTCACGACGCTCAGCAAGACCTCCAGTAGGACCAGTGTTGGGAGAAGGAGCAGGTAGAGGGGAGGCGGGCTGTAACTGTGACTGGGACTGGACAGGCTGTGGACACTCTAAGGGAGGAGCAGGACCAGTAGAGGGCGGGAGACCAAGAACCTCCTCCTGGAGCGGAATGAAGTACGGCCTCGGCCGCGCAGCGCCTCCAGAACCAGCAAGGACAGCACCAGTACCCTCAGCAGCAGCACCAGCGCCAGCAGCACCTCCAGCTCCAACAGCGCCAACTCCAACACCCTCACAAGCACTAGCGCCAGCAGTACCGCCAGCGCCAACACCCCCACCAGCTCCAGCTCCAGCAGCTCCAGCTCCAGCAGCCTCAGCAGCACCCCCAGACGCACCAGCGCCAGTAGAAACACTAGCGCCAACACCCCCAGCAGCTCCAGCTCCTGCAGCACCAGCACCGCCAGCAGCTCCAGCAGGACCAACTCCAATGGCCCCAGCAGCTCCAGGACCGCCAGTACGAGCACCTCCGAGACCAGTAGCAACAGGAGCACCTCCAGCTCCAGCAGCACGTCCCTAGCGGCGGGCAAACCACTCGCGCAGCTCCTGTGGAGAGAGCGGCTCCAGCCTCGACGAAACACCGCCGGCGGCCACACGAGCAGACCCAGCGCCCCCAGGCTCCGCACCCCCCAGGCTCCGCACCCCCAGACCCAGCACCCCCAGGCTCAGCACCCCCAGACTCAGCACCCCTAGACTCAGCACCCCCAGTCTCAGCACCCCCAGTCTCAGCATCCCCAGACTCAGCACCCGCAGGCTCAGCACCTCTAGAAGCACCAGAGTCAACTGCTACCTCGACAGGCTCGACTGCGTCTACCTGGGACACACCTGACGGGGCAGGACCCTGAGGGGGGAGGGGGTCTACCGGGGGAGGACCTGGCGCAAGGAAGAGACGGTAGTAAGGCACCGACTTGTCAAAGGTGACGTCCAGGGAGGACAGAACACGGCGCGAGGTGGGGTGATAAAACTGCCAACCAGACGCATCAGGGGGGAAGCCAAGGAAGACACAGGGAACAGCACGGGGGGCCAGCTTGTCCGCAGACAAGTCGCGGACAAACGCCCGAGATCCCCAGACCCGAAACGCAGATGCATCGCCAACCTTCCCCGTCTACCGCAAGGTGGGGGATGTCTCTGGCAAGGAGACCCGGGGCTGAAGGTTGAGCTGATGCGCGGCGTACTGAACCGCAAACGGCCACGAAAATGGGGGGCAGGCGCATGCATCATGGACGTACGAGCGACGTCCATGACCATGCCAATGCGGCGCTCAGCAATCCCATTTTGCTGTGGAGAGGCCGGAAGCGTGAAGGTCTGGCGGATGTCCTGCGCACGACAGAAAGCTCCCAGACGGGCAGAGGAAAACTCCCGCCTCTGTCCGAGTGCAGACGCAGAACAGGAAAGTCCGAGCCAAAACTCTCCCTGAGCTGGAGACGAGCTGCGCGGATCCAATCGATCAACACCTCAGTGACGTCACCCTTGCTGTGCAAGGGAAAGACTGTGGTGTAACGCGAGTAGTCGTCAACCACCAGCAGGAAGTACCTCTCGCGCCCCTGCCCACTGACGCGGGCGGGGCCCCACATGTCCATGTAGAGAGTCTGCAGCGGAGCCTCTGTCGGAGGAAACTCGGAGGAGTGAGGGGCGGCGCGCTGTCGCCCCTCGACGCAGGGGACGCAGGTAGGGCCAGGCCCCGGAGGTAGGGGAGGGAGAGACCGAGGGAGACGAGAGACAAGGACACGGGAGGCCATGCCTTGGAGACGAGGCAGGGAGGGGTACCAAGGCGGTGGTGCCAAAGGAGAGTCTGGTGGGACAGTAGACGACACGAGCAGGGAGCAGACTCAGGACCAGACCTGGACGCTGCAGCAAACACCTGACTCGACGCAGCTACCTGGCCAGACTCAGCAGCCGGAGGAGACTCAGTAGTAAGGGTGTACAGGCTTGACCCTGGCCGACGGGTGAACGTGGCCAAGTGTCGGCCTGTCCGAGCACACGTGCAGTGGGTCACCCGCTGACTCGCAGGAGTGAACTGGTCAACCCCCCTATCCTGTAGGTCCGCTCCACTCACCAAGTTCGTAGAGAACGAGGGGAGGTAGAGACCTGACAGGGTGCCAGAGGGGGCTGCCGGGCACGGTAAGACAGTGGAGAAGCTAGCAAGGACAGGACCCCCAGAGGGGTCTGCCAGGGAGACTGCAACCGGCCGACTGAGCGGCGTAAGAGTGGTGTGGTCTCGAAAGAAGGAGCGGGACGCACCCGAGTCAAGGGTGAAGGTGTGTAAGGCTTGAGCCGACGTAGTACTTGAGACCGCAGACGCACCAGCACCTGGGGCAGCAGACGCACTGTTACCTGGGGCAGCAGACGCACGAGCACTTAGAGCAGCAGCCTCAATGCCCGGGTCAGGCGGTACATACAGGTAACAGTCACCAGCAACACTATCATCAACAGCATACATGGCAGCAAGAATAGCATCAAAATCAAGATCAAAGATAGCAACCCCCGCCCTAGACAGCTCTCCCCAGCGAGGGATCTCAGAGGCCCCACGGAACTGGTGACGCCACGCGTCTGTCAGGCGGCCGAAGCAGCGCTGGGTGGAGTGCGGGCCCCCGCACTGCTCACCAGCGCGGTCGCCGGTGCGGGTGCAGGGACCCGTACCCCCACCGCGCTGACGCGCAGCGTACCACTTACGAAGCTGCTGAGGGGACATGGTCTCACGACTGCTCTGCTGCTGCTGGCGCGTACCACCACCGGAGCCACTCCTTTGCGCAGAGCCGCGACCAGGTCCACTGCTGCCGCCGCCGCCTCCGCCGCCTCCTCCACCTCCGCCTCCTCCGCCACCTCCGCCGCCTCCGCTCCCTCCGCCACCACTGCCGCCTCCTCCGCCTCCACTGCTGGCGCTGCCGCCGCCACCCCCGCCACCACTCCCACCACCACCCCCACCCCCTCCACTGCCTCCACCACCACCTCCAACGCCCCCGCCAGCCCCTCCAGCGCCCTTGCCCCCCTTGCCCTTGCCGGTGCGGCGTCTCCCGCTAGGGGCAGACGCAGCGCCGACTGACTCGAAACCAACGAGGTCGGCCGCAGCAGCAGAAGCAACAGAGGGCAAGAGGGGGGAGGGGGAACACCCCTCAAAGACGGGGGTGCGAGGGTCACCACAAGAGGCTCCTACAGCGACTATGCTCTTCTCTGCTGCTAGGAGGCCCTTCTCGAGGAGGTCAACGGTGAGAGTGGTGGGGCAAACTGAGAGGAAGTGGTCCCTGACTACGCGAAGAGAGTCAGGGAGCCGGGTGACTATGTAGTAGAGGGTGATGTACATGGGGGGGGGGGTTCTTGGCGCAGAACTCAGCAGGAAGCGCAGCGCGGTAGCGAGTGTCACTAGTGCGGAGGTGCGTAATGAGGTCAGCGACTGTGGGAAAGGCAGCAAGGTCAGGGAAGAGGTACGGTAGCATGAGGCGGCTCAGTGCAGCAGTGGCAGGGGAAGAGTAGCGTGCAACTACAGCGTCGTACAAGGTCTGAGCACTCTTGCACGCTCAGTGGTCGGTAAGTGGCGACGCACAGCAAGGCGAGCAGCAGCATCGCGTGTGGCCCACTGTGAGCGAACAGTGCTGTCAGCAGTGGCAGTCGGGGCAGGAGAGACACCAGAGGTGAGATCAAACAGAGAGAGTCCGTCTGCCCTATCGCACTGGAGAAACAGCTGGAGGTCATCGACCCAGACCTCAAAGTCAACGGCACGGCCCTCAGCATCAAAAGTAAGGACACTGGGGGTAGCCATGACTGCAGTGGCCTAGCAGGAAGTGAGCTCACCAGTCCGAGGAAGGAAGGCCGGGGAGCACCGGTAGGAACAGTAGCGGCTCGACAGTAGGGCGGCTCGGCGGCTCGGCGGCAGGGCGGCTCGGCTGCTGGGCTGCTCGGCGGCTCGGTCGCTGGGCGGCTGAGCGGTGACAGGGCCGCTAGGGGAGGGCGACGGGGCCGCAGGTGACGGCGATGGGGCCGTAGGTGGCGGCGAGGCCGCAGGTGGCGGCTGCGTGGCCGCAGGTGGCGGCGACGGGGCCGCATGTGGTGGCGACGGGGCTGTGGTGGCGGTGACGGGGCCACACGTGGCGGCGACGGGCCCGCAAGGGGCCTAGACGAGGCCGCGGAGGGGCCGTAAGGGGCCTAGACGGGGCCGTAGTGGGGCCGCAAGGGGCCTAGACGAGGCCGCGGAGGGGCCGTAAGGGGCCTAGACGGGGCCGTAGCGGGGCCACAAGGGGCCTAGACTGGGCCGCGGAGGGGCCGTAAGGGGCCTAGACGGGGCCGTAGCGGGGTCGCAAGGGGCCTAGACGGGGCCGTAAGGGGCCGGAAAGGGCGCCGCGAGGGGCCGAAAGGGGTCGTGCGAGGGCCGTAAGGGCGGCGCGAGGGGCCTTAAGGAGCCGTAAGGGGCCGTTAGGGCGGCGCGAGGGGCCGTAGAGGGCGGCGCGAGGGGCCGTAAGGGCGGCGGGAGGGGCCGTAAGGGCGGCCAAAGGGGCCGTGAGAGGGGCCACTAAGGGCGGCTCGAAGGTAGGGAGGGCACACAGAGCGCGACTCGGGCAGGAGTGACGCGCGCTCCGGGCAGGAAAAAAAAAAAGTATCGTGGTGGGCCCTAGGTAGCGTTCCCACTAGGGAACCTGCTCGATACCATGACAAGAAACGAGAATGAATGCATTGAGCAGAAAGGGGAGTACAAGTAGCAAAACCCTAAAGTGTTGTACCCCATATGAACTGACCCACTACAGCCTACACAGACTATAGCATATATGCCTGACAGACCTACCCGCAGGCGTACCTCCAGCACGCACCCACGAGCACGAGATCATGGAGGAACCAGGTGCGAAACCCGTCTCATGTGCACCATACCGACTGATTCCGACTGAACTGACAGACATGAAAAAACAGATAGAGTATTTACTGGACAGACAACTGATCCGCCCATCCACCTCTCCCTACGGTGCACCTGTTCTCCTCACTCCAAAGCCAGACGGTAGTTTACGGATGTGCATCGATTACCGCGCACTGAACAAACAGACAGCACTGACTACAGCGCCAGTACTCATCCTACCGGATCCAGACAGAGACTACGTGGTGGAAACAGACGCTAGTGACCAAGCAGTCGGAGCAGTACTGATGCAGCATCACGAACGCAGTTTGCAACCCATCGCCTACCTCAGTAAGAAGCTGTTACAGTGGAAGAAGGACTTCGCTGTAAGAAAGGGATCAAGAAAGATTTGGGTACCGAATTACGCCCCGCTACGGCAGATCCTATTGGAGGAATTTCACGACGTACCTTACGCGGGACATTTTGGGAGCAACAAGACGTTTGCAGGGATAGCGAAGTATTACTACTAGCCCGGGATGGCAGCAGACGTGCAGCAGTTCGTCACCTCATGCGACACGTGCCAGCGGATGAAGAGCAGCAAGCAGAAAAAAGCAGGGTTACTTCAGCCTCTACCCGTACCGGAGCAGCCATGGCAGGTCGTTAGCCTCGACTTCATCACTGGACTTCCTTCGACTTCACGAGGGCATGACGCTATACTCGTGGTGATCGACAAGTTCTCCAAAATGGGTCACTTCATACCGACCAACGCCACAGCTACAGCTGAAGCAACTGCTTGCCTCTTCTTCGACCGCATCATCACCATCCAGGGCATCCCCGCTACACTCATCTCACACAGAGACCCCAAATTCACGAGTAAGTTCTGGAAGGAGCTCATGGGATTATTGGGGACCAAACTTGCGATGTCCTCAGCATACCACCCACAGACTGACGGGCAGACAGAGCGACTCAATCAAGTGGTTGAACAGTTACCGCGCACAGCTTGCAAGGACGACGTCAGCCACTGGGACACACAGTTACCGACCCTAGAGTTCGCTTACAACAACGCATCACATGCGGCCACAGGGAAAACTCCTTTCTTCCCGTATTACGGACGGGAACCACTCACACCACAGCAGCCAACCACACCGGCACACGTCCAAGCCGCACATGACTTCGTCACCACCATGCAGCAGCTATGGGAGAAGACTCAGCGACGTCTCACCACGATGCAGAACTCCCAGAAGCAGTATGCCAATCGCCAACGACGTGATCACACCATAACAGTCGAAGATCAGGTGCTTTTCGACACACGCAACTTGGACTTGTCTCACTTGCCGTCCAAGCTCCGGCCTCGCTTCTGTGGTCCTTTTCTCGTTGAGGCACAGGTGACACCAGTTACATTCCGCTTGCGCTTACGAGATACATGGAAGCTTCACAACGCTTTCCATGTGCAGCTACTAAAACCCTACAAGGACCCCAACCAGCAGTTCCAGGGACGGCAGCTACCGCCACCACCACCGGTTCTCGTACATGATGAACCAGAGTACGAAGTGGAGCGCGTTCTCACTCATCGGCGCCGCGACGGCAAGACCCTCGAGTTCCTGATACGGTGGAAGGGATACGACCCCACTGAGGACAGCTGGGTTGCAAAAGCTGATATGGGCAATGCACGCCGTGCTCTCAAGGACTATCTTGTCAAGCTGGGTGTTTCTCACGCCACCCAGCTTTGAGGGGGGGACGTGTGAGAGTACGACGGCTTATGCCAGCTATGCTTGCTTGCCTTTACTTTATCATGCTATTTCTAGCATAGGATAATTATATGCATGCATGAATTGCTTGATTTCCTAGGCTAGGTGCTTTCCTATATTTTATTATAGTTATAGCACCGAGCTAGGTTGCGTGCACCGAATTCTGGCTTTTCGGTTGCCACCGAATCGCCTTCTACCGAATTCGGTAAGGATCTATTCGGGACGCTTTGCGACCCGCGGAACCTTCGCGTAACACCTGGTTACGAGGCCTTGTGTCGAGCCTATATATAGCCTCGTGTTGTACCCAGGTGATCATTCAATTCAATTCAATTCACATTCTCTTTTTTGAGCTCGATCCTAGATCCTCACAAGAGGCACCAGACGTGAGATCGAACAGGGAGAGATCGTCCTTCCTATCGCACTGTAGGAAAAGCTGTAGATCATCGACCCAGAACTCAAAGTCAACAGCCTGACCCTCAGCATCAAAGACTAGAACACTAGGGGTAGCCATGACAGCAGTGGCTGCAGGCTAGGGGCAGCAGTAGTAGGCATGGCTCGGCAGTGCTCTCACCAGGGCTGGTAGGTAGGGGCCGGCAAGCGGTGGGGCAGGGCCGAGGTGCGTCGGCAGGGACAGAGCCGCGACCGCGGCGGCAGCTCCTGCTGTCAGTGGCGGCGGCAGTCGCTGCTGTCGGCGGCGGCAGTCGCTGCTGTCGGCGGCGGTAGTCGCTGCTGCCGGCGGCGACGGCTGCTGCTAGTGGCGGCCGCCGCTGTTGTCGGCGGCGTCTGCTGCTTGTCAGAACATTATAGCTCATGCATATTGTGTAGGCTATAGTGGGGTAGCCCATAAGGGGTACAACCCAATTAGGGTTAGTACTTGTACCCAATTCATTCATAGTTCATTCATTCTCGTTTCTTCTCATGGTATCGAGCAGGTTCCCTAACAAGAACGATTCCTAGGGCCCACCACTAAGAATTTTTTTTTTCCTGCCCGGAGCGCGCTCCGCTTAGGCCCGAGTCGCGCCTCGTGTGCTTTCCTTACCGTCGCGCCCTCGCTAGGCCCCTCACAGCCCCGTCGCGTCGCCCTTAGCGGCCCCTCGCGGCCTCGTCGCGCTGCCCTAGCGGTCGCGTCGCGCCGCCCTAACGGCCGCATCGCGCCACCCTAGCCGCCCTCACGGCCCCCTAGCGGCCTCTTGCGGCCCCGATCCGCCGCCCTTGCGGCCCCGATCCGCCGCCCTTCGCGGCCCGTCGCCGCTCTCCCCCTGCGGCCCCCTCGCCGCCCTTTCAAGGGCGGCCCCGTCGCCGCCCTTGCACGGCCCTGCCGCCGCCCTCCCTGCGGCTCTGTCGCCGCCCTCTTCAGCGGACCGTCGCCGCCCTTCTAAGCGGCCCCGCCGTCTCCTTTCAGCGCCCACGCCACTACCCCTACAGCGACCTCGTCGCCGCCCATTCAGCGGCCCCGCCACTACCCCTGCAGCGGCCTCGTTGCCGCTCTTTCAGCGGCCCCGCCGCCTCCTTTAAGCGGCCCCGCCGCCTCCTCTCGGCGGGCCCGCCGCCTCCTCTCTGCGGCCCCGCCGCCTCCTCTTGGCGGCCCAGCCGCCTCCTCTCAGCGGCCCCGGACGCCGCCCTCTCAGAGGCCCTTCCGCCGCCTCCTTTGCGGCCCCGCCGAGCCGCCCAGCAACAGAGCTGCCGAGCCGCCCTGCAGCCGAGCCGCCGAGCCGCCCAGTAGCCGAGCCGCCGAGCCGCCCAGCAGCCGAGCCACCGAGCCGCCCTGCAGCCGAGCCGCCGAGCCGCCCAGCAGCCGAGCTGCCGAGCCGCCTAGCAGCCGAGCCGCCGAGCCGCCCACCAGCCGAGCCGCCGAGCCGCCCAGCTGCCGAGCCGCCTACCGCCCAACTGCCAAGGCGCCGAGTCGCCCTGCAGCCGAGCCGCCCGAGCCGCCCTGTCTGGTAAGAGCAGCGCCTCTATCACTGCACTGCCCTCACCCTACTGTTCGCGCTGCTAGTCTACTACTGTCATGGCTACCCCTAGTGTCCTCGCTTTTGACGCTGAGGGTCGGGCCATTGACTTTGACATCTGGATAGATGACCTGCAGCTTTTCTTACAGTGCGATAGGGCGGACGGTCTCTCTCTCTTTGACCTCACCTCTGGTGCCTCTCCTGCCCCTGCTGCTGATGCTGACGCCACTATCCGCTCACAATGGGCCACGCGCGATACTGTTGCACGTCTTGCTGTGCGTCGCCACCTGCCTACCTCTGAGCGTGCGCACTTTAGCCAGTACAAGAGTGCTCAGACCTTGTACGACGCTGTAGTTGCGCGCTACTCCTCCTCTGCCACAACTGCACTGAGCCGCCTCATGCTACCGTACCTCTTCCCTGACCTTGCTGCCTTTCCCACAGTCGCTGACCTCATTACGCACCTCCGCACTAGTGACACTCGCTACCGCGCTGCGCTTCCTGCTGAGTTCTGCGCCAAGAACCCCCCCCCCAATGTACATCACTCTCTACTACATAGTCACCCGCCTCCCTGACTCCCTTCGCATAGTCAGGGACCACTTTCTCTCAGTCTGTCCCACCACTCTCACTGTTGACCTCCTCGAGAAGGCCCTCCTAGCAGCGGAGAAGAGCATAGTAGCTGTAGGAGCCTCTCGTGGTGACCGTCGCACCCCCATCTTTGAGGGGTGTTCCCCCTCCCCTCTTTTGCCCTCTGTTGCCTCTGCTGCTGCGGCCGACCTCGTTGGTCTGGAGTCGGTCGGTGCGGCGTCCACCCCTAGTGGGAAGCGTCGCTCTGGCAGGGGCAAGGGGGGCAGGGGCGCTGGAGGAGCTAGCGGGGGCGGTGGAGGCGGCGGTGGAGGCAGTGGAGGGGGTGGGGGTGGTGGTGGGAGTGGTGGCGGGGGTGGAGGTGTCGCCGGCGGCAGTGGAGGCGGAGGCGGCGGCGGCGGTGGCGGTGGGAGCGGAGGTGGTGGAGGTGGCGGAGGTGGAGGAGGCGCTGGCGGAGGAGGAGGAGGAGGTCGTGGCTCTTCACAGTGGAGCGGCTCCGGTGGTGGTCAGCGCCAGCAGTAGCAGCGCAGTCGGGAGACCCTGTCCCCTCAGCAGCTCCGTGAGTGGTACGCTGCACACCAGCGGGGTGGGGGTACTGGTCCGTGCACCTACGTCCTGCGCACCGGCGACCGTGCGGGTGAGCAGTGTGGGGGTGCGCACCCCACCCAGCGCTGCTTTGGCCGCCTGACGGACGCTTGGCGTCACCAGTTCCCTGAGGCCACTGAGATCCCTCGCTGGGGCGAGCTGTCTAGGGCAGGGGTAGCTATCTTTGACCTTGACTTTGATGCTATTCTTGCTGCTATGTATACTGTGTTTATTAGTGAGGAGGGTGACTGTTACCGGTGTTTCCGGCCCGACCCAGGCATTGAGACTGCTGCTCTAGGTGCTGGTGAGGCTGCTGCTCTTGGTGCTAGCGAGGCTGCTGCTCTAGGTGCTAGTGCGTCAGCTTCCTCCGGTACTGGTGAGTCTGCGCTCTCAGGTACTGCGTCGGTTTCGAGACCGCACCACACTCACGCCGCTTGGTCGGCCAGTTGCAGTCTCCCTGGCAGACCCCTCTGGGGGTCCTGTCCTTGCTCACTTCTCCACTGTCCTCCCGTGTCCGGCGGCCCCCTCTGGCACCCTGTCTGGTCTTTACCTCCCCTCGTTCTCTACGAACTTGGTGAGTGGTGCTGACCTACAGGATGCGGGGTTGCACCAGTTCACTCCTGCAAGTCAGCGGGTGACCCACTGCACGGACGCTCGGACAGGCCGACACCTGGCCACGTTTACACGTCGGCCGGGGTCGAGCCTGTACACACTGACCACTGCGTCTCCTCCAGTCCCTGCGTCTGGTCAGGTAGCTGCGTCGGGTCAGGTGTTAGCTGCAGCGTCCAGGTCTGGTCCTGAGTCTGCCCCCTGCTCGTGTCGCCTCCTGTCTCACGAGACTCTCCTCTGGCACCACCGCCTTGGTCACCCCTCCCTGCTTCGTCTACGAAGCATGGCCTCCCGTGTCCTTGTCTCTGGTCTTCCCCGGTCTCTCCCTCCCCTTCCTCCGAGGCCTGGCCCTACCTGCGTCCCCTGTGTCGAGGGGCGGCAGCGGGCTACCCCTCACTCCTCCCAGTTTCCTCCGACAGAGGCCCCGCTGCAGACGCTTCACATGGACGTGTGGGGCCCAACCCGCGTCCGTGGATAGGGTCACGAGCGCTACTTCCTGCTGGTGGTTGACGACTACTCGTGTTACACCACAGTCTTCCCCTTGCGCAGCAAGGGTGATGTCACTGAGAGATTGATCGACTGGATCCGCGCAGCTCGTCTCCAGCTCAGGCGGAGCTTCGGCTCGGACTTTCCTGTTCTGCGTCTGCACTCTGACAGAGGCGGAGAGTTCTCCTCTGGCCTTCTGCGTGCCTACTATCGTGCACGAGGCATCCGCCAGACCTTCACGCTTCCAGACTCTCCACAGCAAAATGGGATTGCTGAGCGCCGCATTGGCATGGTCCTGGACGTCGCCCGTACGTCCATGATGCATGCGGCTGCCCCCCATTTTCTGTGGCCGTTTGCGGTTCGGTACGCGGCGCATCAGATCAACCTTCAGCCCAGGGTCTCCATGCCGGAGACCTCCCCAGCTTTGCTGTGGACGGGGAAGGTTGGCGATGCGTCTGCGTTCCGTGTCTGGGGATCTCGGGCGTTTGTCCGCGACTTGTCTGCAGACAAGCTGTCCCCTCGTGCTGCTCCTTGCGTCTTCCTGGGTTTCCCCCATGACGCGCCAGGGTGGCAGGTAGACGCTGTTGAGCCTGTCGAGGTCGCTGGTGACTCTGGTGCTGCTGGGGGTGGTGAGCGTGTGGGTGCTACGCCTGGGGGTGCTGAGCCTGAGGGTACTACGACTGGGGGTGCTGAGCCTGGGGGTGCTGAGTCTGGGGGTGCTGAGCCTGGGGGTGCTGAGCCTGGGGGTGCTGAGCCTGGGGGTGGTACGCCTGGAGGTGCTGAGCCTGGGGGTGCGGAGCCTGGGGGAGTTGGGTCTGCTAGTGCTGTGCCTGGCGGTTCTCCGGGTGCTTCTTCTCGCCGGGAGCCACTCTCTCCACAGGAGCTGCGTGAGTGGTTTGCTCGGCGCTAGAGGCGAGCTGCTGGAGGTGGAGGTGCTGCGGGTACTGGAGGTTCTGTTGCTGCTAAGGGAGCTGGTGCCACGGGTCCCGGAGGTGCTCGTACTGGGAGTACTGGAGCTGCTGGACCTGCAGGTACTTCTGGAGCTGGAGCTGCTGCGGGTGTTGGCGCGGAGGCTACTGCTGTCGGTCCTGGAGGCGGTCCTGCTGGGGGTACTACTGGTGCTGCTGGAGGTATTGGAGCTGGAGCTGCTACTGGTGCTGGTGCTGCCACTGGGGGTGCTGGTGGTGTCCCTGCTGTGTCTGGAGTCGCCGCGCGGCCTCGGCCGTACTTCGTTCCGCTCCTTCAGCAGGTTCTTGGTCTTCCGCCTTCTACTGATCCTCCTCCTCCCTTAGAGTGTCCACAGCCTGTCCCGTCGCAGTTATAGTTACAGCCAGCCTCCCCACTGCCTGCTCCGTCTCCCTACACTCGTCCTACTGGAGGTCTTGCTGAGCGTCGTGAGCCTCCGTCTTGCCCTGCGTCGTCGGTCCGTGCTGCTCGCACTAGTGGTCGCGGTTCGCGTCAGCGTCCTCCTCCTATCCCTGGCACGCACCGGATGTCTCTGCGTCTGTCCACTGCTCCTCTGCGTGCCCCTTTACCTTCTCCTCCTGAGTCTTCTCTTCCTGCTCTTGCCGACCCGAAGTCGGACTCTCTTCGTGCTGCCAGTCCTACTGTCACGCGTCTCCTTGCTACTTTTGTCACTGACCCTTCCTTTGAGTCCACTGCTGCGTCTGCCCTAGTTGCTGAGCTCGTCGACTTTGCTGCTTGCTGTCGCCTAGACTACGCCGCCAGTCTTGTTGCTGAGTCTGAGTCTGTCTGTCCTCCGTCCGTCGGGGGTGAGTATGCCCTTGGCACGGACGTCCTCGAGGACAGGCAAGAGGAGTTCCAGTGTTTTGCTGCTGCTTTGCCCCATCTCGTGTCCACACTGATTGCCCCTGAGGGAGACCCGGATGCACCAGACATCCCGACTCCTCGATCGTACGCAGAGGCGATCGAGGGTCCCTACTCCTCACAGTGGCAGTCAGCCATGGACGCAGAGATGGCTTCCTGGAAGTCCACAGGCACCTACGTTGACGCTGTTCCCCCTTCTGGGGCGAACATCGTCAGTGGCATGTGGATTTTCAGGGTGAAGCGACCGCCGGGTTCTCCGCCTGTCTTCAAGGCGCGTTACGTGGCTCGTGGCTTCAGTCAACGGCAGGGAGTTGACTACTTTCAGACCTTCTCTCCCACCCCGAAGATGACCACTCTTCGGGTACTGCTGCACATAGCTGCTCACCGTGACTACGAGCTACACTCTCTTGACTTCAGCACTGCTTTCTTGCAGGGCAGCCTGCACGAGGAGATCTGGCTGCGTCGCCCACCTGGTTTCACTGAGTCTTTTCCTCCTTGCACCCAGTGGAGCCTCAGGCGGCCAGTCTACGGTCTTCGCCAGGCGCCGCGTGAGTGGCACGACACACTGAGGACTACACTTGCGGCACTTGGGTTTGCTCCCTCTACTGCCGACCCGTCGCTGTTTCTGCGCACCGACACTTCTTTGCCGCCGTTCTACATCCTCGTGTACGTCGACGACTTGGTCTTTGCCACAGCTGACACTGGTGGACTCGCCCACATGAAATCCGAGCTGCAGAAGAGACATACGTGCACTGACCTGGGTGAACTGCGCAGCTACCTTGGCTTGCAGATCACTCGGGACAGAGCACGCCGCACCATTACCCTAACTCAGTCACACATGGTGCAGCAGGTCCTTCAGCGCTTCGGCTTCACGTACTCCTCGCCTCAGGCCACTCCTCTGCCTACTCGCCACTCGCTCTCAGCTCTGCCTTCGGATGAGTCCGTAGAGTCGAGTGGCCCGTACCCAGAGCTTGTTGGCCACCTCATGTACCTGATGACCTGCACACGACCTGACCTTGCATACCCTCTTAGCATTCTCGCACGCTATGTTGCTACTGGGAGACACAGACCGGAGCACATGGCTGCAGCGAAGAGGGTGTTGCGCTACTTGTGTAGTACGTCGGGCATGGGGCTTGTGTTTGGAGGGCAGAGTCCAGTGGTCCTTACTGGGCACGCAGACGCTTCTTGGGCTGACGACCAGGCTACGCAGTGGTCGTCACAGGGTTACACCTTCAGCATTGGTTCCGGCTCTGTTTCGTGGCGGGCTACTCGCTCGTCTTCTGTTCTCGGCTCCAGTTGTGAGGCTGAGATCTACGCAGGAGCCATGGCTGCACAGGAGCTTCGCTGGCTCACCTACCTGCTGACTGACCTCGGAGAGCCGCCTCGTTCTCCTCCAGTGCTGTACGTAGACAACAAGGCCATGCTGGCCTTGTGTCGGGAGCAGCTACTGGAGCACAGAACGAAGCACATTGCTCTCCGCTAATTTCTTGCTCGTGAGCTGCAGCAGCGTGGTCAGCTGCGTCTTGCGTACGTGGCCTCTGAGGCCAACACTGCTGATATCTTCACCAAGGCGCTTGCGCCTTGTGACCATCAGCGCTTCTGTACTCAGCTAGGCCTTGTGCCTACCTTGCCTCACTTGCTCACCTCTTGACCTTGCGTGTACTGTTACATATATATATATATATGTATATATATATATACACCTGCTCTTGCTTGTCTAGCCTTGTTTATATATATGTAATCCTGCATGTGAATTGGCCTTGTGGCCTTGAACTTGTGCTCGGAATGTGTGGTGACTTTGTGATCCACCCTGAGCTTGCTTTGCTTTGCTTTGCTTGACTGGTCTTGTGACCCCTTGTTCTCCCCCACTTTGCCTATGGGGGTGTGTCAGAACATTATAGCTCATGCATATTGTGTAGGCTATAGTGGGGTAGCCCGTAAGGGGTACAGCCCAATTAGGGCTAGTACTTGTACCCAATTCATTCATAGTTCATTCATTCTCGTTTCTTCTCACTGCTGTCGGCTGCTGCTGGCGGCGGCGGCGGCTGCTGCTGGTGGCGGAGGAGCCGAGGAGGGGCCAGGAAGGGTGGCGACGGGGCCACGAAGGGGGGCCGCGATGGGCCGCGAAGGGCGGCGACGGGGCCGTTAAGGGCGGCAACGGAGCTGCGAAGGGCGGCGACGAGGCCCATAGGGGCGACGACGGGGCCGCGAAGGGCGGCGACGGGGCCGCTAGAGGCGGCGACGGGGCCGCGAAGGGCGGCGACGGGGCCGCTAGGGGCGGCGATGGGGCCGCGAAGGGGCCGCGAGGGGCCTCGAAGGGCGGCGACGGGGCCGCGAAGGGGCCGCGAGGGGCCTCGAAGGGCGGCGACTGGGCCGCTAGGGGTGGCGACGGGGCTGCGAAGGGCGGCAACGGAGCCGTAACGGGCGGCGACGGGGTTGCGAAGGGCTGCGACGGGGTCGCTAGGGGCGGCGACGGGGCCGCGAAGGGTGGCGACGGGGCCGCTAGGGGTGGCGACGGGGCCGCGAGGGGCGGCGACGGGCCGCGAAGGTCGGCAACGGGGCCGCTAGGGGTGGCGCAAGGGGCGGTGAGAGGGGCCTCTAGGAGGGCGCGACAGGCCGCTAAGGGCAGGGGACGCGACTAGAGGGCGGCCCACGGGGCGCGCCTCGGGCAGGGGCGACTCGTGCTCCGGTCAGAAAAAAATATATATATTTACGATTTTCACTGGTGGGCCCTAGGAAGCGTTCCCACTAGGGAACCTGCTCTATACCATGTGAAGAAACGAGAAATGAATAAACTAGCAAAGAGGTGGGTACAAGTAGGAAAACCTAAAAGTGTTGTACCCCATATTTGTGAGGATGAACGAGAATGAATGCACTATGAAAGAGTTGGGTACAAGTACTAACCCTAATTGGGTTGTACCCCATATAGGCTACCCCACTACAGCCTACACAAAAGCATAAGCTATAATGCTCTGACACACCCCCATAGGCAAAGTGGGGGAGTACAAGGGGTCACAAGACCAGTCAAGCAAAGCAAAGCAAAGCAAGCTCAGGGTGGATCACAAAGTCACCACACATTCCGAGCACAAGGTCAAGGCCACAAGGCCAGTTCATATGCAGGAGTATATATATATGTATAAAATGCTAGACAAGCAAGAGCAGGTGTATATATATATGTAACAGTAAAAGCAAGGTCAAGAGGTGAGCAAGTGAGGCAAGGAAGGCACAAGACCCAGCTGAGTACAGAAGCGCTGATGATCACAAGGCGCAAGCGCCTTGGTGAAAATATCATCAGTGTTGGCCTCAGAGGCCACGTACGCAAGACGCAGCTGACCACGCTGCTGCAGCTCACGAGCAAGGAAGTAGCGGAGAGCAATGTGCTTCGTTCTGTGCTCCAGTCTCTGCTCTCGACATAAGGCCAGCATGGCCTTGTTGTCTACGTACAGCACTGGAGGAGAACGAGGCGGCTCTCCGAGGTCAGTCAGCAGGTAGGTGAGCCAGCGAAGCTCCTGTGCAGCCATGGCCCCGGCGTAGATCTCAGCCTCACAACTGGAGCCGAGAACAGAAGACGAGCGAGTAGCCCGCCACGAAACAGAGCCGGAACCAAGGCTGAAGGTGTAACCCTGTGACGACCGTTGCGTAGCCTGGTCGTCAGCCCAAGAAGCGTCCGCGTGCCCAGTGAGGACCACTGGACTCTGCCCTCCAAGCACAAGCCCCATGCCTGACATACTGCACAAGTAGCGCAACACCCTCTTCGCTGCAGCCATGTGCTCCGGTCTGTGTCTCCCAGGAGCAACATAGCGTGCGAGAATGCTAAGAGGGTATGCAAGGTCAGGTCGAGTGCAGGTCATCAGGTACATGAGGCATCCAACAAGCTCTGGGTACGGGCCACTCGACTCTACGGACTCATCCGAAGGCAGAGCTGAGAGCGAGTGGCGAGTAGGCAGAGGAGTGGCCTGAGGCGAGGAGTACGTGAAGCCGAAGCGCTGAAGGACCTGCTGCACCATGTGTGACTGAGTCAGGGTAATGGTGCGGCGTGCTCTGTCCCGAGTGATCTGCAAGCCAAGGTAGCTGCGCAGTTCACCCAGGTCTGTGCACGTGTGTCTCTTCTGCAGCTCGGACTTCACGTGGGCGAGTCCAGCAGTGTCAGCTGTGGCAAAGACCAAGTCGTCGACGTACACGATGATGTAGAACGGTGGCAAAGAAGTGTCGGTGCGCAGAAACAGCGACGGGTCGGCAGTAGAGGGAGCAACCCCAAGAGCCGCAAGTGTAGTCCTCAGTGTGTCGTGCCACTCACGCGGTGCCTGGCGGAGACCGTAGACTGGCCGCCGGAGGCTCCACTGGGTGCAAGGAGGAAAAGACCCAGTGAAGCGAGGTGGGCGGCGCAGCCAGATCTCCTCGTGCAGGCTGCCCTGCAAGAAAGTTGTGCTGAAGTCAAGAGAGTGAAGCTCGTAGTCACGGTGAGCAGCTATGTGTAGCAGTACCCGAAGAGTGGTCATCTTCGGGGTGGGAGAGAAGGTCTGAAAGTAGTCAACTCCCTGCCGCTGACTGAAGCCACGAGCCACGTAACGCGCCTTGAAGACAGGCGGAGAACCCGGCGGCCGCTTCACCCTGAAAATCCACATGCCACTAACGATGTTCGCCCCAGACGGGGGAACCTCGTCAACGTAGGTGCCTGTGGACTTCCAAGAAGCCATCTCTGCGTCCATAGCTGCCTGCCACTGAGAGGAGTAGGGACCCTCTATCGCCTCCACGTAAGAGCGCGGAGTCGGGATGTCAAGTGCATCCGGGTCTCCCTCAGGGGTAAGCAGTACGGACACGAGATGAGGTGAAGCAGCAGCCAGACACTGGAACTCCTCCTGCGTGTCCTCAAGGACGTCCGTGCCAAGGGCACACTCACCCCCAACGGACGGAGGACAGAAAGACTCAGACTCAGCAACAAGACTGGCGGCGTAGTCTAGGCGACAGCGAGCAGCAAAGTCAACGAGCTCAGCAACTAGGGCAGACGCAGCAGTGGACTCAAAGGAAGGGTCAGTGACAAAAGTAGCAAGGAGACGCGTGACAGTAGGACTGGCAGCACGAAGAGAGTCCGACTTGGGGTCGGCAAGAGCAGGAAGAGAAGACTCAGGAGGAGAAGGTAAAGGGGCACGCAGAGGAGCAGTGGACGGACGCAGAGACATCCGGTGCGTGCCAGGGACAGGAGGAGGACGCTGACGCGAACCGCGACCACTAGTGCGAGCAGCACGGACAGGCGACGCAGGGCAAGACGCAGGCACACGACGCTCAGCAAGACCTCCAGTAGGACGAGTGTAGGGAGACAGAGCAGGCAGTGGGGAGGCCGGCTGTAACTGTAACTGTGACGGGACAGGCTGTGGACACTCCAAGGGAGGAGGAGGATCAGTAGAAGGCGGGAGACCAAGAACCTGCTGAAGGAGCGGAACGAAGTACGGCCGAGGCCGCGCGGCGACTCCAGACACAGCAGGGACAGCACCAGTACCTCCAGCGGCAGCACCAGCACCAGCAGCACCTCCAGCTCCAGTACCTCCAGCAGCACCAGTAGCACCCCCAGCAAGACCGCCTCCAGGACCGACAGCCGTAGCCTCTGCGCCAACATCCGCAGCAGCTCCAACTCCAGAAGTACCCGCAGGCCCAGCAGCTCCAGTACTCCCAGTACGAGCACCTCCGCGACCCGCGGCACTAGCACCCTCAGCAGCAGCAAAACCTCCGGTACCCGCAGCACCTCCAGCTCTAGCAGCTCGCCTCCAGCGCCGGGCAAACCACTCACGCAGCTCCTGTGGAGAGAGTGGCTCCCGGCGAGACGAAGCACCCGGAGAACCGCCAGGCACAGCACCGCCAGACGCCACACGAGCAGGCCCAGCTCCCTCAGGCTCATCACCTCCAGGCTCAGCACCTCCAGGCGTAGCACCCCCGGGCGTAGCACCCCCAAGCTCAGCACCTCCAGGCTCAGCACTCCCAGGCTCAGCATCCCCAGGCCTAGCACCCCCAGGCTCAGCACCCCCAGGCTGAGCACTCCCAGGCTCAGCACCCCCAAGCTCAGCACCCCCAAGCGTAGCACCCACACGCTCAGCACCCCCAGAGGTAGCACCCCCAGGCTCAGCACCCTCAGCAACACCAGAGTCACCAGCAACCTCCACAGGCTCAACAGCGTCTACCTAGGACACACCTGAAGGGGCAGGACCCAGAGGGGTTAGGGGGTCTACCGGGGGGGGACCTGGCACAAGGAAGAGCGGTGGCGGGGGGAGGGACGGAGTGCGGTAGGGGAAGAGACGGTAGTAGGGGACCGACTCGTCGAATGTGACGTCCTGGGAGGACAGAACACGGCGAGAGGTGGGGTGGTAGAACTGCCACCCTGGCGTGTCAGGGGGGAAACCCACGAAGACGCATGAGGGGACAGCTTGTCCGCAGACACGTCGCGGACAAACGCCCGAGATCCCCAGACACGGAACGCAGACGCATCGCCAGCCTTCCCCGTCCACAGCAAAGCTGGGGAGGTCTCCGCCATGGAGACCCTGGGCTAAAGGTTGATCTGATGCGCCGCGTACCGAACCGCAAACGGCCACAGAAAATGGGGGGCAGCCGCATGCATCATGGACGTACGAGCGACGTCCATGACCATGCCAATGCGGCGCTCAGCAATCCCATTTTGTTGTGGAGAGTCCGGAAGCGTGAAGGTCTGGCGGATGCCTCGTGCACAACAGTAGGCTCGCAGAAGGCCAGAAGAGAACTCTCCGCCTCTGTCAGAGTGCAGACGCAGAACAGGAAAGTCCGAGCCGAAGCTCCGCCTGAGCTGGAGACGAGCTGCGCGGATCCAGTCGATCAACACCCCAGTGACATCACCCTTGCTGCGCAAGGGGAAGACTGTGGTGTAACGTGAGTAGTCGTCAACCACCAGCAGGAAGTAGCGCTCGTGACCTTGTCCACGGACGCGGGCCGGGCCCCACACGTCCATGTGAAGCGTCTGCAGCGGGGCCTCTGTCGGAGGAAACTGAGAGGAGTGAGGGGCAGCCCGCTTGCCGCCCCTCGACACAGGGGACGCAGGTAGGGCCAGACCCCGGAGGAAGGGGAGGGAGGGACCGGGGAAGACTAGAGACAAGGACACGGGAGGCCATGCTTCGGAGACGAAGTAGGGAGGGGTGACCAAGGCGGTGGTGCCAGAGGAGAGTCTCGTGAGACAGGAGACGACACGAGCAGGGGGCAGACTCAGGACCGGACCTGGACGCTGCAGCAAACACCTGACCCGATGCAGCTACCTGACCAGACGCAGTGACTGGAGGAGACGCAGTGGTCAGCGTGTACAGGCTCGACCCCAGCCGACGTGTAAACGTGGCCAGGTGTCGGCCTGTCCGAGCGTCCGTGCAGTGGGTCACCCGCTGACTCGCAGGAGTGAACTGGTGAACCCCCGCATCCTGTAGGTCAGCACCACTCACCAAGTTCGTAGAGAACGAGGGGAGGTAAAGACCAGACAGGGTGCCAAAGGGGGCCGCCGGACACGGGAGGACAGTGGAGAAGTGAGCAAGGACAGGACCCCCAGAGGGGTCTGCCAGAGAGACTGCAACTGGCCGACCAAGCGGCGTGAGTGTGGTGCGGTCTCGAAAGAAGGAGCGGGAAGCCCCCGAGTCAAGAGTGAAGGTGTGAGAGGCCGGAGCCGACGCGGTACCTGAGAGAGCAGACTCACCCGCACCTGAGGAAGCAGACTCACTAGCACCTAGAGCAGCAGCCGCACCTGTACCTGGAGCAGGAGACTCACTAGCACCCAGAGCAGCAGCCTCACCAGCAGCTAGAGCAGCAGGCTCTATACCCGGGTCACGCGGTACGCACAGGTGACCGGCACGGTCAGCACTAGTAGGCAATTCATACATGGTAGTGAGAATAGCATCATAGTCAAGAGCAAATATATCTTCCCTCTGCCTAAGCAACTCCACCCAGTCGGGGAGCTCAGCCTCGTCGCCAAACTTGGTACCCCAGGCGTCGCTCAGACGGGCGAAGCAGCGGGACTGTGTGTGACTAGGTGTCCCACAAGGCTGACAAGTCCGAGCACCAGTGCGAATCACGTAAGAGCAGCGAACAGAACTGAGGGACCCTCTACTCTGAGCGTACCACTCACGAAGCTGCTGGGGCGTGAGAGACGCGCGTGGGCGTCGCTGGAGCTGCATCTGGCCGCCGCCAGTAGTAGTAGCAGCAGTAGTGGTAGCAGTAGCAGCGCCGCCACCCCTACAACCCCAACCAGCGTACCACTCACGCAGCTGCTGGGGCGTGAGGGACTCACGCGGACGTCGCTGGGGCTGCATCTGGCTCCGCCAGTAGAAGCAGGAGCAGGAGTAGCAGCAGTAAGGTGAGCAGCCAGGCAGGCCAAAAGGCAGGCAGGCAAGCAGGCGGCGGGCAGCGCGCCAGCAGGGCAGGGGCTCACCACTGGTGGGAAGAGCAGGCTCGGCGACTCGGCGACTCGGCGGTGCGGGCGGCTCGGGCGGTTCGGCGGCACGGCGGCTCGGCAGCAACTGCGGCTCGGTGGAATCTGCGACTCGGCGGCTCGGGCGGCTCGGGCGGCTCGGCGGTACGGCGGCTCGGCAGCAGCTCGGCGGCGCCGGCGGCTCGGTGGTGACGGCGGGGCCGCTTGGGGACGGCGGCGGGGCCGGGTGGAGCGGCGACGGGGCCAGCAGAGGTGGCGCCGGGGCCGCAGGGTAGGTGACGGGGCCAGCAGAGGCGGCGCCGGGGCCGGGAAGGGCGGCGCCGGGGCCGCAGAGGTAGGCGACGGGGCCAGTAGAGGCGGCGCCGGGGCCGGTAAGGGCGGCGTCGAGGCCAGCAGAGGTGGCGCCGGGGCCGAGAAGGGCAGCGCCGGGGCCGCAGGGGTAGGCGACGGGGCCAGCAGAGGCGGGGCCGGGTCGGGAAGGGCGGCGTCGGGGTCGCCGGGGTAGGCGACGGGGCCAGCCGAGGTGGCGCCGGGGCCAGGAAGGGCGGAGCTGGGGCCGGGATGGGCGGAGCTGGGGCCGGGATGGGCGGCGCCGGGGCCGCAGGGGTAGGTGACGGGGCCGCTAGGGCGGCGGATCGGGGCCGCGAGGGCGGCGCGACGCGGCCGCTAGGGCGGCGCGACGAGATGGGGCCGCGACGGGGTAGCAAGGGGTCGCGCGCGACTCCCCTGGGTGCCGCGACGGGGTAGCAGGGAGTGGCGCGCCTAGAAGGAACGGGGCCGCGCACCTCGGGGCGCGCGCCAGAGAGAGAATCGCCGCGCGCCAAATAGGTCGCACGCCACGGGGCGTGCGACAAATCGAGTAGCAGCGGAAGCAGTAGTAGGGCCCACAGGCCAGGAGCATATGTGCTCTGAAACCATGTGAGAATGAACGAGAATGAATGCACTATGAAAGAGTTGGGTAAAAGTACTAACCCTAATTGGGTTGTACCCTATATAGGCTACCCCACTACAGCCTATCCAAAAGCATAAGCTATAATGCTCTGACAATATTGTCTACCCCACTACATCCTACACAGACTATAGCATATGAGTTTGACATTTTATGGTGACAGTTTGCGAAGATTGGCTTACGCTGCAAGGACGTACGGAACCACACATCACAACATCGGATAGCGAAGCAGCTCGTCGAGAAGAGGAGTGCCGTACGGTGCACCATCGGCGATAAGAGACATGCCCATTCAGCTTGCTATACTCATAATGACCAAGTACGTTGCTTCTGGTCTATCATACCGTATGGCCCGGGATATAGGCGTCATCCGATTAAAGGCGTCGGCGCTTCTATCTGGAACATGGCGCTTATGGCCGGAACTCGATTATAAGCGCCCCCCTTGTAAACCCCTGTTTTATTATAAACGCATGCATATTCTTGTTTTACAATCCCAATTAAAACAGCAACAAATCTCAATTTTCAAGCGAATCAACACCCATTTTCAATTTGTTTGACTTTTGAAGGCCTCACTTCTTATGCGTCCAGTCAAGATGAGCTGGCACGCGGGCAGAGTGACGTGCCAAATTTTTGTGCACGGCCAGGGAATTGCCATTGCGCGATTCTGTTTCAGGACGTTGTAAAGGTTCGAATCGATTGAACTTACGAGACTAAAAAGTACAATGTGTTGCGTTTAATTTGTATTTCTGTATGTGTCATTATATAAGTGCCGGCACTTATGGCCAATACACAATTACAAGCGCATATGCGCTACTATCCGGGGTGATACGATACGTTGACTTGTCTGTTGACGGGGGTTGGGTCCACCCTTGCTTGGGCAAAGTTGACTTTGTGGTCGGGTGTGTGGGAGATGCAGCCGACCCTCTGCAGTGTGCGAGATCTGGAGCCTCTGCGCAGGTTGGGACAAAGACCTCGTGCACAAGGTGAAGAGTTGCATGTAAACGATGTGTAACAGGGCATCCATGCAAGAGTAACTGAAACATCCGCGAGTGCAGCGCAAACGTCTTGTGTGTCAGAATCTGAGAAAACTGAAACGAGAATGAAATGCACTATGGAAGAGATGGGTACAAGTACTAACCCTAATTGGGTTGTACCCTATATGGGCTACCCCACTACAGCCTACACAAAAGCATAAGCTATGATGTTCTGACACACCCCCATAGGCAAAGTGGGGGAGTACAAGGGGTCACAAGACCAGTCAAGCAAAGCAAAGCAAAGCAAGCTCAGGGTGGATCACAAAGTCACCACACATTCCGAGCACAAGGTCAAGGCCACAAGGCCAGTTCATATGCAGGAGTATATATATATGTATAAAATGCTAGACAAGCAAGAGCAGGTGTATATATATATGTAACAGTAAAAGCAAGGTCAAGAGGTGAGCAAGTGAGGCAAGGCAGGCACAAGACCCAGCTGAGTACAGAAGCGCTGATGATCACAAGGCGCAAGTGCCTTGGTGAAGATATCAGCAGTGTTGGCCTCAGAGGCCACGTACGCAAGACGCAGCTGACCACGCTGCTGTAGCTCACGAGCAAGGAAGTAGCGAAGAGCAATGTGCTTCATTCTGTGCTCCAGTCTCTGCTCTCGACACAAGGCCAGCATGGCCTTGTTGTCTACGTACAGCACTGGAGGAGAACGAGGCGGCTCTCCGAGGTCAGTCAGCAAGTAGGTGAGCCACCGAAGCTCCTGAGCACCCATGGCCCCGGCGTAGATCTCAGCCTCACAACTGGAGCCAAGAACAGAAGACGAGCGAGTAGCCCGCCACGAAACAGAGCCGGAACCAAGGCTGAAGGTGTAACCCTGTGACGACCGCTGCGTAGCCTGGTCGTCAGCCCAAGAAGCGTCTGCGTGCCCAGTGAGGACCACTGGACTCTGCCCTCCAAGCACAAGCCCCATGCCCGACGTACTGCACAAGTAGCGCAACACCCTCTTCGCTGCAGCCATGTGCTCCGGTCTGTGTCTCCTAGGAGCAACATAGCGTGCGAGAATGCTAAGAGGGTATGCAAGGTCAGGTCAAGTGCAGGTCATCAGGTACATGAGGCAGCCAACAAGCTCTGGGTATGGGCCACTCGACTATACGGACTCATCCGAAGGAAGAGCTGAGAGCGAGTGGCGAGTAGGCAGAGGAGTGGCCTGAGGCAAGGAGTACGTTAAGCCGAAGCGCTGAAGGACCTGCTGCACCATGTGTGACTGAGTCAGGGTAATGGTGCGGCGTGCTCTGTCCCGGGTGATCTGCAAGCCAAGGTAGCTGCGCAGTTCACCCACGTCTGTGCACGTGTGTCTCTTCTACAGCTCGGACTTCACGTGGGCGAGTCCAGCAGTGTCAGCTGTGGCAAAGACCTAGTCGTTGACGTACACGAGGATGTAGAACGGTGGCAAAGAAGTGTCGGTGTGCAGAAAAAGCGACGGGTCGGCAGTAGAGGGAGCAAACCCAAGAGCCGCAAGTGTAGTCCTCAGTGTGTCGTGCCACTCACGCGGTGCCTGGCGGAGACCGTAGACTGGCCGCCGGAGGCTCCACTGGGTGCAAGGAGGAAAAGACCCAGTGAAGCAAGGTGGGCGACGCAGCCAGATCTCCTCGTGCAGGCTGCCCTGCAAGAAAGCCGTGCTGAAGTCAAGAGAGTGCAGCTCGTAGTCACGGTGAGCAGCTATGTGCAGCAGTACCTGAAGAGTGGTCATCTTTGGGGTGGGAGAGAAGGTCTGAAAGTAGTCAACTCCCTGCCGCTGACTGAAGCCACGAGCCACGTAGCGCGCCTTGAAGACAGGCGGAGAACCCGGCGGCCGCTTCACCCTGAAAATCCACATGCCACTGACGATGTTCGCCTTAGGCGGAGGAACCTCGTCAACGTAGGTGCCTGTGGACTTCCAGGAAGCCATCTTTGCGTCCATAGCTGCCTGCCACTAAGAGGAGTAGGGACCCTCTATCGCCTCCGCGTAAGAGCGCGGAGTCGGGATGTCAAGTGCATCCGGGTCTCCCTCAGGGGTAAGCAGTACGGACACGAGATGAGGTGAAGCAGCAGCCAGACACTGGAACTCCTCCTGCCTGTCCTCAAGGACGTCTGTGCCAAGGGCACACTCACCCCCGACGGACGGAGGACAGACAGACTCAGACTCAGCGACAAGACTAGCAGCGTAGTCTAAACGACAGCGAGCAGCAAAGTCGACGAGCTCTGTAACTAGGGCAGACGCAGCAGTGGACTCAAAGGAAGGGTAAGTGACTATAGTAGCAAGGAGACGCGTGACAGTAGGACTGGCAGCACGAAGAGAGTCCGACTCCGGGTCGGCAAGAGCAGGAAGAGAGGATTCAGGAGGAGAAGGCAAAGGGGCACGCAGAGGAGCAGTGGACGGACGCAGAGACATCCGGTGCGTGCCAGGGACAGGAGGAGTACGCTGATGCGAACCACGACCACTAGTGCGAGCAGGGCGGACAGGCGACGCAGGGCGAGACGCAGGCTCACGACGCTCAGCAAGACCTCCAGTAGGACCAGTGTAGGGAGAAGGAGCAGGCAGTGGGGAGGCCGGCTGTAACTGTGACGGGACAGGGTGTGGACACTCTAAGGGAGGAGAAGGACCAGTAGAAGGCGGGAGACCAAGAACCTGCTGAAGGAGCGGAACGAGGTACGGCCGAGGCCGTGCGGCGACTCCAGACACAACAGAGACGGCACCAGTACCCCCAGCCGCAGCACCAGCGCCAGGAGCACCTCAAGCTCCAGTACCTCCAGCAGCACAAGTAATACCCCCAGCAGGACTGCCTCCAGGACCGACAGCAGTAGCCTCAGCGCCAACACCCTCAGCAGCTACAGCTCCAGTCGCACCCGCAGGCCCAGCAGCTCAAGTACTCCCAGCACGAGCACCTCCGGGACCCGCGGCACCAGCACCCTCAGCAGCCGCAGAACCTCCAGCTCCAGCAGCATGCCTCCAGCGCCGGGCAAACCACTCACGCAGCTCCTGTGGAGAGAGGTGCTCCCGTCGAGACGAAGCACCCGGAGAACCTCCAGGCCCAGCACCGCGAGACGCCACACGAGTAGGCCCAACTCCCTCTAGCTCCGCACCTCCAGGCTCAGCACCTCCAGGCGTAGCACCCCTTGGCTCAGCACCCCCAGGCTCAGCACCCCCAGTCGCAGCACCCCCAGGCTCAGCACCCCCAGTAGTAGCACCCGCAGGCTCAGCACCCCCACGCGCAGCACCCACATGCTCAGCACCCCTAGAGTCAGCACCCCCAGGAGCACCAGAGTCACCAGTAACCTCGACAGGCTCAACTGCGTCGACCTGGGACACACCTGAAGGGGCAGGACCCTGAGGGGGGAGGGGTTCTACCGGGGGGGGACCTGGTACAAGGAAGAGCGGCGGTGGGGGGAGGGACGGAGTGCGGTAGGGGAAGAGGCGGTAGTAGGGGACCGACTCGTCAAACGTGACGTCCTGGGAGGACAGAACACGGCGAGAGGTGGGGTGGTAGAACTGCCACCCAGGCGCGTCAGGGGGGAACCCCAGGAAGACGCAAGGAGCAGCACGAGGGGACAGCTTGTCCGCAGACAAGTCGCGAACAAACGCCCGCGATCCCCAGACACGGAACGCAGACGCATTTCCAACCTTCCTCGTCCACAGCAAAGCTGGGGAGGTCTTCGGCATGGAGACCCTGGGGTGAAGGTTGATCTGATGCGCCGCGTACCGAACCGCAAACGGCCACAGAAAATGGGGGGAAGCCGCATGCATCATGGACGTACGAGCGACATCCATGACCATGCCAATGCGGCGCTCAGCAATCCCATTTTGCTGTGGGGAGTCCGGAAGCGTGAATGTCTAGCGGATGCCTCGTGCACGACAGTAGGCTCGCAGAAGGCCAGAAGAGAACTCTCCGCCTCTGTCAGAGTGCAGAGTCAAAACAGGAAAGTCCGAGCCGAAGCTCTGCCTGAGGTGGAGACGAGCTGCGCGGATCCAGTCGATCAACACCGCAGTGACATCACCCTTGCTGCGCAAGGGGAAGACTGTGGTGTAACGCGAGTAGTCGTCAACCACCTGCAGGAAGTAGCGCTCGTGACCCTCTCCACGGACGCGGGCCGGGCCCCACACGTCCATGTGTAGTGTCTGCAGCGGGGCCTCTGTTGGAGGAAACTCGGAGGAGTGAGGGGCAGCCAGCTGCCGCCCCTCGACAAAGGGGACGCAAGTAGGGCCAGGCCCAGGAGGAAGGGGAGGGAGGGACCGGGGAAGACCAGAGACAAGGACACGGGAGGCCATGCCTCGGAGACGAAGAAGGGAGGGGTGATCAAGGCAGTGGTGCTAGAGGAGAGTCTCGTGAGACAGGAGGCGACACGAGCAGGGGGCAGACTCAGGGTCAGACTTGGACGCTGCAGCAAACACCTGACCCGACGCAGCTACCTGACCAGACGCAGTGACTGGAGGAGACGCAGTGGTCAGTGTGTACAGGCTCGACCCCGGCCGACGTGTAAACGTGGCCAGGTGTCAAACTGTCCGAGCGTCCGAGCAGTGGGTCACCCGCTGACGCGCAGCAGTGAATTGTTGAACCCCCGCATCCTCTAGGTCAGCACCACTCACCAAGTTCGTAGAGAACGAGGGGAGGTAAAGACCAGACAGGGTGCCAGAGGGGGCCGCCGTACACGGGAGGACAGTGGAGAAGTGAGCAATGACAGGACCCCCAGAGGGGTCTGCCAGAGAGACTGCAACCGGCCGGCCAAGCGGCGTGAGTGTGGTGCGGTCTTGAAAGAAGGAGCGAGAAGCCCCCGAGTCAAGGGTGAAGGTGTGGGAGGCCGAAGCCGACGCAGTACCTGAGAGAGCAGACTCACCAGCACCTGAGGGAGCAGACGCACAGGCACCTAGAGCAGTAGCCTCGTTAGCACCTAGAGCAGCAGCCTCACCAGTACCTAGAGCGGCAGTCTCAATGCCCGGGTCGGGCTGAAAACACCGGTAACAAACACCCTCATCACTAATAGTCACAGCATACATAGCAGCAAGAATAGCATCAAAGTCAAGGTCAAAGACAACTACTCCCGCCCTAGACAGCTCACCCCAGCGGGGGATCTCCGTGGCCTCTAGGAACTGGTGACGCCAAGCGTCCGTCAGGCGGCCAAAGCAGCGCTGGGTGGAGTGCGCACCCCCGCACTGCTCACCCGCGCGGTCGCCGGTGCGTAGGACGTAGGTGCACGGACTAGTACCCCCACCCCGCTGGCGTGCAGTGTACCACTCACAGAGCTACTGAGGGGAGGGGATGTCACGAGTGCGCTGCTGCTGCTGCTGCTGCTGCTGACGCTGACCACCACCGGAGCCGACCCTCTGCGCAGCGCCACCCCGACCCGCTCCACCTCCTCCGCCACCGCCTCCTCCACCACCGCCACCTCCGCCACCACCTCCGCTCCCACCGCCATCGCCGCTGCCTCCGCCTCCACGGCTGCCACCGACACCTCCACCCGCCACCACCCCCACCGCCACCCCCACTCCCTCCGCCGCCTCCACCGCCGCCTCCACCGCCCCCGCTTGCTCCTCCAGCGCCCCTGCCCCCCTTGCCATTGCAAGGGCGGCGTCTCGCGCTAGGGGTAGACGCTGCACCGACCGACTCAAGCCCAACGAGGTCGGCCGGAGCAGCAGAGGCAATAGAGGGCAAAAGGGGGGGAGGGGGAACACCCCTCAAAGATGGGGGTGCGAGGGTCACCACGAGAGGCTCCTACAACGACTTAGCTCTTCTCCGCTGCTAGGAGGGCCTTCTCAAGGAGGTCAACGGTGAGGGTGGTGGGGCAAGCTGAGAGGAAGTGGTCCCTGACTACGCGAAGGGAGTCAGGGAGGCGGGTGACTATGTAGTAGAGAGTGATGTACATGGGGGGGGGGGGGGGGTTCTTGGCGCAGAACTCGGCAGGAAGCGCAGCGCGGTAGCGAGTGTCACTAGTGCGGAGGTGCGTAATGAGGTCAGCGACTGTGGGAAAGGCAGCAAGGTCAGGGAAGAGGTACGGTAGCATGAGGCGGCTCAGTGCAGCAGTGGCAGGGGAGGAGTAGCGTGCAACTACAGCGTCGTACAAGGTCTGAGCACTCTTGTACTGGCTAAAGTGCGCACGCTCAGAGGTAGGCAGGTGGCGACGCACAGCAAGACGTGCAGCAGCATCGCGTGTGGCCCACTATGAGCGAGCAGTGTCGTCAGCATCAGCAGCAGGGGCAGGAGAGGCAACAGAGGTGAGGTCAAAGAGGGAGAGACCATCTACCCTATCGCACTGTAGGAAAAGCTGCAGGTCATCTACCCAGACATCAAAGTCAATGGCCCGACCCTCAGCGTCAAAATTGAGGACACTAGGGGTAGCCATGACAGCGGTAGACTAGTAGCACGAACAGTAGTTTAAGGGCAGTGCAGTGACAGAGGCTCTGCTCTTACCGGACAGGGCGGCTCGGGCGGCTCGGCGGCTCGGCAGCTCGGCAGGAACTGCAGCTCGGCGGCTCGGCAGGAACTGCAGCTCGGCGGCTCGGCTACTCTGCGGCTCGGGCGGCTCGGGCGGCTCGGGCGGCTGAGGCGACTCGGGCGGCTCGAGCAGCTCGGCGGGACGGCAGCTCGGGCAGCTCGGGCGGCTCGGGCGGCTCAAGCGGCTCGGTGGGACGGCGGCTCGGGCGGCTCAGGTGGCGCGGCGGCTCGGGTGGCGCTGTCGGCTCGGCAGTAGCTCGGCGGAGCCGCGTGCAGGCAGGGTCGGGGCCGGGAAGGGCGTGCGACGAGGCCAGCAGGGGCTGGGCCGGGGCCGGGAAGGGGCGGCGCCAGGGCCGTAGGGTAGGCGACGGGGCCAGCAGAGGGCGGGCCGGGTCGGGAAGGGCGGCGTCGGGGCCGAGAAAGGGCGGCGCCTGAGCCGGGAAGGGCAGTGACAGGACCGCAGGTAGGCGGCGGGGCCGCAGGTGGGCGACGGGGCCGCAGGTAGGCGGCGGGGCCGCAGGTAGGCGGCGGGGGCGCAGGTAGGCGGCGGGGCCGCAGGTAGGCGACGGGGCCGCAGGTAGGCGGCGGGGCCGCAGGTAGGCGGCGGGGCCGCAGGTAGGCGACGGGGCCGCAGGTAGGCGACGGGGCCGCAGGTAGGCGTCGGGGCCGCAGGTAGGCGACAGGGCCAGCAAGGGCGGGGCCGGGTCGGAAAGGGCGGCGCGAGGGCCGCGGGGTAGGCGACGGGGCCGCTAGGGCGGCGGATCGGGGCCGTCAAGGGCGGCGCGACACAGCCGCTAGGGCGGTGCGACACAGTGAGAAAGGGGGAGCGCGACTCGGGCAAGGGCTGAGCGCGCTCTGGGCAGGAAAAAAAAATCGAATCGGTGGGCCATAGGAACAGTTTCCATGAGGGAACCTGCTCGATACCATGAGAAAGCTGAAACGAGAATGAAATGCACAATGGAAGAGTTGGGTACAAGTACTAACCCTAATTGGGTTGTACCCTATATGGGCTACCCCACTACAGCCTACACAAAAGCATAAGGTATGATGTTCTGACAGAATCCCAACAACTAGACCATTGGGATAAAAGGGCTTGTTTCAGTAGCGGGTCAGTGCGCCCATAACCCCCCAGGCGAACGCGCCTGTAACCCTCTCCAGGATCAATCGGGCATCCACAGTGCAGATCTACTGACACCCCCCCACATTGGGAGGCCCAGGACTAAGCACAGCGGCAACAGCGGACATGTGCGTACACCGGGAATCGAACCCGAGACCGCTCTGATACCATGTCAGAATCCCAACCACTAGACCATTGGGATAAAAGGGCTTGTTTCAGTAGCGGGTCAGTGCGCCCATAACCCCCCAGGTGAACGCGCCTGTAACCCTCTCCAGGATCAATCGGGCATCCACAGTGCAGATCTACTGACATCGTGCACATGTGCAAGTGGCGCAGCTGGTGCAGAGGTTCGCGGGTATTCATCCGCGCAGGGTCGCGTCTGATCCTGCGCACCCTCGCGAATACACAAGATGATTTTGGTTAGAAATTCGTATCTGCCCTAATTTCGATAAATGAGGAGCAGGAATTTCGACCGAGGTGGTCGACGAAGGTCGTCGACCTACGATGACCAAGGTCATCAACCTGTAGAGTTGTAGATGACTAAACCCGGTCAACCGAGTTACCTGCTTGACGAGGTTTTGCGGAGGTTCGCGCACGTCGTCGATGCTGCTGTAGCGAAGTCGACCGCGTGGCAGCACGTGGTCGACGTGACTCGTAAGGTGCAATCGTTTGCATGTGGCCGACCTGGCACCTGCGCAATGCGCACGACAGTGCACGTCGTGCATAACAGTCTACAAGCACCTGTAAAGTAGGTGCTTGCACATGCGTTTACAATCACCTTCAGATGCAGTGTTGGCAAGCCGTGCGGATGCAACGTTGGCAAGCCGCGCGGGTGCAGCGTTGGCAAGTCGCACACAAGCTGTGTCGGTGGGCTGCTGAGTTGCTACGTTGGCAGGTCGACAAGTTTGTCGCACTGGCGGTCGGCCTGCCTGAGTGCTAGCAAACCTTGCATTTGATGTAGTCAATCTTTGTCATTGCTATTTCATTATGTATTCTCAACTTTCCTAGTGAAACTCTTGTGGTTTTGCCCTGTGAACACACAGGTCCTAGAGAGCACAAACAGAGTTACGATCACTCTTACAACCAGTGCCTACCCCGTAATCTAGCTCCCCCCGTTGTAGACTTAATCTCCGCATTGTCTATGTTATTCGGCAGACCTATAACATAATTACACCGTCTCCTTGAGGCAGGCATTTTGCTGCACCTCCCGCGTCTATTCAGGTGTGAATGGGTGCAGCTCCAACTACCTAAGGAGCGCGCGGACATAACAGCGGATTTCAAGGCTGTCAAGGTGTTCAAATGTCATCGGGCCTATTAACACACACATCAAGGTCCTTGGTATGAAAGGGCACTGCAAGGACGATTAGAATAGGAAACCACACTATTTTGAGCAACTGCATGTTACATGTGATGTGCGGGCACCAGTTTGGATTACGTTGTCGGCTGCCGGGTCGTCACCGCGACCAATGTTTTTTCGAGCATGGACCGTTCGTACGGCTGGAACGAGGAAAACTCACACCCTACCAATGTTTTTGCACGGGGTCGGGGATGCCGCCTACCCTTTGCACGACTACTGTCTCACCCCTCTGCATGCATCCAAAAATCGACTCATGGAGAGGTGCTTTGAAGAACCATTAGCGACTTTTTGAGCGACGCCACGAACGCCACCCGTGGAGAGCTTGTGCAGGGACAGCATGCACAATTATTTTGCATAACATACTCATACGTATGGGCAGGCCAAGAATATGAAACGGCAACCGCAGGACATTTGTATGGGCCACCCATAGCACCGACTGGTGGCGGCGTTCGGGCATGGCTAGATACGCGTGTCTCATGCTATCAAGGCCCAATGCTGCCGTGCTGCAGGCCAGGTGCAAACACCTTGGCAAGTACATTCAGCGGGCTTACCTCCAGCGGCATTGGCCATTTCGCCCTAATGGGGCTGCGTAGGTGGCACAAACATATTTTTCTCGATCTGTTATGGCCCACTGATTGACGCCTACTGCATGAACCGCCGTTCAGTTGCCGCATCATGTTCAGGTTGGTAAGGACTAGCATTTGAACAACCTGGCCGTGTAGTAGTTCATGACGCTGTGGAGATGACTACTGCAACGTGAGCTAGACTACGGGCTAGGCACGGGTGCTCATGTGATCTCTGCGTTCGTTCACTTAATCGTTTCCTTGTGTTCACGCTGCTTGCTAGTTCACGGGGAGAATTGGCAAGAGTTTCACTAGGAAAACATGACAATAATCGTCCAAATCAGTTGGCATGGCAAGACTACATCAGAGCTAGCATTCAGGTCGGTCGACTGCCAGCACAGCATGGTCGACCGCGTTTCAGCACGACTTGGTCAACCGCGCTCCAGCAGTATAAAGTCGACGGCGTGCCAACGCTGCAGGTTGACGGTGTGCCAGCATTGCTCCCGCAGAACAGCAACGCACCTACTTCGCAGGTGCTCGTAGATGATTGGCGGGCTAAGCCTCGTCACCTGAACAGCGCACGCACCAAGTCATCCTCGTGCTGACATCTCCACCTGATCCGCCACGTCGACCTCGGGATACCACCACCGAGGTCGGACTCGCCAACTTCGCCTGGGCGACCGTCGCACTCCTCCACAGAAGTTTGTCACCCAGGAAACCTGGTCGACTTGGCAACCACGTCGACCAGCTGCTCCCGTACATGCCCGTCGACCTCCCAAGTCGGTGACCTTGCAAGTCGGCGCCGACATCCGGGTCGACGTGCCACATCGCCGACCACCAAGTCAGCGGCATTGCAGTGGCCCCGTGCAAGTCGACCAACCCCGTCGACCAGCTCGCCCAAGTCGGCGTCGCCCACTACAACAAGTCGGTTGTACCTCCTGTACACCCAACCACGAAGTCGGCTCCGCCCAAGCGAGGACGGGGCCAGCAACAACTCCCGTTGACACTCCCCTGCCGCGTTCACGCTTGGGCCCCCAGCCCACACGGCAGTACAGCTCCGAGAATAGCCCGTCGGCGTGCACCCAACACACAGCACGCCGGTCACTGCACCAGCCATGCAAGAGGGCATGGCACCTACTGCTGCACGTCGTTGTCGCCGTCGCCCACGTCGGCCAAGCGCACCTGGCCGATTGCGACGGAGCACCGGTTGAAGGCCGGATAGTGCAGCGCCTTCGTCAGGAAGTCGGCTGGCTGCTCAGCAGTCGGGATGTACTGCAGCGAGAACTTCCCGCGCTTCACCATGTGATGCAGCCAGGCCTGTCGCCGCTCCATGTGCTTGAGGTTGCCTGTCAACCCCATGCCCTCGGCGACCGTGATGGCCGACTTGTTGTCCACGCGCAGGATAGTCGGCTTCCCGGCGTCCAGCTGCCGGAATTCTGCAAGGAGGAAGCGAAGTCGACGTCCCTCCTTGCCGGCTTCGTTGGCCGCCACATACTCCGACTCAGTCGACGACAACGTTGCGCACTTGATGCGCTGGCTCGACTAGGAGACTGCGGCCCCTCCGTAGACGAACACGCAGCCACCCGTGCTCGTCCTGTTCTGCTTATCACCGGCGTCGTCGGCGTCCACGTAGCCGACCAGCTCCAGCGACTCAGGTCCACCGCCGAACTCCAGGGCGGTGTCACGCGTGTTGGCGAGGTAGGCGAGGCAGCGGTCGGCCTCGCGCCAGTGCTGGTTGCTCCTCACCATGAGGCCGCTCCCCAGCTTGGTGCAGGCGAAGGCGATGTCCGGCCTCGTCGTCGTCGCCACGAACTGCAGCGAGCCGACCTTCTGCCGGTACTCCTCCTCCTGTCGTTCCTGTGCCTCCTCGTCATCGAACGTGAGCTCGGCGTAGGCATCGACCGAGACCGGTGTCTTCGGGGTGCGCCCGGTCTGCTCCTCGTCGATGAAACGCCTACGCAGCTTGTCGGCGTAGCCCTGCTGGTGCAGCCACAGCTTCCCCGCCGACCTGTCGCGCACGATCTTCAACCCGAGGTACTTCTACACAGGTGAGATCTCGCGCAGCTCGAAGGCGGCTTCCAGCAGCGCCTTTAGCCCGTCCAACATCGCGGCGCTGCTGCTGGCAGCGAGCAGGTCATCGACGTAGACCCGCACCCAGCAGGCCACCCCGTCGTCGCCGACTTTGAAGTACAGAGCCTCGTCGACCTGGCTCTTCTTCCACCCGGCACCGACCAGCACATCGTTGAGCGCCAAGTACCACAACAGCGGCGACTGCTTCAGCCCGTACAGGCTCTTCAGCAGCTTGCACACCCGGCTGGTCCCGTCGTTGAAGTAGTCCGGCTGGGACATGTAGAGCACCCTGTCGAGCTTGCTCTGCAAGAAGGCGTTCTTCATGTCGAGCTGCATCAGGTTGAGGTTGAGCACGGCGACGATGCTGAGGAAGATCCTCAGCGTGACGTAGCTGCCCACCGGCGCGAACGATTCGTCGTAGTCGGCGCCGTACACCTGCGTGAAGCCCTTCACGACCACCCTCGCCTTCTCTCGCTCGACGGTGTCGTCGATGTGGTACTTCGTCGTCAGCACCCACCGGTTTTTCATGATGTTGACCCCCGGCGGGCGTTCGACCAGCTCCCAAGTGCCCATGTTGAGGAGGCTGCGGATCTCCTCCTCCATGGCGGCCTTCACCACCGGGCCCTTCCAACTCGCCAAAGCCTCCTTCACCGTCATCGTCGAGATGTCCCCGCGGTGTTCAGGGTCGGCCAGCATGTCCGGGTCGAGCTCCGGAAACTCCTCATCGTCCTCGGCGTCGTCGTACAGCAGGTCCTCGTCATCGTCCACGTCGTACACCGTGGTGAAGGCAGCGGGGACGAAGAAGTCCGGCGGCCTCCGAACTCGATCCGATTTTCGTTGTTCAGGCCAAACCTCCACCACGTCACTCTTGGTGGACTCCCCGGCGTCCCCTCCTTCGTCACCACCTTCACTGCCCTCGTCGTCCTGCTGCACCTCGGTCGACTTCCTGGTCGACCTCTCCCCTGTGGTCGGCTGCCCTGCCGACTGCCTGGTTGCCGACTGCTCCGTGGTTGGCTTCACTGCTGCCGGCTCCCCTGTCGGCTGCTGCTCCTCGACCTGCTCCTCCCTTGTCGACGTCGGCCTCAATCCCACGTCGACTTGCCGCTCGTCACGTCGGCCACCAGCGATGCCCTTGGTTGGCGCCAAAGGCGACGGCCGACTACTCCCCTCATCGCCGGAGGCCGACACCGAGGTCATCCCGCGCAGGTCGGCCAGGAGCGGAGGGGCAGAGGCCGGAGAGGGAGGGGAAGGAGTGCGGACGGCCTCCACGTCCTCAGCAGCAAACTCACCGACCTCGGCGAGCAGAGGCATTGTCGCTGACGAGGTGTCGGTTGGCGGGGTGGACGGCGTTCGGCCGGACACCGGCCCGTGCTCCGACTTCCACTCTGCCAACGACATCTCCTCGTAGAACACCACGTCCGACGTGGTGACTACGCGGTTGGCGTCGACGTCGAGGAGCTCCCAGCCCTTGCTCGCCGCCGACACACCAAGGTGAAGGCCCCACCTGGCCTTCGGCTTCAGCTTCCCACCACGCTGCTGCTCGGGGACAAGGAACTGCGCCATACAACCCCACACCCTCGCCATCAACAAGTCAGGCTTCTGGCCGACCAGCAGCTGGTACGGCGTCGTCCTCGGCGGCAGCGTCGACCGCTCAAGGCAGTTGCGGACCCAGATGGCGTGCCGCAGAGCGAGGTGCCACCAGTGGTGCTGCACGCCCATGTGTAGCAGCATCGTCCGCACCGACTCCACCACCGTCCTCATCTCCCGCTCTGCCATGTCGTTATGCTACGGGGTGTACGGGTAGGTAAGGTCGTGGACGATCCCCTGTCCATCCACGAAGTGGGTGAACTTCTTCCCGAGGAACTCCCCTCCTCGGTCGGAGCGAAGCATCAGCACCGGCTTCTGCGTCTGCCTTTCCACCAACACCAGCCACTTCTGGAACTCCAGCAACACATCCGACTTCTTGGCGACCGTCCTCACCCACACGAAGCGGGTCTTGCGGTCCTTCAGCAGCAGGAAGTACAGGCTGCCGTCCTTGGCAGCCACGCGGAACGGCCCGCACAGGTCGATGTGCACGACGGCCAGCACGTCGTTGGCGTCGGAGCCTTGGTCGGGGAAGGTGTGCCGCGCCAGCTTCCCGCCGACGCACGAGACACACGGTGAGTCGGCGCCCGTCGCCGATTTGAGGTCCAGCCCAATGGCGACCTCGTTCTTCGCCGAGCTCCTGATGGTGTCCATGCCGACGTGTGCAAGTCTAGCATGCATCCTGTCCGGCGTCGACTTCGTTTTCGAGACGATCGCCCGCAGGGCCACTACCTCCGTCGTGGGCGACGTCGACCTCGTTGAGCAGGGACGCAGGTCGGTGCAGAGGACACGCCCGGAGTACGTCGCCCGACCGAGCACCTCTCCCGTTGCCGAGACGAGCAGCATCCCGTCGCCGTCCTCTTGCAGCTTAACGCCGTGCTCCTTCAGCTGGCCGGCCGACAACAAGTTCGCCCGCACACCCGGAACGTACAGCACGTCGGGGATGAGCACCTGCTCCCCGGCCTCCCCTTGCAGAGCGACGGTGCCGCGGCCCTGGACGTCCTGCAGCGCCCCATTGAAGCCGCGCACGTGCTTGATGGAGCCGCTCGGCTGCAGGTCGACGAAGACTTCCTTCGTCCCCATCAGGTGGTGGGAGCAACCGCTGTCGAGCAGTACCACCGCCGGGTTTGCCTGCACAACTGCCGCCACCGCCTGGAAGTCCTCCCCGGCCTCTGGCGCCAGCGAGACGGTCGGCTCCACGACGCCGACCAGCGAGCACGACGCCGTCTTGTCGTCCCGCCCCTTGCCGCCTGCAGAGGAGTCGGCGTCCTTCGCCGAGGTCGACGTCGTTGACTGCTTCTCCTTGCGCGGCTTGTTTCCTCCTCGACGAGGACGACGACTGCCAGACCTCCCGCGGCCTCCCTTGGCGTCATCGTCGTCGGAGTCAATGCGGTCGGGGCACTCGTAGGAGAGGTGGTCGGGGTCGCCACACAGCCAGCACTCCCGTCGTCGACCTCCTCCTCCTCGACCGCTGTCTTTGGTCGACTTCTTCTTGTTGACCTCCTTGGCCGGCTTCCAGCCACTGCTACCGCCACCGCCGGACAGTCCGCGCTGCCCCGGTCGACTTCCTTGCTTCGCCGGGGCAACGAAGTTTGCCTGCGCCAAGAGCTCCTGTGACCGCTCAGCCTCCTGCATGGCCTCATCCTGCAGGATGTACGAGGTCAGATTGTCCTCGTTGAGCGTCGTCCTTGTGCTCGGCGCCATTAACAGCCGCTTCAGGAGGTTGTAGCTGCTCAGGAGTCCCTGCATAACGTGGGTGACGTACGACGCCGTCAAGTACTGCGCGCCAGCCATCCTGATGGTGGCGAGAATTCGCCGGGCCCAGTTGCAGTAGTCGGTCGCCGTCTCCCCGTCGCCCATACGCAGATGACTCAGCTGCCCCTCCAGCTAAGCGATGAACAAGTCGTCGGTGACTTGGTAGGTCGACTCGATGAAGTGCCATGCCCGGTGGCCGGCGTCGAGGTACTCTCGGCACCATTTCAAAGCGATATGCACGCCTGGCGAGCAGCACCGCGAGATGACCGTTAAGGTCAACAGCTGCACGGCGCGAAACTCTGCTCGTAAGTCGGCGTGGTGCTCCTCCAACGTCGCCACGGTCCCTCGGGCGAAGCCGATCAGCCCAGCCATCTCCAGCTGGGGCTCGATAGCTTCCTTCCATGTGAGAATGTCTAGTCGACCAACGAGCGGCAGGGTGACCAAGATCCTGTCCGGTGTGAACTTTAAATAGCCGTAGCTTGGTGCAATCCCGCCCGCCGTCACCTGGGTCGCCGACATCGGCGACAAACCACTTCGTCGTCCTCCGACGTTGCCCTGCGAGGAGCCTGCAGCCGCCGACGACTGCACCTCTTGCGCCTGAATGCCGCCGACTTCATCGGCGTGAATCACACCACGCTGCCTCGACGTGCCTCCCGCATTGCTGCCGACTTGGCCACCTCCGGCGTTGACGCCCACGTCGACGCCGCCTTCGTTGATCGCCGGTCGAGGAGAAGTTGGTCGAGAAGAGGGATGTTCCGTCGCCCACATGGAGCGGAGTCCAGCCTCGACGACCGCCCAGGGTATCGCCCCACACTCCTGGGCCTCATGGCGTCTCCTTGCATCCTCCAGGCGTCCCTCCAAGGTGTCCATCACCTTGGTGTAACCTACGCGCACGCTAGGGACCTGTACGGCTGCCAGCCTACGAGCAACTTAGGTAAGTGACCTCTAAGTCGGCCTGACTGAAAGGTAAGTCGTGTGCCGTCCACGCTCACCGCACCATGCGGAGATAACTGCTGCAACGGGAGCTAGACTACGGGCTAGGCACGGGTGCTCGTGTGATCTCAGCGTTCGTTCACTTAGTCGTTTCCTTGTGTTCACGCTGCTTGCTAGTTCACGGGGAGAATTGGTAAGAGTTTCACTAGGAAAACATGACAATAATCATCCAAATCAGTTGGCATGGCAAGACTACATCAGAGCTAGCATTCAGGTCGGTCAACTGCCAGCACAGCATGGTCGACCGCGTTCCAGCACGACTTGGTCGACCGCGCTCCAGCAGTATAAAGTCGACGGCGTGCCAACGCTGCAGGTTGACGGTGTGCCAGCATTGCTCCCGCAGAACAGCAGCGCACCTACTTCGCAGGTGCTCGTAGATGATTGGCGGGCTAAGCCTCATCACCTGAACAGCACACGCACCAAGTCATCCTCGTGCTGACAGCTCCACTTGATCCGCCACGTCGACCTCGGGATACCACCACCGAGGTCGTACTCGCCAACTTCGCCTGGGCGACCGTCGCACTCCTCCGCAGAAGTTTGTCACCCAGGAAACCTGGTCGACTTGGCAACCACGTCGACCAGCGGCTCCCGTACATGCCCGTCGACCTCCTAAGTCGGTGACCTTGCAAGTCGGCGCCGACATCCGGGTCGACGTGCCACATCGCCGACCACCAAGTCGGCGGCATTGCAGTGGCCCCGTGCAAGTCGACCAACCCCGTCGACCAGCTCGCCCAAGTCGACGTCGCCCACTACAACAAGTCGGCTGTACCTCCTGTACACCCAACCACGAAGTCGGCTCCGCCCAAGCGAGGACGGGGCCAACAACAACTCCCGTTGACAGACGCCTTAATCCCGTATGTATCATGTGACAAGAAAAGGCCCCGCCCTCGCTTGGGCAAAGCCGCTTTGCTGTCCGGCATGCAAAGTGTGCAATCGGATAAGCTTTGTAGTCCTCAGTGGAGCCGACGTCGGACTTCGGTTGTTAGCCGAATTTGATGGTTAGCCGACTTCAGTTAAGCCAACCGACGAAGGGAGATCGACGGATGGCGCATAGCCTTGGCTGTTGACTATCTTGTTCAGACTTGCCGACGCCGACATCTGGGCGACAACCCTTTTTTTTTTTTTTTTTTTTTTTGGAGCAAATAATATGGCCGACGAAGTTATTCAGGAGTGGTGCGAACTTCGCGACATGTGGTTTTGGCAACGTGTTGGACCTAGCACCTTTATAATGTGAGTGACGTTGCAATCGTCTACCTGCACACATTTTGGTAGGTGCGCATATTGTGCGCACTTGGTCAACTGTGTCAAACTCATATGCTATAGTCTGTGTAGGCTGTAGTGGGGTTGACAATATGGGGTACAACACTTTTAGGTTTTCCTACTTGTACCCGCCTGCTTGCTAGTTCATTCATTCCTCATTTCTTCTCATGGTATAGAGCAGGTTCCCTAGTGGGAACGCTTCCTAGGGCCCACTAGTGAAATCGAGTTTTTTTTCTTGACCGGAGCGCGAGTCGCCCCTGCCCGAGGCGCGCCCTGTGGGCCGCCCTCTCGTCGCGTCCCCTGCCCTTAGCGGCCTGTCGCGCCCTCGTAGAGGCCCCTCTCACGGCCCCTCGCGCCACCCTTAGCGGCCCCGTCGCCACCCCTAGCGGCCCCGTCGCCACCCTATACGGCCCCGGCGCCGCCCTTCTAGGCCCCTCGCGGCCCCTTCGCGGCCCCGTTGCCGCCCCTAGCGGCCCCGTCGCCGCCCCTAGCGGCCCCGTCGCTGCCCTTCGAGGCCCCTCGCGGCCCCTTCGCGGCCCCGTCGCTGCACCTATCGGCCCCGTCGCCGCCCTTCGCGGCCCCGTCGCCGCCCCTAGCGGCCCCGTCACCGCCCTTCACGGCCCCGTCGCCGCCCTTTGCGGCCCCGTCGCCGCCCCTAGCGGCCCCGTCGCCGCCCTTCACGGCCCCGTCGCCGCTCTTTGCGGCCCCGTCGCCGCCCCTAGCGGCCCCGTCGCGCGGCCCCGTCGCCGCCTCTAGCGGCCCCGTCGCCGCCCTTCACGGCCCCTCGTGGCCTCTTCTCGCCCCTGTCGCCACCCTTCCCAGCCCCTCCTCGGCTCCTCCGCCACCAGCAGCGGCCGCCGTGTCAGATTATAATGCTTGTCTAGTCTGTAGTGGGGTACTCAAAAGTGAGTATAACCCTTTTGGGCTTGCTATTTGTATCCCTCCACTTTCTAGTTCAACCATTCTCCTCTCTCAACTCTCTCGACATTTTCCTTACCCTCGAACTTCACCACTAAGTCACTTAAACCCATAGCTTCTAAGCCTACCAAACTTTAGTCTCTTAACATGCTATCAGAGCTAAACGCTCCTTGCCTGTGGGCCCACCTGCTTCCGCTGCCCTACTGTGTGTCGCGCGCCCCGTGGCGCGCGACCTCCTATTTTTTCTTCCCGCCACGCGCTCGGGGCGCGTGGCGGTTTTCTGCCCGCCGTGCGCCCCGAGGCGCGCGGCGGGTTCCTACTTCGTGCGGTGCCCTGGGGGCCCGCGCGCCGGCCCCGTCCGTCGCCTCGTCGCGGCGTTTTGGGGGCCCGCACGCAGGCCTCTCCCGTCGCCTCGTCACGGCGTCTTAGGGGCCCGCGCGCGGTCCCCTCCTGTCGCCCGTCAAGGCGCTCTCGGGGGCCCGCGCGGCCCCCCTAGCTCGTCGCCTTCAGGGCGCCCTGGGAGCCGCGCCCTTCCCCTCCCCTCCCTCCTAGTTTTCACCTGCAGCAACCGCCCCTGGAGCAGCCCGCAGCTGCAGCAGCCGCCCCTAGAGCCGCCGCCCCTGGAGTAGCCGCCCCAGCAGCAGCCGCCCCTGGAGCAGCCGCCGCTACAGCAGCCGCCCCTGGAGCCGCCACTACAGGAGCAGCCCCTGGAGCAGCCGCCCCAGCAGCAGCCGCCCCTGGAGCAGCCCTCAACTGCAGCAGCCGCCCCTGGAGCAGCCCTCACCTGCAGCAGCCGCCCCTGGAGCGGCCAGCAACTGCAGCAGCCGCCCCTGGAGCAGCCCGCACCTGCAGCAGCCGCCCCTGGAGCAGCCCTCACCTGCAGCAGCCGCCCCTGGAGCAGCCTGCACGTGCAGCAGCCGACGCTACAGCAGCCGCCCCTGGAGCCGCCACTGCAGCAGCAGCCCCTGGAGCAGCCGCCTCAGCAGCAGCCGCCCCTGGAGCAGCCCTCAACTGCAGCAGCCGCCCCTGGAGCAGCCCTCACCTGCAGCAGCCGCCCCTGGAGCGGCCAGCAACTGCAGCAGCCGCCCCTGGAGCAGCCCGCACCTGCAGCAGCCGCCCCTGGAGCAGCCGTCACCTGCAGCAGCCGCCCCTGGAGCAGCCTGCACCTGCAGCAGCCGCCCTTCGAGCAGCCCTCAACTGCCGCAGCCGCCCCTAGAGCCCCGCACCTGCAGCAGCCGCCCCTGGAGCGGCCAGCAACTGCAGCAGCCGCCCCTGAAGCAGCCCGCACCTGCAGCGGCCGCCCCTGGAGCAGCCCGCACCTGCAGCCCGTCCTGTTCCCCCCCCCCCCCCGGTGCATTCCGTGGTGCTGGGGTTTGGGGTGCCGAGCATGGGGGTGGCAAGTGTGGGGGTGGCGGTTATGTGTTCCTCCCCTTGCTCCTCCTCCTCCCTCGTCTCCCACTGCTGCAGCTGTCGCTGAGGGGGGTGGGTGTGTGGGAGCCTAGGGTTTAGGGTTTAAGGGGGGTGCTGTGGGAGTGGAGCTAGGGTTTGAACAGGGGGTGTGTGAGAGGGGAGTGGGGCAGCTGGGGGAGGTTGTGTGAAGGTAGCTGACGTGTCGCCTGCAGCGCCTGTAGTCCGTCGCCCTTGCTTCGGTAGCCAGTGAGCCTGTTGCACCAGACGCCAGTGGGTCCGTTGCTCCTGCCGCTCGTCCATAGCCGCGGAGCCAGTCACTCCAGTAGTCCGTCGCCCTTGCTTCGGTAGCCACTGAGTAAGCCGCTCCTGTGCCCGTGCCTCTGCAGCTTCAGTCGTTACCTCGCATCTTCTCTCCCTCCACAGTCTCTCCTCCTCCTCACTTAACCTATGTGATAGCTTCTAACTTTGCTTAACATTGTGAACTCTTGCTCTATGCCTGCATGCTGTACTGATTATACCCCACTTTGACTATGGGGGTGTGTCAGATTATAATGCTTGTCTAGTCTGTAGTGGGGTACTCAAAACTGAAAATAACCCTTTTGGGCTTGCTATTTGTATCCCTCCACTTTCTAGTTCAACCATTCTCCTCTCTCGACTCTCTCGACACTTTCCTTACCCTCGAACTTCACCACTAAGTCACTTAAACCCCTGGCTTCTAAGCCTACCAAACTCTAGTCTCTTAACACGCCGCCAGAAGCAGCCACCGCCAGCAGCAGCCACCACCAACAGCGGCCGACAGCAACAGAAGCCGCTGACACCAGCGGCGGCCACCACCAGCAGCAGTCGTTGCCGCCGTTAGCGAGAGCTGCCGACGCGCCTCAGCCCTGCCCCACCGCTTGCCGGCCCCTACCTACCAGCCCTGGTGAGAGCACTGCCAAGCCACGCCTGCTACTACTGCCCCTAGCCTGCTGCCACTGCTGTCATGGCTACCCCTAGTGTTCTTGTCTTTGATGCTGAGGGTCGGGCTGTTGACTTTGAGGTCTGGGTCGATGATCTACAGCTTTTCCTACAGTGCGATAGGAAGGACGGTCTCTCCCTGTTCGATCTCACATCTGGCGCCTCTACTGCCCCTGCTGCCGATACTGACAGCACTGTTCGCTTACAGTGGGCCACACGCGATGCTGCTGCCCGTCTTGCTGTGCGTAGTCACTTGCCGTCCACTGAGCGCGCGCACTTTAGTCAGTACAAGAGTGCTAAGACCTTGTACGATGCTGTAGTTGCACGCTACTCTTCCCCTGCCGTTGCTGCCCTTAGCCGCCTCATGCTGCCATACCTGTTTCCTGACCTCGCCGCCTTTCCCACTGTCGCTGACCTCGTTACGCACCTTCGCACTAGTGACACCCGCTACCGCGCTGCGCTTCCTGCTGAGTTTTGCGCCAAGAACCCCCCCCCCCCCATGTACATCACCCTCTACTACATAGTCACCCGGCTCCCTGACTCCCTTCGCTCGGTCAGGGACCACTTCCTCTCTGTTTTCCCCACCACACTCACCGTTGACCTCCTTGAGGAGCGCCTCCTGGCAGCTGAGAAGAGTATAGTCACTGTAGGAGCCTCTCGTGGTGACCCTCGTGCCCCCGTCTTTGAGGGGTGCTCCCCCTCCCCCCTTTTGCCCTCTGTTTCCTCTGCTGCTGCCGTCGACTTCGTTGGCACCGAGTCGGTCGGCGCTGCGTCTGCCCCTAGCGGGCGACGCCGCACCGGCAAGGGCAAGGGGGGCAAGGGCACTGGAGGGGCTGGCGGGGGCGGTGGAGGTGGCGGTGGAGGAGGCGGAGGGAGTGGGGGGGGTGGTGGGAGTGGTGGCGGGGGTGGGGGCTTCGGTGGAGGCGGTGGCGGCGGAGGCGGCGGCAGCGGTGGCGGTGGGAGCGGAGGAGAAGGCGGTGGCGGCGGTGGCGGAGGTGGCGGCGGAGGAGGTGGAGCTAGTCGAGGTGGCTCTGCACAGCGGGGCGGCTTCGGTGGTGGTCAGCGCCAGCAGCAGCAGCGCACTCATGAGACCCCGCCCCCCCAGCAGCTTCGTGAGTGGTACGCTTCGCGTCAGCAGGGTGGGGGTATTTGTCCCTGTACCTACTCCTGCGTACCGGCGACCGTACGGGTGAGCAGTGCCGGGGCGCGCACCCCACCCAGCGCTGCTTCGGCCGCCTGACGGACGCCTACCGTCTCCAGTTCCCTGACGCCTCAGAGATCCCTCGCTGGGGAGAGCTGCAGAGGTCGGGGGTTGCTATCTTTGATCTTGATTATGATGCTATTCTTGCTGCCATGTATGCTGTGTCTACTAGTCATGAGGGTGACTGTTACATGTGTGTTCCGCCTGACCCGGGCATTGAGGCTGCTGCTATAGGTGCTGGTGAGGCTGCTGCTCTAAGTGCTAGTGCGTCTGCTGCCCCAAGTCCTTGTGATTCTGCTCTCTCAGGTACCGCGTCGGCTCAGGCCTTACACACCTTCACCCTTGACTCGGGTGCTTCCCGCTCCATTTTTTGAGACCGCACCACACATACGCCGCTTAGTCGGCCGGTTGCGGTCTCCCTGGCGGACCCCTATGGGGGTCCTGTCCTTGCTCACTTCTCCACTGTCTTACCGTGTCCAGCAGCCCCCTCTGGCACCCTGTCAGGTCTCTACCTCCCCTCGTTCTCTACGAACTTGGTGAGTGGTGCTGATCTACAGGATGGGGGGGTTGACCAGTTCACTCCGGCGAGTCAGCGGGTGACCCACTGTACGTGTGCTCGGTCGGGCCGACACTTGGCCACGTTTACCCGTAGGTCGGGGTCGAGCCTGTACACACTGACTACTGAGTCTCCTTCGGTTGCTGAGTCTGGTCAGGTACCTGCATCGAGTCAGGTGTTTGCTGCAGCGTCCAGGTCTGGTCCTGAGTCTGCTCCCTGCTCGTGTCGTCTCCTGTCCCACCAGACTCTCCTCTGGCACCACCGCCTTGGTCACCCCTCCCTGCCTCGTCTCCGAGGCATGGCCTCCCGTGTCCTTGTCTCTGGTCTCCCCCGGTCCCTCCCTCCCCTCCCTCCGGGGCCTGCCCCTACCTGTGTTCCCTGCGTCGAGGGGCGGCAGCGCGCCGCCCCTCACTCCTCCGAGTTTCCTCCGACAGAGGCTCCGCTGCAAACTCTTCACATGGACGTGTGGGGCCCCGCCCGCGTCCGTGGCCAGGGTCACGAGCGTTACTTCCTGTTGGTGGTTGACGACTACTCGCGTTACACCACAGTCTTCCCCTTGCGCAGCAAGGGTGACGTCACTGAGGTGTTGATCGACTGGATCCGTGCAGCTCGTCTCCAGCTCAGAGAGAGTTTCGGCTCGAACTTTCTTGTTCTGCGTCTACACTCTGACAGAGGCGGGGAGTTTTCCTCTGGCCTTCTGGGAGCCTTCTGTCGTGCACTGGGCATCCGCCAGACCTTCACGCTTCCGGCCTCTCCACAGCAAAATGGGATTGCTGAGCACCGCATTGGCATGGTCATGGACGTAGCTTGTACGTCCATGATCCATGCGGTTGCTCCCCATTTTCTGTGGCCGTTTGCGGTTCAGTACGCAGCGCATCAGATCAACCTTCAGCCCTGGGTCTCTTTGCCAGAGACCTCCCCCACCTTGCGGTGGACGGGGAAGGTTGGCGATGCGTCTGCGTTTCGTGTCTGGGGATCTCGTGATAAAGTTAGAACGAGAATGAAATGACTATGAACAAAGTGAGTACAAATAGGAAACCCTAGTTGGGTTGTACCCCCTATGGGATACCCCACTATAGCCTACACACATAAGCAAGCTATAATATTCTGACACACCCCCATAGGCAAAATGGGGGAGAACAAGGGGTCACAAGACCAGTCAAGCAGAGCAAAGCAAAGCTCAAGGTAGATCACAAAGTCACCACACATTCCGAGCACAAGTTCAAGGGCCACAAGGCCAGCTCACATGCAAGAGCATATATAGAGATATACAAGAGTCAAGCAATCAAGAACAAGAGTATATATAGGTCAAGGTACAAGCAAGATCAAGAAGTGAGCAAGTGAGCCAAGACAGGCACAAGACCCAGCTGCGTGCAGCAACGCTGATGATCACAAGGCGCAAGTGCCTTGGTGAAGACATCAGCAGTGTTGGCCTCAGAGGCCACGTACGCAAGTCGCAACTGTCCACGCTGCTGTAGCTCACGAGCAAGAAAGTAGCGGAGAGCAATGTGCTTTGTCCTGTGCTCCAGTCGCTGCTCTCGACACAAGGCCAGCATGGCCTTGTTGTCTACGTACAGGACTGGAGGAGAACGAGGCGGCTCTCCAAGGTCGGTCAGCAGGTAGGTGAGCCAGCAAAGCTCCTGAGCAGCCATAGCCCCGGCGTAGATCTCAGCCTCACAACTGGAGCCAAGAACAGAAGACGAGCGGGTAGCCCGCCACGAAACAGAGCCGGAACCAAGGCTGAAGGTGTAACCCTGTGACGACCGCTGCGTAGCCTGGTCGTCAGCCCAAGAAGCGTCCGCGTGCCCAGTGAGTACCACTGGACTGCGCCCTCCAAGCACTAGCCCCATGCCCGACGTACTGCACAGGTAGCGCAACACCCTCTTTGCTGCAGCCATGTGCTCTGGTCGGTGTCTCCCAGGAGCAACATAGCGTGCAAGAATGCTAAGAGGGTATGCAAGGTCAGGTCGTGTGCAGGTCATCAGGTACATGAGGCAGCCAACAAGCTCTGCATACGGACCACTCGACTCTACGGACTCATCCGAAGGCAGAGCTGAGAGCGAGTGGCGAGTAGGCAGAGGAGTGGCCTGAGGCGAGGAGTACGTGAAGCCGAAGTGCTGAAGGACCTGCTGCACCATGTGTGACTGAGTCAAGGTAATGGTGCGGCGTGCTCTGTCCCGGGTGATCTGCAAGCCAAGGTAGCTGCGCAGTTCACCCAGGTCAGTGCACGTGTGTCTCTTCTGCAGCTCGGACTTCACGTAGGCGAGTCCAGCAGTGTCAGCTGTGGCAAAGACCAAGTCGTCGACGTACACGAGGATGTAGAACGGTGGCAGAGAAGTGTCGGTGCGCAGAAACAGCGACGGGTCGGCAGTAGAAGGAGCAAACCCAAGAGCCGCAAGCGTAGTCCTCAGTGTGTCGTGCCACTCACGTGGCGCCTGGCGGAGACCGTAGACTGGACGCCGGAGACTCCACTAGGTACCAGGAGGGAAAGACCCAGTGAAGCCGGGTGGGCGACGCAGCCAGATCTCCTCGTGCAGGCTGCCCTGCAAGAAAGCAGTGCTGAAGTCGAGAGAGTGCAGCTCGTAGTCACGGTGAGCAGCAACGTGCAGCAGTACCCGAAGAGTGGTCATCTTCGGGGTAGGAGAGAAGGTCTGAAAGTAGTCAACTCCCTGCCGCTGACTGGAGCCACGAGCCTCGTAACGCGCCTTGAAGACAGGCGGAGAACCCGGCGGCCGCTTCACCCTGAAGATCCACATGCCACTGACGATGTTCGCCCCAGGAGGGGGAACAGCGTCAACGTAGGTGCCTGTGGACCTCCAGGAAGCCATCTCTGCATCCATAGCTGCCTGCCACTGAGAGGAGTAGGGACCCTCTATCGCCTCCGCGTAAGAGCGCGGAGTCGGGATGTCTAGTGCATCCGGGTCTCCCTCAGGGGCGAGCAGTGCAGACGCGAGATGAGGTGAAGCGGCGGCCAGACACTGGAACTCCTCCTGCCAGTCCTTAAGGACGTCCGTGCCAAGGGCACACTCACCCCCGACGGACGGAGGACAGGCAGACTCAAACTCAGCACCAAGACTAGCAGCGTAGTCTAGACGACAGCGCGCAGCAAAGTCGACGAGCTCAGTGACAAGGGCAGACGCAGTAGAAGACTCGAAAGAAGGGTCAGTGACAGCAGTAGCAAGGAGACGCGTGACAGTAGGACTGGCAGCACGAAGAGAGTCCGACTCCGGATCGGCAAGGGCAGGAAGAGAGGACTCAGGAGGAGAAGGCAAAGGGGCACGCAGAGGAGCAGTGGACGGACGCAGAGACATCTGGTGCGTGCCAAGGACAGGAGGAGGACGCTGACGCGAACCGCGACCACTAGTGCGTGCAGGACGAACAGGCGACGCAGGACGAGACGCAGGCTCACGACGCTCAGTAAGACCTCCAGTCGGACCAGCGTAGGGAGGAGGAGCAGGCAAAGGGGAGGCAGGCTGTAGGTGTGACTGGGACCGGACAGGCTGTGGACCCTCTAAGGGAGGAGGAGGAGGACCAGGAGAAGGTGTAAGACCAAGAACCTGCTGCAGGAGCGGAACGAAGTACGGTCGGGGCCGCGTGGCGACGCCAGAAACAGCAGGGACAGCACCAGTACTCCCAGCAGGAGTACTCGCTCCAGCAGCACCTCCAGCAGCACCTCCAGTAGCTCCAGAACCCTCAGCAGCACCAGGAGCTCTGCCTGTCAGACCGCCAGCAGTAGTCTCAGCGCCAACACCCTCAGCAGTACCAGCTCCAGGAGAACCCTCAGGCCCCGCAGCTCCAGCACCCACAGCACGAGCACCTCCGGGACGCGCGGCAGCAGCACCCTCTGCAGCCGAAGAACCTCCAGCACCAGCAGTACGCCTCCAGCGCCGGGCAAACCACTCACGCAGCTCCTGTGGGGAGAGTGGCTCTCGGCGAGACGAAGCACCTCCAGGCGGAGAACCTCCAGGCGAAGAACCTCCAGGCTCAGCACCCTCAGGCAAAGCACCTCCAGGCGGAGCACCCCCAGTCTCAGCACCCCTAGGCTCAGCACCCCCAGGCCCAGCACCCCCAGGCTCAGCCCCCCCAGACTCAGTACCCCCAGGCTCCGCACCCCCTGGCTCAGCACCCCCAGGCTCATCACCCCCAGACTCCGCACCCACAGGCTCAGCACCCCCAGGCTCAGCACCTCCAGTCCCAGCACCCCTAGGCTCAGCTCCCGCAGCAGCACCAGAGTCACCAGTGACCTCGACAGGCTCGACCGCGTCTACCTGGGACACACCTGAAGGGGCAGGACCCTGAGGGGGGAGGGGGTCTACCGGGGGGGGACCTGGTACCAAGAAGAGCGGGGGCGGGGGGAGGGACGGAGTGCGGTAGGGGAAGAGGCGGTAGTAGGGTACCGACTCGTCGAACGTAACGTCCTGGGAGGACAGAACACGTCGAGTGGTGGGGTGGTAGAACTGCCACCCAAGGGCGTCGGGGGGGAACCCCAGGAAGACGCAGGGAGCAGCGCGAGGGGACAGCTTGTCCGCAGACAAGTCGCGGACAAACGCCCGAGATCCCCAGACCCGGAACGCCGACGCATCGCCAACCTGCCCCGTCCTAAGCAGGGCTGGGGAGGTCTCCGGCCTGGAGACCCTAGGGTGGAGGTTGATCTGATGCGCCGCGTACCTGACCGCAAACGGCCACAGAAAATGGGGGGCAGCCGCATGCATCATAGACGTACGAGCGACGTCCATGACCATGCCAATGCGGCGCTCTGCAATCCCATTTTGCTGCGGTGAGTCCGGAAGCGTGAAGGTCTGGCGGATGCCTCGCGCACGACAGAAGGCACGCAGAAGGCCAGAGGAGAACTCTCCGCCTCTGTCCGAGTGCAGACGCAACACAGGAAAGTCCGAGCCAAAGCCCTGCCTGAGCCGGAGACGAGCTGCGCGGATCCAGTCGATCAACACCTCAGTGACATCACCCTTGCTGCACAAGGGGAAGACTGTGGTGTAACGCGAGTAGTCGTCAACCACCACCAGGAAGTAGCGCTCGTGACCGAGTCCACGGACGCGGGCAGGGCCCCACACGTCCATGTGAAGCGTCTGCAACGGAGCCTCTGTCGGAGGAAACTGGGAGGAGTGAGGGGCAGCACGCTGGCGCCCCTCGACACAGGGGACACAGGCAGGGCCAGGGCCCGGAGGAAGGGGAGGGAGGGACCGGGGGAGACCAGACACAAGAAGACGGGAGGCCATGCCTCTGAGCCGAAGCAGAGAGGGGTGGCCAAGGCGGTGGTGCCAGAGGAGAGTCTCGTGAGACAGACGGCGACACGAACAGGGGGCAGACTCAGGACCAGACCTGGACGCTGCAGCGAACACCTGACCAGACGAAGGGACTCCACCAGACTCAGCACCGGGAGGAGAAGCAGTGGTCAGTGTGTACAGGCTCGACCCTGGCTGACGTGTAAACGTAGCCAGGTGGCGACCTGTGCTAGCCTCTGTGCAGTGTGTCACCCGCTGACGAGCGGGAGTGAACTGGTGGACACCCACATCCTGTAGGTCAGCACCACTCACCAGGTTCGTAGAGAACGAGGGGAGGTAGAGACCAGTCAGGGTGCCAGAGGGAGCCGCCGGACACGGGAGGACTGTGGAGAAACGAGACAGGACAGGACCCCCAGAGGGGTCAGCCAGGGACACCGCAACCGGGCGACTAAGCGGCGTGAGAGTGGTGCGGTCCCGAAAGAAGGAGCGAGACGCCCCAGAGTCAAGGGTGAAGGTGTGAGAGGCCGAAGCCGACACAGTACCTGAGAGTGCAGACTCACTAGTACCTGGGAGCACAGACGCACTGGCACCTAGAGCAGCAGCCTCACTGGCACCTGACGCAGCAGTACCAATGCACGGATCGGGCCGGAAACACCGGTAACAGTCACCCTCATCACTAACAGTGACAGCATACATGGCAGCAAGGATAGCATCAAAGTCAAGATCAAAGATGGCTACACCAGCCCTAGACAGCTCTCCCCAGCGGGGGATCTCAGAGGCCTCCGAAAACTGCTGGCGCCAAGCGTCGGTCAAGCGGGCAAAGCAGCGGCGGGCGGTGTGGGTGCCCCCACACTGCTCACCCGCGCGGTCGCCGGTGCGAAGGACGTAGGTGCAGGGACCGAACGCCCCACCGCGCTGACGCTGCGAGTACCACTCACGGAGCTGCTGAGGGGCGGGGACGTCGCGAGAGCGCTGCTGCTGCTGCTGCTGCTGCTGCTGGCGCTGACCACCCCCAGTGCTGCTCCGCTGGGACGAGCCACTCCGACCACCTCCACCACCGCCACCCCCGCCTCCGCCGCCACCGCCGCCACCGCCACCCTCGCCCCCGCCGCTCCCACCGCCACCTGCACTGCCACCTCCGCCGCCACCTCCGCCTCCACTGCCGCCACTAGTACCTCCACCCCCGCCACCACCTCCACCGCCACCCCCACTCCCCCCGCCGCCCCCACCTCCTCCGCTACCGCCCCCGCTAGCTCCACCCGCTCCCTTGCCCCCCTTGCCCTTGCCAGAGCGGCGTCTACCACTGGGGGCAGACGCCGCACCGACCGACTCTAGACCAACGAGGTCGGCCGCAGCAGCAGAGGCGACAGAGGGTAACAGGGGGGAAGGAGAACACCCCTCAAAAATGGGGGTGCGGGGGTCACCACGAGAGGCCCCTACAGCGACGATGCTTTTCTCGGCCGCTAGCAGGGACTTCTCGAGGAGGTCGACAGTGAGGGTGGTGGGACAGACAGAGAGAAACTGGTCCCTAATAGCACGAAGGGACTCAGGGAGACGGGTGACTAGAAAGTAGAGGGTGATGTACATGGGAGGGGGGTTTTCGGCGCAGAAGGCAGCAGGAAGCGCAGCTCGGTAGCGAGTGTCACTAGCGCGAAGGTGGGTAAAGAGGTCAGCGACTGTAGGAAAGGCAGCAAGGTCAGGGAAGAGGTACGGTAGCATGAGGCGGCTCAGTGTAGCAGAGGAAGGGGAGGAGTAGCGCGCAACTACAGCGTCGTACAAGGCCTGAGCGGTCTTGCACTGACTAAAGTGGGCACGCTCGGAGGAAGGGAGGTGGCGACGCACAGCAAGACGTGCAGCAGCATTGCGTGAGGCCCACTTGGAGCGCACAGTGGGGTCAGCATCAGCAGGAGGGGCAGGTACAGCGCCAGAGACAAAGTCAAAGAGAGAAACTTCATCTACTGTATCGCAGAGCAAGTACAGCTGCAGGTCGTCGACCCAGACCGCAAAGTCAATGGCGCGACCCTCAGCGTCAAAAGCCAGGACACTGGGGGTGGCCATGATAGCAGCTGACAGTCTCACCGGACAGGAAGGGTCGGGTCGCTCAGCAGCACAGCAACACAGCAGCACACCAACGTCGAGTGGCCCAGGATCAGTAGCAGCTCCACAGGAGCAGGAGCTCGGCACCTCAGACGGCTCGGGCGGCTCGGGCGGCACGGGCGACTCGGGCGGCTCGGGCGGCTAGGGCGGCTCGGGCACGCAGCAGCACGGGCGGCGCGGGCGGCTCTGCTGCTCGGGCGGCTCGTGCGGCTCGGGTGACGCTGGGGCTCACGGGCGGCGCGGGCGTCGTGGCGGGCGGCTCACGGGCAGCTCGCGGGCGGCTCACGGGCGGCTGCACGGGCGGCTGGGGCGGCGCACGGGCGGCTCGTGGAGTTGCTGCACGGACGGCTGCACGGGCGGCTGCACGGGCGGTTGCACGGGCGGCGCACGGACGGCTCACGGGCGGCTGCACGGGTGGCGCGTCGGGCGGCAGCACGGGCGGTTGCACGGGCGGCTGCACGGGCGGTTCACGGGCGGCGCGTCGGGCTGCTGAGGGCGACGCGCGGGCAGCCCACGGGCGGCTAGCGGGCGTCGGGCGGCTAGTGGGCGCCGGGCGGCTAGCGGGCGTCGGGCAGCTAGCGGGCGTCGGGCGGCTAGCGGGCGTCGGGCGGCTGGCGCGTCGGGCGGCTAGCTCACGGGCGGCCCTGGGTGGCGCACGGGCGGCTCTGGGCAGCGTGCGGGCGCTAGGGCGCGAAGGCGCTAGGGCGGGCAGCGGGTCGGGAGAGCGCTAGGGCGCAAGGGCGGGCAGCGCGCGGGCGCTAGGGCGCGAGGGCGGGCAGCGGGGCGCGGGCGCTAAGGCGGCGCTCGAGCTGCTAGGGCGGGCGGCGCGCTAAGGCGGCGCTCGGGCCGTAGGGCAGATCGAAAAAAAAAAAGGAGAGCAAGGGCCCGGAGCGCGCTCCGGGCAGAAAAAAAATTCGATGTGGTGGGCCCTAAGCACAGTTCCCACGGGGGAACCTGCTCGATACCATGAGAAAGTTAGAACGAGAATGAAATGACTATGAACGAAGTGAGTACAAATAGGAAACCCTAGTTGGGTTGTACCCCCTATGGGATACCCCATTATAGCCTACACACATAAGTAAGCTATAATATTCTGACATCTCGGGCGTTTGTTCGCGACTTGTCTGCGGACAAGCTGTCCCCCCGTGCGGTTCCCTGCGTCTTCCTTGGCTTCCCCCCTTACGCGCCTGGTTGGTCGTTTTACCACCCCACATCGCGCCGTGTTCTGTCCTCCCAGGACGTCACCTTTGACGAGTCGGTTCCTTACTACCGTCTCTTCCCCTACCGCGCTGCACCCCTCCCCCCGCCGCTGCTCTTCCTTGCGCAAGGTCCCCCCCCGGTAAACCCCCCCCCCCTCAGGGTCCTGCCCCGTCAGGTGTGTCCCAGGTAGACGCAGTCGAGCCTGTCGAGGTAGCTGTTGACTTTGGTGCTGCTAGGGGTGCTGAGAATGGGGGTGCTGAGTCTGGGGGTGCTGAGCCTGGGGGTGCTAAGTCTGGGGGTGCTGGGCCTGGGGGTGCGGAGCCTGGGGGTAAGGAGCCTGGGGGTGCTGAGCCTGGGGGTGCGGAGCCCGGGGGTGCTGGGTCTGCTCGTGTGGCCTCTGGCGGTGCTGGGTTTGGGGCCCCTTCGGGTGCTTCGTCGAGGCGGGAGCTACCCTCTCCACAGGAGCTGCGCGAGTGGTTTGCCCGGCACTGGAGCCGTGCTGCTAGAGCTGGAGGTGCTGCTGTTACTGCTGACCCTGGGGTCGGCACTGGAGTTACTGGAGCCACTGGTCCTGGAGGTGCTCCTACTGGCGGTACTGGAGCTGCTGGGCCTGGGGGTGCTGCTGAGGCTGCTGGAGCTGACGGTCCTACTGGAGTTGGTGCTGCTAGAGCTGGAGCTGCTAGAGCTGGAGCTGCTGGGTTTGTTGCCGTTGGAGGTGCTGCTGGCGCTGGTGCTTCTGAGGGTGCTGGAGTTGGCGCTGTTGGAGCTGGAGGTGCTGCTGGCGCTGGTGCTGCCGCTGGGGGTACTGGTGCTGTCCCTGCTGGTTCTGGAGGCGCTGCGCGGCCGCGGCAGTACTTCGTTCCGCTCCTTGAGCAGGTTCTTCATCTCCCGCCCTCTACTGGTCCTGCTCCTCCCTTAGAGTGTCCACAGCCTGTCCAGTCGCGGTCACAGTTACAGCCCGCCTCCCCCCTACCTGCTCCTTCTCCCTACACTGGTCCTACTGGAGGTCTTGCTGAGCGTCGTGAGCCTGCGTCTCGTCCTGCGTTGCCTGTTCGTGCTGCTCGCACTAGTAGTCGTGCTCCGCGTCCGCGTCCTCATGTGGTCCCAGGCTCACACCAGTTGGCACTGCGTCCTTCCACTGCTCCTCTGCATGTCCCGTTGCCGTCTCCTCCAGAGTCCTCTCTTCCTGTCCTTGCTGACCCGGAGTCTGACTCTCTTCGTGCTGCCAGTCCAAGAAGCGTCCGCGTGCCCAGTGAGGACCACTGGACTCCGCCCTCCAAGCACTAGCCCCATGCCCGACGTACTGCACAAGTAGCGCAACACCCTCTTCGCTGCAGCCATGTGCTATGGTCGGTGTCTCCCAGGAGCAACATAGCGTGCAAGAATGCTAAGAGGGTATGCAAGGTCAGGTCGTGTGCAGGTCATCAGGTACATGAGGCAGCCAACAAGCTCTGGATGCGGGCCACTCGACTCTACGGACTCATCCGAAGGCAGAGCTGAGAGTGAGTGGCGAGTGCGGAGATAACTGCAGCAACGGGAGCTAGGCTACGGGCTAGGCACGTGTGCTCGTGTGATCTTTGCGTTCTCTGTTCCTTAGTCGTTTTCCTTGTACGCACACTACTTGCTAGTTCACGGGGAAAATTGGCAAGAGTTTCACTAGGAAAAGTTTAGAACAATGGGTACAATGAAGTTGGCAATGCAAGACTAGATCAGAGCAAGCATTCAGGTCGGCCAACTGCCAGCGCAGCTTGGTCGACCGCGTTCCAGCACGACTTCGTCGACCGTGCTCCAGCAAGGCAAGGTCGACGGCGTGCCAACATCGCAGGTTGACGGCGTGACAGCGTTGCTCACGCAGGACAGCAGTGCACCCTGCTTCGCAGTTGTGCGCAGATGATTGGCGCGCAGAGTCTTGTCACCTGCACAGCGCACACACCACGTCAACCTCGAGCTGACGACTGCCTCTGATCCGCCACGACGACCTCGGGATACCACCACCGAGGTCGGGCTCGCCAACTTCGCCTGGGCGACCGTCGCACTCCTCCGCAGCACTTCGTCACCCAGGTAACCTGGTCGACCAGGCAACCACGTCGACCAGCAGCTCCCGTACGTGCCCGTCGACCTCCCAAGTCGACGACCATCTCCACGTCGACCTCACCAGGTCGACGACACCATCGGTCGACCTCCTCCAGGTCGACATCCCCTCTGGTCGACCAGCTCCACGTCGACCAGCACTCCTGATCGACCTGCTCCTCGTCGACCAGCACAGTCGTCTGCCGACCACCCACGTCGGCCACCCGAAGCTGGCGTCACGAAGTTGACGCCCCGCTACTCGACGCCCAACTGCTCGGTGTCCTGAGTCGAGGTCGACGTCGGCCCCTCCTTCGTCGACCACCAGGTCCAGTCGACCACTAACAGGTCGACCAGCAGTCCGTTAGCCGACTGCCGAAGTCGGCTTCCCCAAGTTGACGTCACCAATTTGACGTCCTCCGCAGGTTGACACCCAAGTCGACCTCCCTGAAGTCGGCGCCACCCTGAAGTCGGCGCCCGTGCAGTGGTCCCCCGTGCAGGTCGACCTCCTCGTCGACCAGCTCACCCATTGCTACAGGTCGGCTGCTCCCCTCACACCCGACCACGAAGTCGGCTCCGCCCAAGCGAGGACGGGGCCAATACACAACTCCCGTTGACAGCGAGTAGGCAGAGGAGTGGCCTGAGGCGAGGAGTACGTGAAGCCGAAGCGCTGAAGGACCTGCTGCACCATGTGTGACTGAGTCGGGGTAATGGTGCGGCGTGCTCTGTCCCGGGTGATCTGCAAGCCAAGGTAGCTGCGCAGTTCACCCAGGTCTGTGCACGTGTGTCGCTTCTGCAGCTCGGACTTCACGTAGGCGAGTCCAGCAGTGTCAGCTGTGGCAAAGACCAAGTCGTCGACATACACGAGGATGTAGAACGGCGGCAGAGAGGTGTCGGTGCGCAGAAACAGCGACGGGTCGGCAGTAGAAGGAGCAAACCTAAGAGCCGCAAGCGTAGTCCTCAGTGTGTCGTGCCACTCACGTGGCGCCTGGCAGAGACCGTAGACTGGACGCCGGAGACTCCACTGGGTACCAGGAGGGAAAGACCCAGTGAAGCCAGGTGGGCGGCGCAGCCAGATCTCCTCGTGCAGGCTGCCCTACAAGAAAGTTGTGCTGAAGTCGAGAGAGTGGAGCTCGTAGTCACGGTGAGCAGCAATGTGCAGCAGTACCCGAAGAGTGGTCATCTTCGGGGTGGGGGAGAAGGTCTGAAAGTAGTCAACTCCCTGCCGCTGACTGAAGCCACGAGCCACGTAACGCGCCTTGAAGACAGGCGGAGAACCCGGCGGCCGCTTCACCCTGAAAATCCACATGCCACTAACCATGTTCGCCCCAGGAGGGGGGACAGCGTCAACGTAGGTGCCTGTGGACTTCCAGGAAGCCATCTCTGCATCCATAGCTGCCTGCCACTGAGAAGAGTAGGGACACTCTATCGCCTCCGCGTAAGAGCGCGGAGTCGGGATGTCAAGTGCATACGGGTCTCCCTCAGGGGTAAGCAGTACGGACACGAGATGAGGTGAAGCAGCAACCAGACACTGGAACTCCTCCTGCCTGTCCTCAAGGACGTCCGTGCCAAGGGCACACTCACCCCCGACGGACGGAGGACAGACAGACTCAGACTCAGCGAAAAGACTAGCAGCGTAGTCTAAGCGACAGCGAGCAGCAAAGTCGACGAGCTCAGTAACGAGAGCAGACGCAGCAGTAGACTCGAAAGAAGGGTCAGTGACAGCAGTAGCAAGGAGACGCGTGAGAGTAGGACTGGCAGCACGAAGAGAGTCCGACTCAGGGTCGGCAAGTGCAGGAAGAGAGGACTCAGGAGGGGAAGGCAAAGGGGCACGCAGAGGAGCAGTGGACGGACGCAGAGACATCCGGTGCGTGCAGGGGACAGGAGGAGGACGCTGGCGCGAACCGCGACCACTAGCGCGAGCAGCACGGACAGGCGACGCAGGGCGAGACGCAGGCTCACGACGCTCAGTAAGACCTCCAGTAGGACCAGTGTAGGGAGAAGGAGCAGGCAGAGGAGAGGCAGGCTGTAGTTGTGACTGTGACGGGACAGGCTGTGGACACTCTAAGGGAGGAGGAGGACCAGTAGAAGGAGGAAGACCAAGAACCTGCTGCAGGAGTGCAACAAAGTATGGTCGAGGCCGTGTGACGACGCCAGAAGCAGCAGGGACAGCACCAGTACCCTCAGCAGGAGCACCCGCTCCAGCAGCACCTCCAGCAGCACCAGGAGCACCCCCAGTAGGACCGCCAGCGGTAGTCTCAGCGCCAACTCCCTCAGCAGCACCAGCTCCAGTCGAACCCGTAGGCCCAGCAGCTCCAGTACTCCCAGTACGAGCACCTCCGGGAACCGCGACCGCAGCACCCTCAGCAGCCGAAGAACCTCCAGCACTAGCTGTTGTTGGAATCACTTAACAGGAATGAATGAACTAGCAGTGAAATGAGTACAAGTACCTAACCCTAGAATTGTGTACCCCCTATAGGCTAACCCACTGTAGCCTAAACTAACACAACATATATAATGTTTGACACACCCCCATAGGCAAAGTGGGGGAGAACTAGGGGTCACAAGACCAGTCAAGGCAAAGCAAGGCAAAACAAGCTCAGGGTGGATCTCAAGGATACCACAGAAATTCCGAGCACAAGCAAGTGGTCACAAGACCAGTTCACATGCAGGTTTATAATAGAGCAAAAGGTACAATGATCACAACCTAACAAGAGTAAACATGCAGATATATATATAGAGATCACAGTACAAACAGACTCAAGAAGTAAGCAAGTGAGGTCCAGTAGGCACAAGGCCTAGAAGAGTGCAAAAGCGCTGATGGTCACAAGGCTGAAGCGCCTTGGTGAACACATCAGCAGTGTTGGCCTCAGAGGCCACGTAACGCAGGCGAAGCTGACCACGCTGCTGCAGCTCTCGAGCAAGGAAGTAACGCAGAGCAATGTGCTTCGTTCTGTGCTCCAGTCTGTGCTCCTCACACAAGGCAATGGCTGCCTTGTTGTCGACGTACAGCACTGGAGGAGAACGAGGCTGCTCTCCAAGGTCGGTCAGCAAGTAGGTGAGCCAGCGTAGCTCCTGGGCCGCCATGGCTGTGGCGTAGATCTCAGCCTCACAACTGGAGCTGAGAACAGAAGAAGAGCGAGTAGAACGCCAAGAAACAGAACCAGAGCCAAGACTGAAGGAGTAACCCTGAGACGACCGCTGAGTAGCCTGGTCGTCTGCCCAAGAAGCGTCTGAGTGCCCAGTGAGAACAACTCGGACTCGCCCTCCAAGCACTAGCCCCATGCCCAACGTACTGCACAAGTAGCGCAACACCCTCTTAGCTGCATCCATGTGCTCCTTCCGGTGACGGCCGGGAGCGACATAGCGTGCAAGAATGCTGAGAGGGTATGCAAGGTCTGGTCGAGTGCAGGTCATCAGGTACATGAGGCAACCCACAAGCTCTGGATACGGGCCACTCGGCTCTACGGACTCATCCGAAGGCAGAGCTGAGAGCGAGTGACCGGTAGGCAGAGGAGTGGGCTGAGGCGAGGAGTACGTGAAGCGGAAGCGCTGAAGGACCTGCTGCACCATGTGTGACTGAGTCAAGGTGATGGTGCGGCGTGCTCTGTCCCGGGTGATCCGCAAGCCAAGATAGCTTGTCAGTTCACCCAGGTCTGTGCACGTGTGTCTCTTCTGCAGCTCCGACTTCACGTGGGCGAGTGCCACAGTGTCAGCAGTAGCAAAGACCAAGTCGTCGACGTACACAAGGACGTAGAACGGCGGCAGTGAGGTGTCGGTGCGTAGAAACAGCGACGGGTCAGCAGTAGAAGGCGCGAACCCAAGAGCCGCAAGCGTAGTCCTCAGTGTGTCGTGCCACTCACGAGGCGCCTGGCGGAGACCGTGGACTGGCTGTGGGAGGCTCCACTGGGTACCAGGAGGGAACGACCCAGTGAAGCCAAGTGGACGGCGCAGCCAGATCTCCTCGTGCAGGCTGCCCTGTAGGAAAGCAGTGCTGAAGTCAAGCGAGTGGAGCTCGTAGTCACGCTGAGCGGCGACGTGCAGCAGAACCCGAAGAGTGGTCATCTTCGGGGTCGGGGAGAAGGTCTGGAAGAATTCAACTCCCTCTCGCTGACTGAAGCCTCGTGCAACATAACGCGCCTTGAAGACAGGCGGAGAGCCCGGCGGCCGCTTCACCCTGAAAATCCACATGCCAGTGACGATGTTCGCCCCAGGTGGGGGAACCTCGTCGACGTAGGTGCCTGTGGACTTCCAGGAAGCCATCTCTGTGTCCATGGCTGACTGCCACTGAGAGGAGTAGGGACCGGCCATCGCCTCTGCGTAAGAGCGTGGGGTCGGGATGTCTGGTGCATCCGGGTCTCCCTCAGGGGCAACAAGCATGGACACGAGATGGGGCAAAGCGGCAGCAAAGCACTCAAACTCCTCCTGCCTGTCCTTAAGGACGTCAGTGCCAAGAGCACACTCACCCCCGACGGACGGAGGACATACAGACTCAGACTCAGCAACTAGGCTAGCAGCGTAGTCTAGACGACAGCGAGCAGCAAAGTCGACAAGCTCAGCAACTAAGGCAGACGCAGCAGCAGACTCAAAGGAAGGGTCAGTGACAACAGTAGCCAGGAGACGCGTGACAGTAGGACTGGTAGCACGAAGAGAGTCTGACCCAGGGTCAGCAAGAGCAGGAAGAGAGGAAGCAGGAGGAGACGGCAGTGGGACACGCTGTGGAGCAGTGGACGGACGAAGCGCCATCCGGTGAGTGCCTGGGACAGCAGGAAGACGCTGACGCTGGACTCGACTACTAGAAAGAGCAGTGCGGACAGGCGAGTCAGGACGAGACTCAGGTGACGCAGGACGAGACGCAGGCTCACGCCGCTCAGTAAGACCTCCAGTCGGACCAGTGTAAGGAGCAGGACCAGGGAGAAAGGAGGCAGACGGTAACGCCGACTGCAGCTGGACAGGCGGAGGACACGCTAAGGAGGGAGGAGGAAAAGGAGGAGGAAGCTGACCAAGAACCTGCTGAAGGAGCGGAACAAAGTACGGCCGAGACCGAGCAGCGACACCAGAGCTAGCAGGGACACCCGCACCAGGATCCGCAGCACCAGCAGCAGCTCCAGCGCCCACGTCCTCAGCACCAGCGGCAGCTCCAACGCCCGGGTCCTCAGCACCAGTAGCAGCTCCAACGCCCGGGTCCGCAGCACCAGCGGCAGCTCCAACGCCTGGGTCCTCAACACCAGCAGCAGCTCCAACGCCCGGGTCCTCAGCACCAGCAGCGGCTCCAACGCCCGGGTCCTCAGCACCAGCAGCAGCTCCAACGCCCGGGTCCTCAGCACCAGCGGCAGCTCCAACGCCTGGGTCCTCATCACCAACAGCAGCTCCAACGCCCGGGTCCTCAGTACCAGCAGCAGCTCCAACGCCCGGTTCCTCAGCACCAGCAGCAGCTCCAACAGCAGCGGGGTCCGTAACACGAGGCACGCCACTCCGAAGAGTGCAGCGCCGCTCTTACCACTCACGGATCCGCTCGCGGGAGGGGAGCTCCCGAACGGGAGAAGAAGCACTAGCACCAGTCCCAGTAGTACGTCCGGCTCGAGCGGTACCTCTCCGGAGGCTGCAGTACTCTAAGTACCACGCACGCAGCTGCTCCGAGGAGAGGGCTCCTCCAGGTGCAGGACTCCCAGGCCTAGTACCTCCAGACTCAGAACCCCCAGACTCCGGACTCCGCAACTCAGCACCACGAGGCTCCACACCCCCAAGCTCAGCACCCTCAAGCTCCACACCCCCAGGCTCTGACCTCCTCGAGGAGCGCCTCCTTGCAGCTAAGAAAAGTATAGTAGCTGTAGGAGCCTCTCGTGGTGACCCTCGTGCCCCCTTCTTTGAGGGGTGCTCCCCCTCCCCCCTTTTGCCCTCTGTTGCCTCTGCTGCTGCTGTCGACCTCGTTGGCATCGAGTCGGTCGGTGCTGCGTTTGCCCCTAGCAGGAGACGCCGCAACGGCAAGGGCAAGGGGGGCAAGGGCGCTGGAGGAGCTGGCGGGGGCGGTGGTGGTGGCGGTGGAGGCGGCGGAGGGGGTGGGGGTGGCGGTGGGAGTGGTGGCGGGGGTGGGGGCTTCGGTGGCGGCAATGGAGGTGGAGGCGGCGACGGTGGTGGCGGTGGGAGCGGAGGAGGCGGCGGTGGCGGCAGCGGCGGTGGAGCTGGTCGGGGTGGCTCTGTGCAGCGGGGCGGCTTCGGCGGTGGTCAGCGCGAGCAGCAGCAGCGCACTCGTGAGTCCCCGCCCCCCCAGCAGCTTCGTGAGTGGTACACTGCGCGTCAGCAGGGTGGGGGTGCTGGTTCCTGTGCCTACGTCCTGCGTACCGGCGACCGCGCTGGTGAGCCGTGCGGCAACCCGCACACCACCCAGTGCTCCTTCGCCCGCCTGACAGACGCTTGGCGTCTCCAAATCCCTGACGCCACTGAGATCCCTCGCTAGGGCGAGCTGCTTAGGTCGGGGGTTGCTATCTTTGATCTTGATTATGATGTTATTCTTGCTGCCATGTATGTTCTGTCTACTAGTGATGAGGGTGACTATTACCTGTGCGTTCCGCCTAACCCGGGCATTGAGGGTGCTGCTCTAGGTGCTGGTGAGGCTGCTGCTCCAGGTGCTGGTGAGTCTGCTGCCCGAGGTGCTGGTTAGTCTGCTCTCTCAGGTACCACGTCGGCTCAGGTTTTGCACACCTTCACCCTTGACTCGGGTGCTTCCCGCTCCTTCTTTCGAGACCGCACCACACTCACGACGCTTAGTCGGCCGGTTGCAGTCTCCCTGGCAGACCCCTCTGGGAATCCTGTCCTTGCCCACTTCTCTACTGTCTTACCATGTCTGGCGGCCCCTTCTGGCACCCTGTCAGGTCTTTACCTCCCCTTGTTCTCTACGAACTTGGTGAGTGGTGCTAACCTACAGGATAGGGGGGTTGACCAGTTCACTCCCGCGAGTCAGCGAGTGACCTACTGTACGTGTGCTCGGACGGGCCGCCACTTGGCCACGTTTACCCGTCAGCCGGGGTCGAGCCTGTACACACTGACTACTGAGTCTCCTCCGGTTGCTGCGTCTGGTCAGGTAGCTGCGTCGGGTCAGGTGTTTGCTGCAGCGTCCAGGTCTGGTCCTGAGTCTGCCCCCAGCTCGTGTCGTCTCCTGTCTCATTAGACTCTCCTCTGGCACCACCGCCTTGGTCACCCCTCCCTGCCTCGTCTTCGTGGCATGGCCTCCCGTGTCCTTGTCTCTGGTCTCCCCCGGTCCCTCCCTCCTCTTCCCCCAGGGCCTCCCCCTACCTGCGTTCCCTGCGTCGAGGGGCGGCAGCGCGCCGCTCCTCACTCCTCCGAGTTTCCTCCGAAAGAGGCTCCGCTGCTGACGCTTCACTTGGACGTGTGGGGCCCCGCCCGCATCCGTGGACAAGGTCACGAGCGTTACTTCCTGCTGGTAGTTGACGACTACTCATGTTACACCACAGTCTTCCCCTTGCACAGCAAGGGTGAGGTCACTGAGGTGTTGATCGACTGGATCCACGCAGCTCGTCTCCGGCTCAGAGAGAGTTTCGGCTCCAACTTTCCTGTTCTGCGTCTGCACTCCGACAGAGGCGGAGATATTTCCTCTGACCTTCTGCGAGCCTTCTGTCGTGCACGGGGCATCCACAGACGTTCACGCTTACGGCCTCTCCACAGCAAAATGGGATTGCTGAGCGCCGCATTGGCATGGTCATGGACGTCGCTCGTACGTCCATGATGCATGCGGCTGCTCCCCATTTTGTGTGGCCATTCGCGGTTCAGTACGCGGCGCATCAGATCAACCTTCAGCCCCGGGTCTCCTTGCCGGAGACCTTCCCTACTCTGCGGTGGAGGAGAAAGGTTTACGATGCGTCTGCGTTCCGTGTCTGGGGATCTCGAGCTTTTGTCCGCGACTTGTCTGCGGACAAGCTGTCCCCCCGTGCTGTTCCCTGCGTCTTCCTTGGCTTCCCCCCTGACGCGCCTGGTTGGCAGTTTTACCACCCCACCTAGCGCCGTGTTCTGTCCTCCCAGGACGTCACATTTGACGAGTCGGTTCCTTACTACCGTCTCTTCCCCTACCGCACTACACCCCTCCCCCCGCCGCCGCTCTTCCTTGCGCCAGGTCCCCCCCCGGTAGACCCCCTTCCCCCTTAGGGTCCTGACCCCTCAGGTGTGTCCCAGGTAGACGCAGTCGAGCCTGTCGAGGTAGTTGTTGACTCTGGTGCTGCTAGGGGTGCTGAGCCTGCGGGTGCGGGGTCTGGGGGTGCTGAGCTTGGGGGTGCTGAGTCTGGGGGTGCTGAGTCTGGGGGTGCTGCGACTGGGGGTGCAGAGTCTGAGGGTGCTGGGCCTGCTCGTGTGGAGTCTGGCGTTACTGAGTCCGGAGCTGGGGCTGTTGAGTCTTCCGGTGGTCCTGCTGGAGCTGGAGCTGCTTCTGGTGCCAGTGCTCCTGTTGGTGCTGGAGTTGCTACTCCTGGAGCTGGTGGAGCTGCTGGAGTTGTGGCCGACCCTGGGGGTACTTGTACTGTCCCTACTAGTTGTGGAGTTGTTGCGTGGCCACGGCCGTACTTTGTTCCGCTCCTTGAGCAGGTTCTTGGTCTTCCGCCCTCTACTAGTCCTGCTCCTCCCTTAGAGTGTCCGCTACCTGTCCAGTCCGAGTCACAGTTACAGGCCGCCTCCCCACTATGTGCTCCCTCTCCCTACACTGGTCCTACTGGAGGTCTTACTGAGCGTCGTGAGCCTGGGTCTTGTCCTGCGTCGCCTGTTCGTGCTGCTCGCACTAGTCGTCGTGTTCCAAGTCAACATCCTCCTGCGGTCACGGGCACGCACCAGATGGCACTGCGTCCTTCCACTGCTCCACTGCGTGTCCCTTTGCCGTCTCCTCCAGAGTCCTCTCTTCCTGCTCTTGCTAACTCGGAGTCTGACTCTCTTCGTGCTGCCAGTCCTACTTTCACGCGTTTCCTGGCTACTGTTGTCACTGACCCTTTCTTTGAGTCCACTGCTGCGTCTGCATTAGTTGCTGAGTTGTCGACTTCGCTGCTCGCTGACGTCTAGACTACGCCGCAAGTCTTGTTGCTGAGTCTGAGTCTGTCTGTCCTCCGTTCGTCGGGGGTGAGTGTGCTCTTAGCACGGATGTCCTTGAGGACAGGCAAGAGGTGTTCCAGTGTTTTGCTGCTGCTTTTCCTCATCTCGTTGCCATGCTGATTGCCCCTGAGAGAGACCGGGATGCACCAGGCATCCCGACTCCGCGCTCTTACGCAGAGGCGATAGAGGGTCCCTACTCCTCTCAGTGGCAGTCAGCCATGGACGCAGAGATGGCTTCCTGGAAGTCCACAGGCACCTACGTCGACGAGGTTCCCCCACCTGGGGCGAACATCGTCAGTGGCATGTGGATTTTAAGGGGGAATCGGCCGTCGGGTTCTCTGCCTGTCTTCAAGGCACGTTACGTGGCTCGAGGCTTCAGTCAGCAGCAGGGAGTTGACTACTTTCAGACCTTCTCTCCCACCCTGAAGATGACCACTCTTTGGGTGCTGCTGCACACAGCCGCTCAGCGCGACTACGAGCTTCACTCTCTTGACTTCAACACTACTTTCCTACAGGGCAGCCTGCACGAGGAGATCTAGCTGCGCCACCCACCTGGCTTCACTAGGTCGTTTCCTCCTGGTACCCAGTGGAGCCTCCGCCGGCCAGTCTATGGTCTCCGCCAGGCGCCCCGTGAGTGGCACGACACACTGAGGACTACACTTGCGGCTCTTGGGTTTGCTCCTTCTACTACCGACCCGTCGCTATTTCTACGCACCGACACTTCTCTGCCGCCGTTCTACATCCTCGTGTACGTCGACGACTTGGTCTTTGCTACTGCTGACACTGCTGGACTCGCCCACGTGAAGTCCGAGCTGCAGAAGAGACACACGTGCACAGACCTGGGTGAACTCCGCAGCTACCTTGGCTTGCAGATCACCCGGGACAGAGCACGGCACACCATTACCCTGACTCAGTCACACATGGTGCAGCAGGTCCTTTAGCGCTTCGACTTCACTTACTCCTCGCCTCAGGCCACTCCTCTGTCTACTCGCCACTCGCTCTCAGCTCTGCCTTCGGATGAGTCCGTAGAGCCGAGTGGCCCGTACCCAGAGCTTGTTGGCTGCCTCATGTACCTGATGACCTGCACTCGACCTGACCTTGCATACCCTCTTAGCATCTTGGCACGTTATGTTGCTCCTGGGAGACACCGACCAGAGCACATGGCTGCAGCAAAGAGGGTGTTGCGCTACTTGTGCAGTACGTCGGGCATGGGGCTCATGCTTGGAGGGCGGAGTCCAGTGGTCCTCACTGGTCACGCAGACGCTTGTTGGGCTGACGACCAGGCTACGCAGCGGTCGTCACAGGGTTACACCTTCAGCCTTGGTTCCGGCTCTTTTTCGTGGCGGTCTACCGGCTCGTCTTATGTTCTCGGCTCCAGCTGTGAGGCTGAGATCTACGCAGGGGCCATGGCTGCACAGGAGTTACGTTGGCTCACCTACCTGCTGAATGACGTAGGAGAGGTGCCTCGTTCTCCTCCAGTTTTGTACGTAGACAACAAGGCCATGCTGGCCTTGTTTCGGGAGCACTGACTGGAGCATAGAACGAAGCACATTGCTCTTTGCTACTCCCTTGCTCGTGTGCAGCAGCAGCGTGGTCAGCTACGCCTTGCTTACGTGACCTCTCGGACCAACACTGCTGATATCTTTACCAAGGCACTTCAACCTTGTGATAATCAGCACTTTTGTACGATGCTAGGTCTTGTGCCTACTTGGCCTCACTTGCTCACTTCTTGACCTTGCTTGTACTGTGATCTATCTATACCTGCGCTTGCTTGTTTACCTTTATATATATTCCTGCATGTAAACTGGCCTTGTGGCCTTGAACATGTGCTCGGAATGTGTGGTGACGTTGTGATCCACCCTAAGCTTGCTGTGCTTTGCTTGACTGGTCTTGTGACCTCTTGTTCTCCCCCACTTTGCCTATGGGGGTGTGTCCAGCTTTTATGCTATGGTCTATCTAGACTGTAGTGGGGTAGACACTATAGGATACAACATTTCTAGGTTTCCTACTTGTACCCACATTTTGCCTAGTCATTTCATCCTTCGTAATTCTCACAAAACGGCCACAACACCGCCCCGCACACCTTCTCCCTCGACACTAATGGCTCAACTCCCAAAACTCCCCGTCCCAACGAAGAAACAATTCTCTCTGCACAATCAAGGTTTTTTAGCATATCAAAATAAGAACAAGTGTGTGCTTCGACAACAGAGACTTCTATACTGGGAGATTCGAGCTGGAGCTGCTGCTGCAGAACGCGCAGATTTTTCACTATTTCGACGGGAGCTACTCGGGACCCGCCGAGGACACCGACGACGCCAGGACAAGGTACTACAATGAGTCCCTGATGGCGTACGTGGTTCTATTGCCGAACATGTCGCCGGCGGAGCAATTGAGCATTCGCTCATACAAAACCTCACCCGCTCCAGCCTGCGGCGCTTGGCGCCACCTGAATGGCGTATACCAACCGAAGGATTCGGTTTCGTCGAGCCGCCTACTCCAACAACTACTGGAAACAAGATTGGCCCCAGGAGAGAAGGCCAACAGTTACCTTAATCGTTGTCGGAGCCTACGCGATCAGATCGCGATACTGGGAAGCACGATCTCAGAAGAGATCTTCGTTAACATTGTGCTCCAAGGCCTCGGCCCAGCGTGGCGGGCCTACAAGGCGCTTCTCCGACTGCAGGGGGTCATCTCAGAGGCCGCCCTATGCGGCGCCCTTCTCATCGAACAACGATATATGGACTAGCAGCGACCAGCGCCGCGACGAGAACGGGAACGCCTCGCCTTCTATGCCGACAACACTGAAGAGCAACGGCCGCGGCGCCTTTACTGCAAGATTTGCAGAAACTTCGGGCACCTGGCAGATCGATGCAAGTCCCGATCTCGCCCTCGCCAGACCAATCCGAGCACCTGGTCCGGCCGACAAGACGCACGGAACGACTTGCGACCAGCCCAGGGGTATCAACCCCCTTCGCGCAACCTGAGCCCAACGGTTCAGCACCAGCAGCAGCAGCCGCCACAACCGGCTCCCGTCCCCAATATCATGGGGAACATGACAATGACGAGCGGATCGCGTCGTCCCCATGCACGCCCACCCTCATCCGAGCTAGCACATCACCCAATCGGAGCGTTCTCGAACAACAATCCGTTCAGATTACGTCACGATTTCAGAGACGACGACAACCAAGACTGGAATCTCCCAGTCCCACTGCTCGAAAGCCCCCCGCACATCCCAAATACACGGGCAGCACCGATCGATTGGATCGCGCGCGAACAGTTCCTAAAATTCGACACAGCGCACATCGTTACTCCGCGGTTGGCGCTGCTCGCACGTAACGATAACAGACGCTACAATACGTGGTACAAGGACAGCTGGTGTGGACAACATATGGTGGGCTCCGAGCGTTACATATCCAACGCCGTCGCTACCCCTGCCGTCACTTACGTCACCGTAGCGAACAACACGCGCTTACGCGCAAGCGCACAAGGCAGCGTTGTGCTGAAGGCCAAAGGGAGCAGAGCGCACATCACGCTGAATGACGTGCTAATCGTGCAGAATCTACGCTTCAATCTCCTCTCGGCGGTGCAACTCATGGACTACGGGGTCGACCTCAGCACCGACCCCGAGACACGTGACATTTTACTCCATTTCATGATGTCGAACAAGACACGCAAGAAAATCGGGCGAGCGCACTACGGAAACGGAGTTTACATCCTCGAGTTGGACATTCCCGACTGCAGCAGCGACTCGCAGGAGCTCATTGACCCCGTTCCCCTGTGCTTCGAGCATATCCATCACCGCGAATGGAAGCACCCAAACGGACTACCATGGGTGCCCCATCACCCACATCCGCGTGAGCTGGCATTGCACGACCCTGACCTTGACGGCATCTGCAGGGAGTGCCACACGCCCACAGCATCAACGAGCGCGATTGACGGGCGCGGCCTCGCCACGATCGCCGAAGCAGAACGGGAAGCGCCGCCTGAAGAAGGACTCTCTCACCTGGAGTTGGAAACCGCCATACGGGTCGTCTTCGGAATGCCGGAACATCCTCTCTCCCAGACCCGCATCACAACATCTGCGGGGCATGCTGTGCGGCGTTGGCGTCGGCACCCTCGACGCAGACGGATTCCGGTGACCCTACGCAAAGGAAAAGTTCATGGAGATCTACCCCCATTGGCGCGATCCCACGGCGAAACTCACCGTCTAGGAAGAAGAAGAATTGGGGCGTCGCGAAGCTGAAGAGCTTCGCCAACGGAGTCTTGCAGAATCACGCGGAACATTCGCCTCGAGCAGATGGGGCGAAGAGGAGAGCGCCTCTAATGAAGGGGGGAGGGGAAGCGCTGGCGGATGGGGCACAAGCGACACCGGCGGTTGGGGTGCTGCAACTGGCAGAAATACTGGCGGATTGGGCGCCGCATCCGGCGGCGAGACAAGCGGTTGGGGCACCTCTGGCGAAGGCTAGGGAGCTTCCGGTGAGGGCAAAAGGGGGAGACAGAAGAAGAACCAGAACCATCTATTTGTCAGAATGTTATTGTTCTCTAGCCTGCAGTGGGGTACTCTATAGCGAGTACAACCCCTAAGGGTTTCCTATATGTATCCTGATGCTTTCTAGTGAACACCCCTCTCTCTTCTTCATTCTCATTCTAGTTTTCTCATGGTATCGAGCAGGTTCCCTCGTGGGAACTGTTCTAGGGCCCACCGATTCGATTTTTTTTTTTTCCTGCCCGTAGCGCGCTCAGCCCTTGCCCGAGTCGCGCTCCCCTCTCTCGACCCTGTCGCGCCGCCTTAGCGGCCCCTTAGCGTCGCCCTCGCGGCCCCCATCCCGTCGCGCCGCCCTAGCGGCTGCGTCGCGCCGCCCTTGCGGCCCCGATCCGCCGCCCTAGCGACCCCGTCGCCTACCCCTGCGACCCTGGCGCCGCCCTTCCCGGCCCCGATCCGCCGCCCTAGCGGCCTCGTCGCCTACCCCGCGGCCCCGGCACTGCCCTTCCCGGCCCCGATCCGCTGCCCTGCGACCCCGTCGCCTACCCCGCGGCCCCGGCGCCGCCCTTCCCGGCCCCGATCCGCCGCCCTGCGGCCCCGTCGCCTACCCCGCGGCCCCGGCGCCGCCCTTCCCGGCCCTGACGCCGCCCTTACCGACCCGGCCCCGCCTCTGCTGGCCTCGTCGCCTACCTGCGGCCCCGGCGCTGCCCTTCCCGGCCCCGTCGCCTACCTTTGCGGCCCCGGCGCCGCCTCTGCTGGCCCCGCCGCCGTCCCCACGCGGCCCCGCCGTCACCACCGAGCCGCCGGCGCCGCCGCCTGCTGCCGAGTCGCCCACCACGCCGAGCCGCCCGAGCCGCCCGACCTACCGAGCCGCCCGAGCTGCCTGACCTGCTGAGCCGCCCGAGCCGCCCGAGCCGCCCGAGCCGCCGAGTCGACCGAGCCGCCGAGCCGCCTGTGCCGCCGAGTCGCCGAGCCGCAGTTGTTGCCAAGCCGCCCGAGCCGCCCTGTCTGGTAAGAGCAGCGCCTCTATCACTGCACTACCCTTACCCTACTATTCGCGCTACTAGTCTATTGCTGTCATGGCTACCCCTAGTGTCCTCGCTTTTGACGCTGAGGGTCGGGCTATTGACTTTGACGTCTGGCTAGATGACCTGCAGCTTTTCCTACAGTGCGATAGGGCAGACGGTCTCTCCCTCTTTGACCTTACCTCTAGCGCCTCTCCTGCCCAGAACCATCTATTGTCCCTCTTGGTCGCCCTCCAAGCCGTTCCGCAGCTGCGCTTCCTCTGCCTGACATCCAGCCAAAGCGCGACCCCTGGGACACTATCGACTGGGGGAACGAACCCTCAACTCTACGATGCACTGCTTTCGGGCCTGCGCCCGAGCCGCACGAACCAACATTTGTTCTTGGGACCATCTTCCCCTACTCCATTATTCGCGACAAATAATTCCTTGCGCTGATGCTGATTACGACAAACGACGTAGAGGAACAAGAAGAGGCAGCAGCGGAACCTGCCCGAGTACCTGATGTGGGTCACTGCGGAATCAACGACGAGTTGTATACGCTCACCTTCGTCGATGCCGGAATGCGTTACGTGTGGGTGTGAACGTGGAGGCACGCAGCAGAGCATACGAGGTGTTTCGCTTCTGGCTGGCGCACGCGCAGCGGCAATCTGGGGAGAAGCTGAAGATCTGGCTATCTGATGGCGCAACAAAATTTAGGAGCAAGGAGCTTCAGGATTACCTGGCGCAAAAGGGGGTCGAGCATCGCATTTCTCTCCCCTATGCGCATCAGTAGCAAGGCGTAGCCGAGCGCACCAATCGCACACTGATGACGAAGGTGCGGGCGCTGATGAAGCAGTCGAAGCTTCTGCCGATTTACTGGACCTACGCGATGCACCATGCCGTGCGGGTGCACAATCTGCTGTCAACTATCGCCATCACCGGGAACCTGTCCCCACACGTGAAGTGGACCGGGACCAAGGGCGACACATCCATGCTCCACATATGGCGGTGCATGGTGCAGTACCGCCTGCCTACATCAACTATTGGGAAGTTCGCAAGTCGCGCGCTGTGGGGCATCCACCTCCGCATCAGCCACGAGCACAGCTACGCCACGCCTGAGGACGAAGCTGCGGCAACCATTATGGAGCAGGACCCTAGAGGCGAGTTCACAAGAGGCGATCGTTGCAGCAGCGATGACGACAATGACGATGACGATTCCTTCGAAGGAGGAGCAGGCTCAGCTGGCGGATGCGACAGAGGCGCAGCACCGCCAGCACAGCCTGAACCAGAAAGCGACGATGACGACGTACAGGAAGTCACCTCGTAGCACCGTCACGACAGCACTGCGACTAGACTTCAGCTTCTCGGGCTCCAGAACGCTACCTCAACAGTGCCACGTGTCGTCGAACTAAAGAATTCGCGCCAAGCCCTTTCGGTACCGCACAACAAGGAGTAGCGCAAGGCGATGGATGCAGAGATTAAGGCACTTCCGCGACACATGGGTGCTCGTCGATCGAGCAGCAGTCAAAGGAAGGAGGATTCTCTCCAGCATATGGGTCTTCCGTGTGAAGACCGCATCTGACGGCAAAATTGAGCGATTCAAGGCATGCTGGGTCGTATGAGGCTACGACCAGAGGCACGGTATCGACTTCGACCAAACATCTGCAACGGTCAGCCGTCATACCTCCGTCGGAATACTCTTCACCATCGCTGCCGCACGACATCTGCCGCTCAGACAAATCGACGTGAAGAACGCGTTCCTGTACGCGTTAGTAGATGTAGTGATCTACGTGGAGCAGCCACACACATACGGCAACGGGGATTCGCGCGTTTGCCAGCTGCAAAAATCACTTTACGGGATCAAACAGGCGCCATGGCTCTGGCAGCAGTACCTGCACAAGCAGATGCCTCACGATCCAGGGATGTATCGTCGCGATTTCCGCGGTGAATACATCATGCTCACGGTCTACGTTGACGACCTCCTCTACGCAGGGTCAAGCAACGAATTGCTTGAGCAGTTCGAGAAGAACCTCGCTGGACGCGTCGGCATCACCTGCAACCACGACGTGAAGCAGTTCCTTGGCCTGAACATCAGCTATTCACCAGAAGGCATTCATCTCTCAGCAGCCAAGTATGCAGAAGAACTTGGCAAGCGCTTCAACATCGCACCTGCACCGCTCTCCACCCCTTACCGCACTCCAGGACCCAACCACAAGCCTGACAACAAAGCCATGTCCCCCGCTGGGCTTCAGACTTACCAGCAGCATCTGGGTTGCCTGCTCTTCGCCTCTGTTACTTGTAGGCCAGACCTCTCGTACATCGCAAGTCAGCTGGCCCAGTACTCCCGCAAACCAACGGCTGAAAATCTCTCAGATCTTCAGCGAGCGCTTCGATTTTTCATTTCCACGCCCAATGTTGGGCTCTGCTACTCCACCATCCCAACCGCATCCTTCAACCTCATCGGATACGTGGACGCTGATCATGTTGCCGATCCCGACAATTGACGGTCCAGGACAGGCTTTCTCTTTCGCCTTGAGCCCAGCGGCCCCATCTCCTGGAATTCGCAGAAGCAGGAGCTGGTTGCCCTGTGATCGGCAAAAGCAGTGTTCATTGCAGCAACGGCAGCCGTTCGTAAAGGTCTTTACCTTCAAGAGCTGCTGCAGGAGGTGAAAATTCCAGCTTCGCCGAGCTTCCGTCTGCACTGGGATAACCAGAGTGCGATCAGGATCGTGAACAAACCTAGATTCGTCAACCACACCAAGCACATCGCACCACGGTACTTCTTCGTCAAGGACGAAGTTGACAAGGGCAAGGTTGACCTGACCTACTGCCCACGGGTGACACGGCAGCCGATTTCCTCATGAAGAAACTGCAGCGTCAGCAGTATCAGCACTGCTCTAAACTCAGCGGGGTAGTCAAGCGGGTCAAGACGTGCTACGGCCAGGAGTGAAGGGGGGTGTTACGAATAGTGGAAAATGAATGAACCATTGTGCACTCCTTACCGCAACAACCGAAGTACGCACTACCGAGGTTGAAGACGAAAAGGCGGAAGTAACACGAAGAGACGTACAGTTACAAAACGATCTGGACCGTCGGGCAGACAGCATCAGGCAGCAGCAATGGCGAGGATTCTACCCGAACAGTTTCGTAACTGTCTTGAGTCGCACGGTTGGATTTCGCTGTAATAGGGGAATGTACCCCTTAGAGTACATGGCTAGCTAGGGCGTTTCGAATTCCCCTGAACTTATATCTATATTCCATGTATTTGCATGTTTTAATCATATCAAGCATTTAACATTCACTCTGCTATTGAGGTCAATAGCCCGCCACTACTACTCAGTCTTATGCGAACCTTCCTGAGGTGATCCTAGGGACGATCAAGCTTTGATCGCAACAATTGGAAGAACGGTTTTGATGATTTAGTTTTGACCCTGTTCCCACTCCAAGATAATCTCCCAAGGTTTCAGTCGATCTAAAGTCTCCCAAACTTGTGATATGTAATCACATAAGTATTGACCTAGTAAGGTATTAGTTCAGTCATACAGTACTTTGCAGCTTATAACAGCAGTGAAATTTTGCCGAACTAATGGCATGAGCTGAATGACCGTGGCGTGGAACGTGGGGCGGGACTGATCTGGTCTGGTCTGGTGACGACTATCACTCTTGCCTAGGACATCCTCGCTTCATCGGTACCTTCGCGAAGGTCGCTCTGTGCTAAAAGATAGGACGCGGTAACCGTGCTGGAACTTTATACTAAGACCAGATGCGGGCAGATTTGCAAGTTCTTGGCCTCAGCACCTGGAGCGTCCCACCTTCAACCTTTCTCGTTCCCATTCCCGCGCCGTTGCCCTCCCAGCGACATCCGCCATTGGTCGGATATTCTTCCACAGAGTCGGCGTTCCGCTCTCGTGCTCCTCCTAGCCCTCGTATTCCAGAAATTTTCAATCACCAGAAACGTTCTGCTAGACGCGGGGGGAATCGCGGAGAGACGCGTGCTCTCGCCGCAATGCAACAGCAGCAGCAGTCAGTGGGCGGAGAGGTCGAAGGAGAGCGGGTAGCAGCGGGATCGGGGAGAGACGGCGCAGAGGAAGGGGGTGAGTTCCCCGCGGAACTTGCGCGGAGGCTCCGCGACTTGCATCAGGAGCATATCGAGGCGCAATGGCGGGAGCTGAATAGCGCGGAGGAGCGCGCGCGCCTGGTGCAGGCTGTGGAGGTGAGGCGAGTGGGCTGACGCTGACGGACATGGACTGACGCTGACGGTCGTGGACTGACGTTGACGGACCTGGATGAGTGAGACAAAGCAATTCCGTTGTCGTTCCCTTTTTCGAATCCCATGTCATCCTCTGGTTTCATGATTCCATCCTGCATCCCATGTTTCCATGCTTGTGTGTGTGTGTGTGCATGGCAAGCAGGCAGTGGACTAAGAGAGTGAGGATCGTGTGCTGTAGTTCTCATCTCACACCACCCGAATCCGCAAGCCCTTGCCGTGTTCACCGCTTGCTTCCAATCCAATCTCCTGCCGCTTACCCGACGTTCCATTGGCTGTGTGTGTTGTGTGCGCACGCACGGCGGCAGGCAGTGGACGTGGAGAGAGCAGTGCGTGTGTTCGAGGCGTCAACCCACTCCTCACACAATGGTGCGCGGGATAATGGGAGGGAAGCAGGGGAGAGGAGAGGAGAGAGGTCCCTTGCGTGAGAACGTGCGGGGTGAGACGGGACGAGGGGACGAGGGATGGCGGGGAAAAAGACAACTGGTTTGGGATGGTTTGGGAGGGAGTGCTCCATGGGACGTGTTAAGTGAAGTGAAGCACAGGACGAAGCATGGAAGGTCAGGCACAGAGTCGCAGGTCAGATACAAAGTCTCATGGGTGCGTGCTGCACTTGCACATGGATGTGGTGTGACACCAACTCTCGAGACGAGAATTCTCAAAAGTGACTCACGCCAGAGAATCGTCAGTAGAGCTGGAGCACCCTGCTGAGCAAAACCATTCTTCTTCCTTCCACCCTGCCTCACTCTCACCTCTTCCGTCCCCTCCCAACCCAGCCCAACCCATCCTCAGCCCTTTTCAACCCTTTCTCCACCTCGCTCCACCTCTCTCCCTGCACTGCGCTGTTGCCCATCAGCGCCTTCGGCGCCCCTGCAGGTGCAGCCAGTGCGGAACGTGTGTGCACTGGAGGGGCGATCGGGTGCAAGCGCGCAGCAGTGGAGGGAGCAGGGCCTGGCAGCCATCGCCCAGGGCCGACTCGCCGTGCTGCTGCTGGCCGGCGGACAGGTGGGGGGGAGAGTGAAGGGGGAATATGGTGATACGACTGGGGACGATTGGTGGGGGAAGGAGGGATCAGCGAAGTGGGGTTGAGGGGGGAAGTGTGTACATGAGTGGAGGGGGAGGCAGTGGGAAGGTTGATTCAAGTGGAGAATCTTGGCATGTGATACATTAATGGTTCATGTGATTTCATATGACGCCCCATGCGATTTTATTCCTTTTTCTGCCATGCTGTTACGATGCTGTTTCCTGTACCGGCACCTGCCATTTTCTTCCCAAATCCGTCCGTCACTTGCTGAACCGTGACCGGACATGCTCTGCCATGCCCTTTTCCTCCCAGGGAACAAGACTGGGAAGCTCCGCACCAAAGGGCTGCTATGGTGAGTCCTTTCCTTTCCCTTCTCTTTCTCGAACGGTCCTTTCCCTTCTCTTTCTTCTCTCCCTCTCCCCCGTTTCCCCCGCTCTTCCTCTCTCTTTCTCTATGCCATTTGTCTGCCCAGGGTTGGTCCCTTTGCTGTCCCTCCGTCTTTCCCTCAGCTGCTTCCTCACCCAGTCTCGATTACCGAGAAAGGTGACGGGTGGGAGGAGCGGGGTTATGCATGTGCTTGCTCTGTCCTGCCAATCCCCACTCCACTTCCCCCTCCTACTGTCTATAGCTCCCCCTCCTCCTCCCCTGCTCTTCCTCCCCTCTCCTCCCCTCACCTTCCCACTCCCCCCGCTCCTCTCTACTCCTGCTCATTCCCCCCTCCACTACCCCCCATCCCCCCCCGCGCTCCTCCATTACCCCCCTTTCCCTCCCCCGGGCGAGCAGACATTGGCCTGCCGTCGCACAAGTCGCTGTTCCAGCTCATGGCAGAGCGCCTGCTGCGCATGCAGATGCTCGCTGTGGACGCTGCAGGTGTGGTTGCAGGTGGGGGTGGGGGTGGGGGTCAGGGGGGTTGCAGTTGGGGTGAGGTTGGGAGTCAGGGGGGTTGCAGTTGGGGTGAGGTTGGGAGTCAGGGGTTTTGCAGGTGGGGTGAGGTTGGGAGTCAGGGGGTTTGCAGTTGGGGTGAGGTTGGGAGTCAGGGGGGTTGCAGTTGGGGTGAGGTTGGGAGTCAGGGGGGTTGCAGGTGGGGTGAGGTTGGGAGTCAGGGGGGTTGCAGTTGGGGTGAGGTTGGGAGTCAGGGGGGTTGCAGTTGGGGTGAGGTTGGGAGTCAGGGGGGTTGCAGTTGGGGTGAGGTTGGGAGTCAGGGGGGTTGCAGTTGGGGTGAGGTTGGGAGTCAGGGGGGTTGCAGTTGGGGTGAGGTTGGGAGTCAGGGGGGTTGCAGGTGGGGTGAGGTTGGTGGTGATGATGGCTCTAGTGTCGCTGTTCCAGCTCATGGCAGAGCGCCTGCTGCGCATGCAGATGCTTGCCGTGCAGGCTGCAGGTGCGCGTGGAGATGTTGTGGAGGGTGGGTAAGGATGGGGGTGGGAGCGGGGTTGAGGTGAAGTTGAGTTTGAGTGAGGGTTCTGTGCATGGGAATTTTAGGGAATGGATGGGAATGGATAGGAATGTCAACGGTTTCCTCTTCGCTTCATCATCTCTGCCTCGATGGCCAACCACATCTTACCCATTTATACCCTTTTCGCCCTTTTTTTAAGCTCGTCTTTAATATTTTTCAACAACGACCTGCCCGCTCCCTGTCTCCCACGCTCGTTCTTTCAGCTGACATACTGCTTCTGTCTCACCCACCCACCCACCCACCCACCCACCCACCCACTCATTCCCACCCACCCACGCAATCCCCCTTATCTACGCGCCTCATCGCAGGTACATCTGTCTCATCGTCCGCGGCCGTGCACATCCCATGGCTCATCATGACGTCGCCATTCACCCACCAGCCCATCCTCGACTTCTTCTCCCTCCACAACTACTTCGGTCTCCTGCCCTCCCAGGTACCCCACGGGAAAGGGGTGTTGGGAGGGCAAGGCAAGAGGCCCAAGTGGTGTGCCCGGGCCGGCCATGGGAAGCGTGTGCTTCACTCTGCAGTATTCGCCTTTGAGATTTCCGAGAACGGGAGGGGAGGGAGGGTTCGCACCATGGGGAGTGTGTTGTGTGTACCGTGCCACGCTCTGCCAGGCCAGCAGCACTGCAGGTTGTGCTCAGCTCAGCTGCACAGGGGAGTGAGCTGAGCTCTACAACCTGTGACGCGATTGTTTTGACTGGACTTTTTTTTCAGATTTCCTCGGAACCTGAGAAACAGATCGTCTGTGAGTGAGAGTTGGTGTGCCTGCCTGCCTGGCCACGGGGGAGAGAGTGTGCTGCAGGTGCTGCTGGGAAGAGTCTGCAACCATCAGTTGAGCGCTGCAGGGAGCGGTGAAGCATGTGTTGAAGCATGTGGTGAAGCATGTGTTGAAGCATGTGGTGAAGCATGTGTTGAAGCATGTGGTGAAGCATGTGTTGAAGCATGTGGTGAAGCATGTGGTGAAGCATGTGGTGAAGCATGTGGTGAAGCATGTGGTGAAGCATGTGCTTGTCTGAAGCCCAGAGATTCGTTCACTCTGGCTCTCCACAACCCTCCGCTACAACTACTTATCCATTCACTCTCTTTCTCACTCCTCCACGGTCCATCTTCTTGGAACACATTCATTCAACCCCCAGCTCCTCGCCCTTTCTCCGATCACTGCCCCGCAGCCCCGCTACTTGTCCTCTGTTCTTTACATCTTCTCCTTCTTTCCTGCTTCCCTCCCTCCCTCCCCCTCCCTGTTGCTTCGTCCCTCCTCCCTCCTCCCTCGCCCTCGCTCCCCCGCACAGGTGCATTTCTTCCAGCAGGGCTCTGTGCCGTGCTTCACCATGGACGGCCGCATCATCCTTGAGACTCCCACCACGGTACCACTTGCTTGCTTGCTTGCACCCATGCCCTCGTTGCGTTGCCGCCCTGCCCACGTTGTTGCCTTGCCCTCCCCCACGCACACACACACATGCGCATGCACATGCACACGCACACGTGCACATGCACATGCACACGCACGCACGCACGCACGCACTCACGCACGCACGCACGCACGCACGCACACACACACACACACACACACACACACACACACACACACATCCACGTCTGCAGAACGGTGCCGCATCCCGCTCCTCGTTCCGATTCTCCCACCGCGTTCTCCTAATGCGACTGGGTGCCCCGTTTGCACATGTCTCCTGTGCAGCTCTCCCAAGCGCCTGATGGCAATGGTGGCGTGTATAACGGTGAGATGGGATGGGATGGGATGGGATGGGATGGGATGGGATGGGGTGGGGTGGGGTGGGGTGGGGTGGGGTGGGGTGGGGTGGGGTGGGGTGGGACGGGACGGGACGGGACGGGACGGGACGGGACGGGATGGGATGGGATGGGATGGGATGGGATGGCCTGGTGTGGGGTGCGATGGTGAAATTCTGGAAATGGAGGGGCAAGCTGAGATTGGATGTGTCGGATTTGACTGAAGGCATGCGAGAGGTGCCGGGGGTGAGAAATCAAGTCAAGCTTCTATCCCACATCCAGTGGGTCTGCTGGTGGATTGCATTCAGCCCATTGGTAGGATGCAATGGTCGGTGTGAGGGAGCAGCACGGGCACACACATTCAACCCTCACTGCTCTCAGCCGCCCTCCCCCCCCTGCTCTCACCCTCCCTTGCACCCAACCCTCCTGCATCGAACCCATCCCAACCGCTTCCTTGCGGAGGTGCCTGTGGTGGCATGGTATGCAGCGTTGCAGGGCAGTGGTCTCTCTGCTGGATCACATTCAAGCGCAGGACAGGACATCATGTCGATTTATCGCACCTGCACTCGCTCACCCACCCCCATGCGCTTGCACTCACCCCCCTGCGCTTGCACTCACCCCCCTGCACTTGCACTCACCCCCCTGCACTTGCACTCACCCCCCTGCACTTGCACTCACCCCCCTGCACTTGCACTCACCCCCCTGCACTTGCACTCACCCCCCTGCACTTGCACTCACCCCCCTGCACTTGCACTCACCCCCCTGCACTTGCACTCACCCCCCTGCACTTGCACTCACCCCCCTGCACTTGCACTCACCCCCCTGCACTTGCACTCGCCCCCCTGCACTTGCACTCACCCCCCTGCACTTGCACTCGCCCCCCTGCACTTGCACTCGCCCCCCTGCACTTGCACTCACCCCCCTGCACTTGCACTCACCCCCCTGCACTTGCACTCACCCCCCTGCACTTGCACTCACCCCCCTGCACTTGCACTCACCCCCCTGCACTTGCACTCGCCCCCCTGCACTTGCACTCGCCCCCCTGCACTTGCACTCGCCCCCCTGCGCTTGCACTCACCCCCCTGCGCTTGCACTCACCCCCCTGCACTTGCACTCACCCCCCTGCACTTGCACCCACCCCCCTGCACTTGCACTCACCCCCCTGCACTTGCACTCACCCCCCTGCGCTTGCACTCACCCCCCTGCACTTGCACTCACCCCCCTGCGCTTGCACTTGCCTCCCTGTGCTTGCACTCACCCCCTGCCGTGCAGCGCTGAAGGGCAGTGGTCTGCTGGACAGCATGCAGGCGCAGGGCGTCACACACGTGGAGTGCTTCTCAGTTGACAATGCCCTTGTCAGTCCCCCACTCACTCACTCACTCCGCCTCTCTCTTGGTCTGTTGGTCCGTCTGTCAGTCTATCAGTCACTCAGTCCGCAAGGTGCCACTGCCCGCGGCCCATGTCGCTGTACCTCTGATCGTCAACCTACCTCTCCGTATGAAATCCGTGTGCATTGAGGTCGTTTTTGAGGCGCCTAAAAAACGACCTTCATGTCGCTGTACCTCTGATCGTCAACCTACCACTCCTCCACTGCTCTTCCGTTCCGCCGACCCTAAGGATTTACCGGGTGACTGGTCGTCAGCCAATGCTGCGTGTATACTACCACGAGCATCCTTATCCTACCCTGTTCTCCATCCCCTTTCCGCACTCAGAAAACACTCAGATCCAGGTCTACGTGCTGCACGAGTCTTGAGAAGCTGCAAAAACACTCCCTCACCAGTCACCACCCTCCCTTCTCCACCTTGTCTCGCCCCCCCTCCCTGCCCCTGCGTTGCTCTCAGATCCGAGTGGCGGACCCTCTTTTCCTGGGCTACGTGCTGCACGAGTCTGCAGACTGCGCGGCTAAAGTGGTGCAGAAGGTAAGAGCGCGGGTGGAGGAGGAAGGGGCAGGTGGAGGGTCGGGGGAATGGGAGGGGACGGGAAAGGGGGGAATTAGATAGATTCGGAAGAGGAAGGGGTGAGAGAGAAAGAGGGAGAAGGCAGGGGGAAGAGGCGAATGGGGTGGGCAGTACCGTAGTAGGCATAATGGGAGACTGGGCGGATAGGGTGTGATGCAGGTGGGTATGTTAGGCTGCTGGTTTGCTTTGTGAGTGGGCAACCTCAACTGTGTAGTTTGGAATGACTTCTGAGTCTTACTTCTGAGTCTTACTTCTGATTCGACCAGGAAGTCTTACCGTTGGGTCGAGTGGAGGATATGGCCTGACCTCTGCTCTAAACCGTGCCAACCTCTCTCCGTCCCTCCTCCCCTTCTCTTCTCCCCAAACCCCTATCTCTCCCCCTCCGCAGGCCTACCCAGAGGAACGGGTGGGCGTGTTTGTGCGCACCAACCACGCACCACTGAAGCCCACACGGGCAAGCGAGCAGCGCTCTGTGACAGGGGAGAATGGGGAGGAGGGGGAGGGAGAGGAGGAGGAGCTGGTGACAGCAGTGATGGAGTATAGTGAGCTGCCTCAAGGGATGGGGACGTCTGTGGACGACGCAACAGGCAAACTTAAATACAACTGGAGCAATGTGAGTTGCGGGGAAAAGGGTGGAGCGGGGGGGAAGGCGGGGGAGGAAAGAGAGGGGGAAGAGGAGGGAAAGGGTGAACAAGCTGTATGAGTGTGCGTGTTTTCAGTTGAGAGGGGTTTATGGAGATTTTGCTGGGGTCGAGTGGGTGTGGGTGTTCGACTGGCAAACCCAAGTACAACTCGAATAGGTTGTGGTATCTCCCATGACAGCTGGTTGTACGAGTGTGTTTAAGTTGTGTGAGACCTCCTCGCACTTGCCTTGCCTCACCTTGTCCTACCCTGCCCTACCCTATCCTACCCTGCCCTGTCCCATCTTCGTCAGATCTGCATTCACATGTTCTCTGTGGAGTTCCTACAAGCAGCCGCACAAGCTCTCGACCACCACTGCATGTAAGCTAAGCTAAGCCCTCCTCCACTGGGGATCAATGGTTCCAAGCAACACTGCATGATCCTTGCATGGTTCAATGATTCGAGATGATGGAACATCGTCCCCTCATGCATGTTTCACTCACTTCAAATCTCCACGTCACACATCACACATCTCTGAGGGGACGATGCCTTCAGTGGACCGTCGTCACCTTGTTCTTCTCTCAGTCGCATCGAGATTCACCTCTCAAGAGACACTGCATGTATGGCTTTTGAAAGAGCGAGTGCTTTCTAATTCGCGCCCTTCTCGCACTCATCCTGCATCATTTCAACACACGAGCCCTCGAGTCCCTCTCCTCCCTTCCCTCCACGCCCCTTCCACCTCTCCCTGCCCATTTGCCCCATGTCCCCGCAACCCACTTCCTGCCCCCCTGCTCCGCCACCCCCCTGCCCGCCTCCTCCACTACCCCCCTACGTGCCAACCTTCCTGCCGTGCTGTTCCCCCAGCCATCATCTGGCTGTGAAGCGCATTCCGTCAGTGGACGGGGCAGTGCAGGGGGTGAAGCTGGAGCAGTTCATATTCGACGTCTTCCCCCTCGCCTCCACCCTCGCTCTCCTCGAGGTGCCTTCATCCCCCTTCTTTTTAGTCCCTTCTACCTGGGCTCCTTTCCCTGGCCTCCTCTCGCTTGTTGATCCGGTCTTCCCCATGTGACTGCTTCTGTGCATCTGTTTCGGCTGCAATTCTGAGCTTACCAGCGTAAGAGGGTAATCAGTCGCACTCTCCTACCCTGCTCTCTGCTGCTTGTTGGTGTAACTCCCTCTGACCCCCTCTCTTTCGCCACTCCTCTCTCTTTCTCCACTTCTGTTATCCTGCCGCCTCACCTTCCTTTCCAATTCTTGGATGCAATGTAACCCCCCGTTGTTTTCCCCACCCCGTTCTCCCCTCTCCCCTCTCTCCTCGCCTCTCCCCCCTCCTCTCTCCGCTCTCCCCTCTCCCCCCTCCCCTTTCCCCTTCTCCCCTCTCTCCTCACCGCACCCCACCCCTCAGGTTGCCCGGGAGGAGGAGTTTTCGCCAGTCAAGAACGCCCCTGGTGCTGCTGCCGACTCACCAGACACAGCCCGACAGCACGTGCTGTGCCTGCACGCGCGATGGGTCCGGGAGGCTGGCGGGCAGATCGTAAGGATGGGTGGATTTGATGGTGAAGGGGTTGAAGGGGGTGAGGAGGGGGATGAGGGAGGGGAACAGAGGGATGAGGGAGTGGAGGTGTCACCCCTTGTGTCGCATTCTGGGGAGGGTTTGGAGGGTGTGTGTAAGGGAGTGGTGTTTGAGGCACTGAGTGAGATTAGAGGATGAAGGCATGAGTCAGCATGGGAGAGGGGGGGTTGAAAAGGGATGTTAGAGAGAGAGAGAGAGATGATGAACAAAGAAATTATCACAATATATGATTCCACAAAGTTGCTCTGGTTTGTGCAAAATTAATCATTTTACTGCCCTAGATAGACTTATCAACTAAGACTGTTACCTGTCAAGTGCGTTCATTTACAGTGTATCGTGTTCTGTAGATTGGGTTAGCTGCAGCGCGTCCTCTCCTTTCAATCGCTAAGGGCGCGTGTGGTCTGTTTAGAAGTTCAAAATAAAGTTCGAGCTTTGGGTGGTTACCCTCATCGCTAATTTCGCGAAGGGTGCTTCGCGAACCAAGCATTGTATGGGCTCTGCAAAAGTTCGAGTTTGAAATATGAACTTGACTCGAATCGGAGGCGCGAACGTGCGTGCTCACGTTCATGCGAGCGTGTGTGATTTGCAGCACGTCCGAACAGCTGGCGAAACGGGCGAGCGCTTCGCCAGTGCATGAGGTTGCACAACGAAGACACCCCACAATTCGTGCACACAGTTGTAGCCACGTGTCCAGCATACAAGGTGTTGCCCTGGTTACACACTCGGGAAAGTACCGTATGGCCCCGGATAGAAGCGCAGGCCTATGTTAAGCGCATGCGCTTGTATCTGGAGCAATGCGCTTATGGCCGATCCTCAATTATAAGCGCACCCCTTTGGAATTCTTGACTTATTATAAGCGCACTCGTTTAGTTAAAAAAAAAAAAAAGAATTTCATTTTTTTTAACCTACCTAGCCTACATGTTCTAAACTTTCCATTAAGAATGACTATCACATACAAGGGTGGTCTCTGCTGGCCTGCACTACACCTTTCAACCTGCCTAGTCTACCCTACTGCCTTTTCTTCCTCCTCGTCCGACTCAGGCTCCGTGGAGTTGTTGCCCCAGAACCCATCTGCCTGGATGTCGTCGTCCACCTCCACCTCATGGGACAACTGGCACCTTCGGTGCGCTAGCACCAGTTTGTCTTCGCTCCCATCAAGGGCGTTGCTGATGCCGCAAGTGAGGAAGGCTTTCTTGATGAGGTCGGCGGGCACCGCCTTCCAGGCCCGTGAAATCCACTTGAGCACCACCTCCGGAGGTGGTTTCTTGATGTTCCCTGCATCACACGGAGTGGGGCGGGGAAAACATGAGACAAGTAAACATGCATTCAAGCTCAAGATTTGCAGACGGGAGCACATGCCGTCACTCACCTGCCGGGGTCAGGATGTTCATGCCGTCCTCCTCAAACCAATTTTGGTACTGCTGACGAATGCTTGCTTTGAAGCTTTTGTTGATCGACACATCGAGGGGCTGCAAGTCTGCCGTGCAACCCGCCGGAATGATAGCAGGCACGATGTTGAGCGCCGCGAATCTCGCCTTGACTTCTGGTGTCAGGTGACCGCGATACGAGTCGAGCACCAGCATGGCGCTACGACTCTGCAGGCCGAATTTCGGCTTCAGGAACGGCACCACGCCCGTGTTGAGCCACTCGATGACGCCTGCGGCCTCCATCCACCCGTTGGCTTGGCAGCCGACCACAACATCTGCACGCAACGAAAAAGAACAGTTAACGACTCAGGTAGTAACGGGAATAAACACGGTGGACGATCACTTACCGTTCGGGAAGTCACCCTTGGGGAGTGTCTTGCGCTTGAAAAACACCCACGGCTTCAGCTTCTCGCCCGTCGCCGTGCACGCAAGCATGACGGTCACTCTCTCCTTCTGGTACCCACCGCTGCGAATGGGCACCGACCTCACGCCCGTCTGCTCCACGGTGGTCGTCGCCGGCATCTCTAACCACAGCGGTGTCTGGTCGGCGTTGATGATGTAGCGGTTGTCAATGTCGTATTCGTGACGGGCGTCACGTACGTACTGCCAAAAATCATTGCACTGCTCAGCCACGTCTGCAGAACAGGGAGAAAGGTACATACAGTAAACCAAATTAGTATGACGCATAGGAGACATGCGAAAAAAACTAAGCGCAATCGGGTACCCACCAAAATCAGCAGTAAACGACCCACTTACGCTCCTGTGTTTTCTGTGCCACCTTTGTTTTCATGCGCACGCTGAGGTTCCACCGCCTGCGGAACCGCTCCGTCCACCGCTGACTGGCTTTCCACTTGACGTCCGGGTATAGAACCTTCATCACTTCTTTGGACCACTCTTGCAGCCGGCCGACCGAAACCGCAACTCCGCGGCGTCGCCAGTCGAGGAGTTGCGCGTACACCTTTAACTCCATGGGGCGGTACCAAGACGACCTCCCGCGCCCGTGAAGTCGCATCCGTGCTCCGTGTGCAGCCTTGAGCGCATCCGCTTGGGCTTTCCATTCTGTCAGACATTTTCGGTGAATGCCTGACTCCCGCGCCACTTCGCTCACCGAAGCCGCAAGCTCGAGCCGCACGAGCCACCTCAACTTCTCCTGGGCGGTGTAGGACTGCCGCTTATGTTGATTCAGCTTGTGCCTGGGGGAGGGGGGGCGGGCATCTCGATTCTCGGTAGACGGGTGGGGGCGTTTTTTATTAAGGGGCGGATATGTCGGTACCGGCATCTTCGCGCGTGGTGCGTCGCGCCACCAGGACTCCACACCGTCCTCGTCCTCGTCACGGTCGGGGAACACGTCTTCCTCGTCGCCCGCTGCACCGTCGCCACCAGCTTCACCGTCGCCTCCAGCTTCGCCGGCGCCGCTGTCATGTTTATCGGTAGCCACATCATCGTCGGCGCCCACAGCCGACTCATCCCACGCGCAGGATTCTGGTTGTCCCCACCGTGGTGCAGTCGCTGGAGCTTGGATGCGTGCATCGCGGGCCTTCGGTGTGTCCGCTTCAGCCAACCATTCGTCGAACGTGGCTGGTAAATACAGTTGGAGCACGGGCCGTTGGTGAGCACCTGCCGTGGCAAAAGCAGGCGGATTCGGAGGAGCGGGAGGTGCGGGAGGAGCGGGTGGAGCAGGGGGTGCAGGGGGAGCAGGAGGAGCAGGGGGTGCAGGGGGATCCGGTGGCACTGGAGGCGCTGGTGGCTCACGGGTATACCACCCGTCTTCGGTAAGTCGCCATGTGCGGCGTGGCTTTTTCTTGAAGAGGATGCTCGTCCCACTAAATTCCGCCATGGCTTCGCCTGCCAGGCGGGGTTGACAAGGAACTGAATGAAAAAATCAGAGAAGAGGGTGAAGAAATGGGCAACGACGGTGACCCCTGCTGTGTGACGGCTCGGGTTCCTCGTCGATGACAGGCAGGAAACCCCCGCCCACTCCCGTAGAGGCGCCTGCGTGGCAGCATCTACGCTGCGCTGGCAGAGAATCTTGCCGAACCTTCGAGATGGTTCTGCCCGAATGCACATGCCTCGCAGCGCATGCGGCTCTGATTGGGCCGCACGACAACATCATCGTCACGGCTGTCACATTCTATGTTTCCAGACAACATTGTGCGGTGGTAAACCGAACCGCTGCGGTTTCTGCCTGAAAACCATGCACGATCCCACTTGGTGCATGGTCGGTTGAATTCGCCTTATTGAGAGCTTCACAATGGTGTGTTCAAAATTGATTTTCATTTTTCCCTTTATACAAGCGCATGCGCTTATAAATCTGACTCAATTATAAGCGCACCCCCCCAAAAAACAATGTTTTATTATAAGCGCAGGTGCGCTTCTATCCGGGGTATTACGGTATATCCTGTCAAACATTATATGTTGTTGTAGTTGTTTAGGCTACAGTGGGTTAGCCTATAGGGGGTACACATTCCTAGGTTTTCATACTTGTACTCATTTCACTCTTAGTTCATTCATTCTTGTTCAACATGGTATAGAGCAGGTCCTTCCTAGGACCGATTTTTTTTAGGGCCCACCACTACCTACCTACCTACCTGCGACCTAGGGCGCCTCGGCTTTCACGCCCCTAGAGGCCCCGTCGGCCCCGCGCTCTCGCACCTAGAGGCCTCGGTCGGCCCCGCGCTCGCTTTTAGAGGCCCCGAATCGGCCCCGCGCTTACCCCTAGAGGCCCGCGTCGGCCCCGCGCTCGTCCTTACCGGCCCCGATCGGCCCCGCGCTCGTCCCTCACGGCCCCGATAGGCCCCACGCTCGCCCTTAGAGGCCCACGTCGGCCCCGCGCTCGTCCCTTACGGCCCCGATCGGCCCCGCGCTCGTCCCTCACGGCCCCGATAGGCCCCGCGCTCGCCCTTAGCACCCACGTCGGCCCCGCGCTCGTCCCTCACGGCCCCACCCGCTCCCCGCGCTCGCCCTTAGCGGCCCCGAACGGCCCCACCCAGACCGAGCAGCCCGAACCGAGCCGACCCGAGCCGCTAGCCCTAACCGATCCGAGCCGGCCGAACCGAGCCGCGCCGCCCGAACCGAGCCGCCCGAACCGAGCCGCGCCGCCCGACCCGAGCCGCCCGAACCGAGCCGCGCCGCCCGACCCGAGCCGCGCCGCCCTACCTATACCGAGCCGCGCCGCCCTACCTGTACCGAGCCGCGCCGCCCTACCTACCCTACTGCTCCTACTGCTTTTCCTACTGCTGCTACCATGGCTAGCCCTCCTGTCCTAGCCTTCGATACTGAGGGCCGCCCAGTGAAGTTCGACACCTGGCTTGATGACCTACACCTCTTCCTACAGCTTACTGCCAAGGAAGACATCTCGCTGTACGATCATGCCTTAGGCCACGCTACTGCTCCTGCTGCTACTGCTGAGAGCACTGCCCGCTCACAGTGGCAGACTCGTGACGCCCATACTCGCTTCGCTATTCGCAACTCTCTGCCGATAGATGAGCGCGAGCACTTTGGGCAGCACAAGACTGCACAGGCACTGTACACTGCTGTCGTTGCCCGCTACTCCTCGCCGGCCTCTGCCGCTCTAGGCCGTCTCTCTCTTCCCTACCTGTTCCCCGACCTAGCTTCCTTCCACACTGTTGCTGATCTCATTACCCACCTCCGCACTAGTGAGGCTCGCTTCCGCGCCGCTATGCCTGATGAGTTCCTTGCCAAGAACCCACCCCCGCTCTGGCTCACTCTCTACCACCTAGTCACGCGCCGCCCTGACACTCTGCGCTCAGTCAGGGACCACTTCCTAGCTCGCTGCCCCACCGAGCTCACCATTGCCCTCCTCGAGAAGGAACTGCTTGCAGCTGAGGCTAGCATAGTCGCTGTAGGTGCCTCTCGCGGTGACCCCCGTACCCCGTTCTTTGAGGGGTGTTCTCCCTCCCCCCTTCTTCCCTCTGTCGCCTCTGCTGCTGCTGTCGACCTCCTTGGTGCTGAGAAGGTCGGGACTGCGTCTGCTTCGAGTGGGCGCCGCAGCGGCAAGGGCAAGGGGGGCAAGGGCGGTGGTGGTGACAGCGGGGGTGGCGGTGGTGGGGGAGGTGGTGGTGGCGGGGGGGGTGGCGCGGGTGGGGGAGGTGGCAGCAGTGGGGGGGGTGGCGGCAGCGGCGGGGGAGGTGGCCGGGGCGGAGGAGGTGGTGGGGGTGGCGGTGGACGGGGCAGCGGCCGGGGTTGGGGTGGTCGAGGAGGTGGTAGCGGCGGTGGTGGTCGTGGAGGCGCTGGCGGTGGCCAGGGCCAGCAGCACACTCCGTCGCCCCAGGAGGTCCGTGAGTGGTACTCTCAGCACGGGGGGGGGGGGTGGCCTTAGCTGCACGTACGTCATTCGCACTGGTGACCGCACTGGCCAGCCGTGTGGGGGACCGCACGCCACACAGCGTTGCTTTGCTCGTCTGAACGACGCTTGGCGTGTTCAGTTCCCTCAGGCCACTGAGCTGCCCCGCTGGGTTGATCTCCTGAAGAAGGGGATAGATATTTATGCTCTAGACTTTGATGCTATTCTCACTGCCATGTATGTGATGTCTACTAGTGGAGAGGGTGCTGAGTACCTGAGTGTCCCGCCCGACCCGGGCATTAGGACTAGTGCGTCTGCCGCTCCAGGTACTCGCGTGTCCGCTACCCCAGGTGCTGGTGAGGCTGCTGCTCTAGGTGCGTGTACGTCTGCCCCCCCTAGTACTGTGTCGACTGCAGCACTGCACACCTTCACACTGGATTCAGGTGCCTCTCGCTGTTTCTTTCGTGACCGCACTGCCCTTGAGCCCCTTGCTCGGCCAGTTGCTGTCTCCCTCGCTGACCCCTCTGGGGGTCCGGTCCTTGCGACCTCCTCCACTGTCCTTCCCTGTCCTGCGGTCCCGTCGGGCACACTGTCAGGTCTCCACCTCCCCTCGTTCTCTACGAACTTGGTGGCAAGTTGTGCACTACAGGACGCGGATGTTCACCAGTTCACCCCTGCCTACGAGCGTGTCACACACTGCACGTGTGCCCGTACAGGCCGCCACTTGGCTACCTTCACCCGGCAGCCGGGGTCGGATCTGTACACACTGACTACTGCCCCCCCTCAGGTCGCTGCGTCTGCGTCTGCGTCAGGTCAGCTGTCCGCCCCCTGCTCGTGTCGCTCTCTAGCGCACGAGACTGTCCTCTGGCACCACCGACTGGGCCACCCGTCTGTGCAGCGCCTTCGTGCCATGCACTCCCGGTACCTTGTCTCTGGTCTTCCCAGAGTCCTCCCTCCCCTCCCACCGTCGCCTGCTCCTCCCTGTCTTCCCTGTGTCGAGGGGCGGCAGCGCGCCGCTCCTCACTCCTCGTTTCCCCCGACGACTGCTCCTTTGCAGACGCTCCACATGGACGTGTGGGGCCCAGCCCGTGTCCGTGGTCAGGGTCAGGAGAGGTACTTCCTGATCGTTGTTGACGACTACTCGCGCTACACCACGGTCTTCCCCTTGCGAGCCAAGGGTGAGGTCCCTGATGTTTTGATCCCTTGGATCCGCAGAGCTCGTCTCCAGCTCAGCGAGCGTTTCCGCTCGGGCTTTCCTGTCCTGCGCTTGCACTCTGACAGAGGTGGTGAGTTCTCCTCCGACCTCTTGGCAGCCTACTGTGCTAAGCACGGCATTGAGCAGTCGTTCACGCTTCCGGCCTCTCCACAGCGGAATGGGGTTGCGGAGCGCCGCATTGGCCTGGTCATGGAGGTCGCTCGTACCTCCTTGATCCATGCGGCTGCCCCCCACTTTCTGTGGCCGTTTGCGGTCCGGTACGCTGCGCAGCAGCTCAACCTCTGGCCCCGTGTCTCCTTGCCGGAGACCTTGCCCACACTGCTGTGGACGGGGGAGGTTGGCGATGCGTCACGTTTCCGGGTCTGGGGATCTCGAGCTTTTGTCCGCGATTCGTCTGCGGACAAGCTCTCCTCTCGTGCTGTTCCCTGCGTCTTCCTCGGCTTTGTTCCGGACGTGCCTGGTTGGCAGTTTTACCACGCCACCTCGCGCCGGGTCTTGCCCTCTCAGGACGTCACTTTTGACGAGTCTGTCCCCTACTACCGCCTCTTTCCCTACCGCACTGCCCCGCTCCCACCCCCGCCTCTCTTCCTCGCGCCAGGTGCTGCTGTCGTAGACCCCCTCCCCCCTCAGGGTGCCGCTCCCTCAGGTGTGTCTCAGGTAGACCCGGTCGAGCCTGTTGAGGTTGCTGTTGACTCTCGTCCTGCTGGGGGTGCTGAGCCTGGGGGTGCGGAGACTGGGGGTGCTGAGCCTGGGGGTGCTGACTCTGGGGGTGCTGAGCCTGGGGGTGCGGACTCTGGGGGTGGTGAGCCTTAGGGTGCGGACACTGGGGGTACTGAGCCTGGGGGTGCTGAGCCTGGGGGTGCGGTGACTGGGGGTGCTGAGCCTTGCGGTGCTGGGCCTGAGGGTGCTACACCTGGACGCGACCTCTCCTCGGAGCAGTTGCGTGAGTGGTACTTACAGTACTGCAGCCTCCGGAGTGTTACCTCTGGGACCAGGCGCACTACAGGGACTGGGGCTGGTACTTCTCCTCCTAGTCGGGAGCTCCCCTCTCGTGAGCGGATCCGTGAGTGGTACGAGCGCCGTTGCACACTTCGGAGTGGTGCGCCTCGTCTCACGGACCCAGCTGCCCCTGGTGCTACGGACCCGGGCGTTGGAGCTGCTGCTGGTGCTGCGGACCCTGGCGTTGGAGCTGCTGCTGGTGCTGCGGACCCGAGGGTTGGAGGTGCTGGTGGTGCTGAGGACCCGGGCGTTGGAGGTGCTGCTGGTGCTACGGACCCGGGCGTTGGAGCTGCTGCTGGTGCTGCGGACCCTGGCGTTGGAGCTGCTGCTGGTGCTGCAGACCCGAGGGTTGGAGGTGCTGCTGGTGCTGAGGACCCGGGCGTTGGGGCTGCGGCTGGTGCTGCGGACCCTGGCGGTGGAGCTGCGACTGGTGCTGTGGACCCTGGTGTCGGAGTCCCTGCTGGTGCTGAGGACCCGGGCGTTGGAGCTGCGGCAGGTGCTGTGGACCTTGGTGTTGGAGCCACTGCTGGTGGTGAGGACTCGGGCGTTGGTGCTGAGGCTAGTACTGAGGACCTGGGCGTTGGAGCTGCTGCTGGTTCTGGTACTGCCGCTGGGGGTACAGGTGCTGTCCCTGCTGTGTCTGGTGTCGCCGCGCGCCCTCAGCCGTACTTCGTTCCGCTCCTTCAGCAGGTTCTTGGTCTCTCGCCTCCTCCTGGTCCTCCTCCCTTAGCGTGTTCACAGCCTGTCCCGTCACAGTTACAGTTGCAGCCGGCCTCCCCACTACCTGCTCCTTCTCCTTACACTGGTCCTACTGGCGGTCTTACTGAGCGTCGTGAGTCTGCGTCTCGTCCTGCGTCGCCTGTCCGTCCTGCTAGCGCTAGTGCTCGCAGTTCGCGCCAGCGTCCTCCTCCTGCCCCTGGCACGCACCGGATGTCTCTACCTCCGTCTACTGCTCCTCTACGTGCCCCTTTGCCTTCTCCTCCTGCGTCCTCTCTTCCTGCTCTCGCCGACCCGGAGTCGGACTCTCTTCGTGCTGCCAGTCCTACTGTCACGCGTCTCCTTGCTACTGTTGTCACTGACCCTTCTTTCGAGTCTACTGCTGCGTCTGCTCTCGTCACTGAGCTCGTCGACTTTGCTGCTCGCTGTCGCCTAGACTACGCTGCTAGTCTTGTCGATGAGTCTGAGTCTGTCTGTCCTCCGTCCGTCGGGGGTGAGTGTGCCCTTGGCACGGACGTCCTTGAGGACAGGCAGGAGGAGTTCCAGTGTCTGGCAGCTGCTTCACCTCATCTCGTGTCCGTACTGCTTACCCCTGAGGGAGACCTGGATGCACTTGACATCCCGACTCCGCGCTCTTACGCGGAGGCGATAGAGGGTCCCTACTCCTCTTAGTGGCAGGCAGCTATGGATGCAGAGATGGCTTCCTGGAAGTCCACAGGCACCTACGTTGACGCTGTCCCCCCTCCTGGGGCGAACATCGTCAGTGGCATGTGGATCTTCAGGGTGAAGCGGCCGCCGGGTTCTCCGCCTGTCTTCAAGGCGCGTTACGTGGCTCGTGGCTTCAGTCAGCGACAGGGAGTTGACTACTTTCAGACCTTCTCCCCCACCCCGAAGATGACCACTCTTCGGGTACTGCTGCACGTTGCTGCTCACCGGGACTACGAGCTGCACTCTCTCGACTTCAGCACAGCTTTCCTGCAGGGCAGCCTGCACGAGGAGATCTGGCTGCGCCGCCCACCTGGCTTCACTGGGTCTTTCCCTCCTGGTACCCAGTGGAGTCTCCGGCGTCCAGTCTACGGTCTCCGCCAGGCGCCACGTTAGTGGCACGACACACTGAGGACTACGCTTGCGGCTCTTGGGTTCGCTCCGTCTACTGCCGACCCGTCGCTGTTTCTGCGCACCGACACTTCTCTGCCGCCGTTCTACATCCTCGTGTACGTCGACGACTTGGTCTTTGCCACAGCTGATACTACTGGACTCGCCTACGTGAAGTCCGAGCTGCAGAAAAGACACACGTGCACTGACCTGGGTGAACTGCGCAGCTACCTTGGCTTGCAGATCACCCGGGACAGAGCACGCCGCACCATTACCCTGACTCAGTCACACATGGTGCAGCAGGTCCTTCAGCGCTTCGGCTTCACGTACTCCTCGCCTCAGGCCACTCCTCTGTCTACTCGCCACTCGCTCTCAACTCTGCCTTCGGATGAGTCCGTAGAGTCGAGTGGCCCGTACTCAGAGCTTGTTGGCTGTCTCATGTACCTGATGACCTGCACACGACCTGACCTTGCATACCCTCTTAGCATTCTTGCACGCTATGTTGCTCCTGGGAGACACCGACCAGAGCACATGGCTGCAGCGAAGAGGGTGTTGCGCTACTTGTGCAGTACGTCGGGCATGGGGCTAGTGCTTGGAGGGCGGAGTCCAGTGGTACTCACTGGACACGCAGACGCTTCTTGGGCTGACGACCAGGCTACACAGCGGTCGTCACAGGGTTACACCTTCGGCCTTGGTTCCGGCTCTGTTTCGTGGCGGGCTACTCGCTCGTCTTCTGTTCTTGGCTCCAGTTGTGAGGCTGAGATCTACGCAGGGGCCATGGCTGCTCAGGAGCTTCGCTGGCTCACCTACCTGCTGACCGACCTTGGAGAGCCGCCTCGTTCTCCTCCAGTCCTGTACGTCGACAACAAGGCCATGCTGGCCTTGTGTCGTGAGCAGAGACTGGAGCACAGAACAAAGCACATTGCTCTCCGCTACTTCCTTGCTCGTGAGCTACAGCAGCGTGGTCAGTTGCGACTTGCGTACGTGGCCTCTGAGGCCAACACTGCTGATGTCTTCACCAAGGCCCTTCCGCCTTGTGATCATCAGCGCTGCTGTACCCAGCTGGGTCTTGTGTCTGTCTTGCCTCACTTGCTCTCCTCTTGACCCTCTTTGTACTGTTACATATATATATCACTGCTCTTGCTTGTTTAGTCTTATATATATATATATCTGTACTCCTGCATGTGAACTTGCCTTGTGGCCTTGCACTTGTGCTTGGATTGTGTGGTGACGTTGTGATCCACCCTGAGCTTGCTTTGTTTTGCTTTACTTGACTGGTCTTGTGACCCCTAGTTCTCCCCCACTTCGCCTATGGGGGTGTGTCAAACATTATATATGTTGTTGTAGTTGTTTAGGCTACAGTGGGTTAGCCTATAGGGGGTACACATTCCTAGGTTTTCATACTTGTACTCATTTCACTCTTAGTTCATTCATTCTTGTTCAACATATCCCAGCTCCATAGTTTCAAAAATATCTCAAATTTAGTCTTAATTTCACTAAAAAAGTACAGCTTTCTGGAAGTTTGCTCACGCGAGGCCCAGATTATGTTCAGAACTGGACCTGCGAGGCAAAATTTTCGACACGTGTCCTATTTCTTATTAGCAAATTCTGACGGGGGCAAAAAACATAAAACCCCTAGGGGAACCAGGACACACGTTCGGGAGGGACCAACCCTAAACACGGGGACCCGCTTGGTGTTTAGGGTTGATCCCTCCCGCAAATGTGCCCTAGGTCCCGAGGGGTTTTATTATTTTTTGCCCCGTCGAAATTTTTTCAAAGCGAAATTGGAGACGTGTCGAAAACTTCGCCCTGCAGGACCAGTTTTGAACATACTTTGGGCCTCGCGTGAGCGAAATTCTAGAAAGTAGTACTTTTTGAGTCAACCCGCGGCTAAATTTGAGAGAAATCTGAATGTATGGACCTGGCCTGGAATATAGTTTCCCTACACACTCGGCGCGGAAGGTGAGTTGGAGCTCTAGGTCCTTGTAAACCGAGGCGCAAAATGTTGACGTGGCGCACCGTCAAGACGAGCGAACCGGGTAACCTACGATGTTGACGTGCGGCTCGGCTCGTTTTTACAAGTTCGAATGTCGGGGTTCGACCTTGTATGTGTGTGTGATTTTTTACAGTGTGGAAACTAAAATTCGCCCTAAAAACATAAACTTTTACAAATTTCAAAGACCTCACGCGCCCTAATAACGGTACTAGCCGAGGACAGGTATTGTCTCCAACAGCCGTCGCCGCAACGCGATGCGAGACTGTGCGATTGTAATCAAGGCGTCGTCTGACTTACCGCACGCCGTACGCGATTACTCGTTCTGGACTGCTCTGCTCAGTTAGCTTCCGCCTCGTGCGAATCCGTTGCCACGAGGCGTTGTGTGCCGTGAACGATCAGTCCGCTATTGCGATCTCACGATTGTGACTGCGACAGCGGGAGCGCGGATCGATACTGCAAGTAATTCGTGCACGTGAACGTGGGTAGGGCGTGCTACTGCGCGCTTGGGCGTACGCGCTTACGCGGCACGCGATGGCGAACAGTCGGTACGAGTACGTGAAGCAGTTCGAGCAGCCGGACAGACTGCTGCCGCACTGCTGGATCGTCATTCGCATCGACGGCCGGGGGTTCAGCAAGTGCGTCTGCCGCCCCTGCGATCCCCGCGCTTCTTTTCCTGATAGCTTTGCCTCTTGCGGCGCTTAGTCATTCGCTTTTGCCTCTCCGGCATCCGCGTATCCCGGCATCCCCGCCTCTTCACCTTCTCCCGCCTCCCCTTTTTCCCGCCACCTCTCCCCATCCGCCTCCTCCGCCACGGTCTCCGCCTCCCCTCCGCGCATCTCGCGCAGGTTCGTGGCGGAGCGCACATTCGAGAAGCCCAACGACGAGCGTCCGCCTCTTCCCCTCTTCCCCATCCCTCTCCCCGCCACCTCTCCTCCTCCACCCGCCCCCTCTCCGTCTCCTTCCCCCATTCCCTCCCCCTCCCCCCACCCTCCGCGCATCCCGCGCAGGTTCGTGACGGACCACGCGTTCGAAAAGCCCAACGACGAGCGCGGGCCTTTTCCCGCTTTCCCCATTCCCCTCCCCGCCTCCCCACCCGTCCCCGCATCCCGCGCAGGTTCGTGACGGACCACGCGTTCGAAAAGCCCAACGACGAGCGCGGGCTGCGGCTGATGAACGCGGCCGCGACGGCGGTCATGGCGCAGGTGCCGGACATCGTGTTCGCGTATGGCGTGAGCGACGAGTTCAGGTGCGCGAGGGTGATCGTGTGGCGGGTGCAGAAAGACGTTTTGATCTATTCTCAAAGAACCTTACTGCGCCTCCTGTGTTAGTTACTATTTTTAAGAGGATCATTTGCAAGCAGTGCGGTGCGGTGCGGTGCGGTGCTGTTGTGTGTTTGAACTCCAGAGAACAAGTCTGTCTGCATCCATGTGATCACCAGTCATTGACACCATTGTCCTCTCCTCCTATCCTCTTTTTCATTCCCGCTACCTACCCCATTTTCTGCTTCCTGCCCCGTTCCCATCGCCGTTTCCATCCCTGTTCCAGCTTTGTCGTTCGCCGTGACTCCAACCTTTATGAGAGAAGAGCCAGGTGACTTGGAAGCCTCAGGTGAAAAAAAGGAGTTTCAATGTAACAGGTTGATGTTGTGTTACAGTACAGAGTAACCGAACTGGAGCATTGTTGCGCGCGCAGACCAGGCTCGACTGTCCTCCCCCACCAGCTCTTGCCCTTACTCAGACGATTCTCTGTATTTTCCTGAGATTTTCCGCATCTGCAGCAGACCTTCCAACATTGCTCCCTCTTTATCTGTCTTCCCCTCCCTTGTACCCTCCCTTTAAACACTGCTCGCTCCTCTCTGCCTGCCCAAACGCCTCACTTTCCCTGCACCTCTCCCCACCCATCTCTTTTCCCTCCGCCCCTCTCTCCACGTGTCCCTTGCTCCGCCTGCCAGAGCAGCAAGCTGATATCAGTGGTGGTGTCTCTATTCGCAGCCTCCTTTGTCCACCAGTGGCCCAACCACTTTCCATCACAGCCGCTGCTCGCGCCACCGTCCTTTGATGCGCGTGCTGTGCTCTACCCCTCCACCGCTGTGCTCCGAGACTACCTCTCCTGGCGCCAAGTGGACTGTCAGTATTCCTTGCCTTGCCGTGCTGTGCCTTGCCTTCCTGTGCCGTGCCTTGCTGTACCTTGCTTTGTTATTGCCTTGCCTTGCCTTGCCTGTCCATAACAAGCGTTTTTAGAAGTCGCTTTGAGTTCTCTTCAATCCTCAGGCTCTCGTCTCACCCTTTGCCATGCGACCCTGGTGGCAGGTCACATCAACAACCAGTACAACACGTGCTTCTGGATGCTCGTCAAGTCTGGCCTCTCACCCAAAGAGGCGCAGGACACCATTAAGGTACCTTCCTCATTGCCACCGTGCCACCTTCCCAGTGCCCACCCAACCTCGTGCACCCAGTACATTCCCCCTTCCCCCCTCCCCTTCTCTCTTCTCTTAATCCTGCCGATTTTGCTGCTGCTTTCCCTCAACACTCTTCCCGCTTGCCCTCCTCCTCTCCGCTCCTCCTCCCCCGTCCCACCCTTGCTCCCTCCTCCTAAAGGGCACGTTGGCGGATGCGAAGAACGAGCTGCTGTTCACGCGCTTCGGCATCAACTACAACGACCTGCCCGCCATCTTCCGCAAAGGCTCCTCCCTCTTCCGACGACAGGTGCTGCTGCTGCTGTTTCAAGTAGCTTTGGTTGTAGTCTGACTGGTTTTGGCTGCTTGTTGTGCCGTGAATGGGCTTGTTCCTCTGTTGCCCCCTCACAAATCGATTCAGGAGACTTTGAGTTGACTCGAACTCACCTCGGATAATAACAGCCCACATAGCAGCCATGTGATTGCATGCACAGATGACGCAGCCTCATTGCCTCCCATCGCTCCCCCGGATGCCATGGCAGGTGGAGGAGCAGGTGGAGGGCAAGCAGCACCCAGACGGGCGGCCCGTGGTGCGCAAGCGATCCAAGCTGCTGGTCGTGCACGATGACATCATCGCTGACGCTTTCTGGGCGGCAAACCCACATCTGTTGGGGGAGTAACTGAAGCAGGTGATGATGTGGATAGTGTTAACGTAGTTCGCATTCTAATCAAGAGTTTGCATTTGATGGTAGTGTTTGTGAGACTGGCAGGGACAGTTGAAAGACTCTGTAGGCAGCTGGTGCAGGGAACATGAGTTACATGACCATAGTAACTTCTGTGTTCTGCTTTAGAGTTCCTCCTCTGGATGGTGTAGGGTAGCAATAGTGCTGCAAGTGGCCAATTGCCAATGCGAAACTACTTCACTGATAAATGAATAATAAATACAAGTTACGCACACATGAATTAGCAAGAATGGAATGAACAAATAACACCCCAAAATTTACTATGTTGATAATTGCCCTCTCATTCTGCTACCACCATTCACGGAGCAGCCTCGGACCCAGGGGCAGCGTCTGAGCCAGGCGCGCTCTCCGAACCAGGAGCACCTTCCGAGCCAGGTGCGCGGCTCGCCGCCTCCTCTGCTGCCTCCGCGGCAGCCTCCGCAGCCTCCGCAGCTGCAGCCTTCTCCGCCACTATCCTGTCCGCCTCCGCCCTGCGCGCCTGTGCGGCCCTCAGCGCCGACCTCAGCTTAGTCAGCCGCACCGCCGCGGCTTTCGCTACCTTCTCCGCCGCCTTCGCCGCGTCTTCCGCCGCCTTAGCGTCAGCCTCAGCCTTCGCCGCCGCCGCCTCCGCCGCAGCCGCCTTGTCCAGCAGCGTCTGATCTTCCGGCGTGAGCGTCACTTTGAGCGTCCGCGCCGCCTCCGCGGCAGCCTTGGTTGCTTCCGTGTTTGCGGCGGACTCCTCCGCGGATGCGCTCTGCGCGGCCTTGTTCAACTCCGCCGCCTTCTTCTGCTCCGCCTTAGCCTTCGCCTCAGCCGCCTTCGCCGCGCCGTTGCCCTTGCCCTTGCTCTTGGCGGCGTCCGCAGCCGCCTTGGTCGCATCGTCGGCAACCTGCTGCTGCGCGCCTGCCGCAGACACGGCCTTGTCTTTCCGCGACTTCGCCTGCGCAGATTTTTCCAACGCCTTTTGCGCCTTCTCCTGCGCCTTCTGGTACCTATCGGCGGCTTCCGCTTTCTTCTTCAGCCCCGCGGTCGCCTGCTTCGCGTCCGTCGCGTTCTTCCGCGCCTGCTTCGCGGTGGCCTTCGCCGCGCTTGCCGCCGCGTTTGCCGCCTGCCAATCCGCCGCGGCTTTCACCGCCGACACCTCCGCCGCCGCCACGTTGGCGGCCGCAGTCGCTTCTTCGGCGGCGCGAGTGTCGGCGACGGCCTCAGCTGCTTCGAGCTCCGCAGCAGCCTGATCAGCGGCTGCTCTCAAGCGAATAGCAATCTCCTCCAGGGTTTCCTGAGTCTCTGCCAAACGAATTCGCCTAGACTCTGCAACTTGAGACCCACTCAGGAGAAACGTTATCACAAGTGCCGAAAGGGCTAAAGCGATGCTTGATCGAGCCATGACTGGGAAGTTCGATGATAAAATTGTGACTGTCGAAAGAAAGGTGGTGAGAGTTTCTTGGAGGGGAGTAGTTGTATCTCGTGAAATCGCGGAGTTTCGCTGCACCTGGTGAAAACGCCAACTGGCGACAACTCACCTGTACAGACCAAGTTCGCGAGTTTTTCCACGTTTCGCGATTCGCGAGGCTACCAACTACCAATTTCGCTGGAGGCACCGCCGGATTTCAGGAATTCGGCTTGTTGCGGATTATGGCGACTCGACAAAGGGGGAATGTGCTCGTCAAATACGTAGCACAACATGCCCACTGGAAGCTCCTCCTCCACGTGGCAAGTTGGAGGTCAGGCTGGCTTGGCAGGGTTGCGGCTGCGTTGAATCATGCGATAAATCGTCATTGCGTGTAAGGAATTTTCTCGGCATTCCTTACGGAACCCGACTACATCGCGTACAGCAACAGCCGTTGTTCGCCCGTTACTGCTAACGGGACTTCGCCAACCTCGCGCGCACTGTTTTGCCAAACCTCGCACTGCTGGCCCGGCCGTGTCGGCCTACGCTTCGGGACTAGCCCGAGCCTCGCTGCCAGCGTAGCACTAGCTGTCAAAACATATGCATATTAGTATCTAGGCTATATTGGGGCTAGCCTTCGGGGGTACACAAACATTCTCGACACTCTAGTCTTGTACCCCAACCTTGTTCTAATCACACACAACTTCATGCCTAAGATTGTAAGATGGTATCTAGAGCCTAGACGTCTCTAGGACCTAAGATAAGGGCCCACCGTTACCACGTTACCTCACCTGCCTTGCCTGCTGCCCGCGCGCGCCGCTTGAGCAGCCCGCGCGCTCTTCGTTTAGGCCCGTTTTCGGCCCCGCGCGCCACGTCAGCCGCCCGCGCAGCCTGCCGCCGGCCCGCGCGTCACGTAAGCCGCCCACGCGCAGCCCGCTTAGGCCCTGCGCGCCGCGTCCGCCGCCCGCGTAGCCTGTTTTCGGCCCCGCGCGCTACGTTAGCCGCCCGCGCAGCCTGCCGCCGGCCCCACGCGTCACCTTCTCCGGTGACGGCGCGCTGCCCCCCCGTCGCCCGTTATGGCACCTGTGGGACCGATGCGCTGCCCTGCACCAACTACGCCGCCCCTGGAGCAACCGCCCATGGCCCCTGAAGCAGCCGCCCCTGGTGCAGCCGCCCTTGGACCCTCGAGCAGCCGCCCCTGGACCCAGAGCAGCCGCCCCTGGTGCAGCCGCCCCTGGACCATCGAGCAGCCGCCCCTGGACCCAGAGCAGCCGCCCCTGGCCCCTGAAGCAGCCGCCCCTGGTGCAGCCGCCCCTGGACCCTCGAGCAGCCGCCCCTGGACCCAGAGCAGCCGCCCCTGGCTCCTGAAGCAGCCGCCCCTGGTGCACCCGCCCCGCAAACCCTCGAGCAGCCGCCCCTGGACCCAGAGCAGCCGCCCCTGGCCCCTGAAGCAGCCGCCCTTGGTGAAGCCGCCCCTGGACCCTCGAGCAGCCGCCCCTGGAACCAGTGAAGCCGCCCCTGGCCCCTGAAGCAGCCGCCCCTGGTGCAGCCGCCCCTGGACCCTCGAGCAGCTGCCCCTGGACCCAGAGCAGCCGCCCCTGGCCCCTGCAGCAGCCGCCCCTGGCGCAGCCGCCCCTGGACCCCGAGCAGCCGCCCCGGGCCCCTGAAGCAGCCGCCCCTGGTGCAACTGCCCCTGGACTTCGTGCAGCCGCCCCTGGACCCCGCGACGCCGCCCCTGGACCCGCGACGCCGCCCCTGCTTGCCCGGCGAGCGCCTGCCCTTCCTGCCTGGTGAGCACCTGCCTTGTTAGCGCGCTGCCGCACCATCTGCCTGCCTGCCTGCCTGCCAGCCTGCCTGCCTGCCTGCCTGTCTGCCTGCCTACCTGCCTGCCTGCCAGCCTGCCTGCCTGCCTGCCTGTCTGCCTGCCTGCCTGCCTGCCGCGCCTGCCCTGCCCGCGATGCTACTGCTGCTCCTTCTATTACTACTGCTAGGCTACTGCTACTACTACTGCTGCTACTGGCGGTGGCCAGATGCAGCTCCAGCGACATTCACGCGAGTCTCTCCCGCCCCAGCAGCTTCGTGAGCGGTACGCTAATTGGGGTTGTGGCGGTAGCCGTCGTAGCTGTCGCCCTGGAGCTGGTCAGTTGGGAGCGTCTGGTAGTGGCCAGCTGCAGCTGCAGCGGCGTCCACGCAAGACACTTACTTCCCAGCAGCTTCACGAGTGGTACGCTCAGAGTAGAGGGTCTTTGAGTCCCGTTCGCTGCCCGTACGTCATTCGCACAGGTGATCGGGCTGGTCAGCCTTGCGGGACACCTGGTCACACACAGTCCCGCTGCTTCGCCCGTCTGAGCGACGCCTGGCGTACCGAGTTTGGCAACGAGGCTGAGCTCCCCACCTAGCTGGAGCTGCTTAGGCAGAGGGTAGATGTATTTGCTCTTGACTATGATGCTATTCTCACTGCCATGTATGCATTGCCTACTAGTGCTGACGGTGCCTGTTACCTGTGCGTACCGCCTGACCCAGGTATAGAGCCTGCTGCTCTAGGTGCTAGTGAGGCTGCTGCCCTAGGTGCTGGTGAGGCTTCTGCTCCAGGTGCTGGTGAGTGTGCTCTCTCTGGTACTGCGCCTGCTGAGGCCTTTTACACCTTCACACTTGACTCCGGTTCTTCTCGTTCTTTCTTTCGCGACAGCACCACCCTCACGCCGCTAAGTCGGTCGGTTGCAGTCTCTCTGGCAGACCCCTCTGGGGGTCCAGTCCGTGCGACCTCCACCACTGTCCTGCCTTGTCCTGCTGTCCCGTCCGGCACACTGTCGGGTCTTTACCTCCCCTCGTTCTCTACGAACTTGGTGGCGAGTTCTGCGCTCCAGGACGCGGGTGTTCACCAGTTCACCCCTGCCTACGAGCGTGTGACACACTGCACGTGTGCTCAGACGGGTCGTCACCTGGCTACCTTCACTCGGCAGCCGGGGTCGAGCTTGCACACACTGACCACTAAGTCCCCTCAGGTAGCTGCATCTGCGTCAGCGTCATGTAAGTTGTCGGCCCCCTGCTCGTGTCGCGCCTTGTCGCACCAGACCCTCCTTTGGCACCACCGCCTTGGTCACCCCTCGGTGCAGCGCCTTCGCAGCATGCACCGCCGTGTCTTTGTCTCTGGTCTTCCCAGGGTTCTCCCTCCCCTCCCACCCTCGCCTGCTCCTCCCTGTCTTCCCTGTGTCGAGGGGCGGCAGCGCGCCGCTCCTCACTCCTCCTCGTTCCCTCCCACAGAGGCTCCCCTGCAGACTCTCCACCTGGACGTGTGGGGCCCAGCCCGCGTCCGTGGACAGGGCCACGAGCGGTACTTCCTGCTGGTCGTCGACGACTACACGCGTTACACCACGGTCTTCCCCTTGCGCACCAAGGGTGAGGTCCCTGATGTTTTGATCCCTTGGATCCGCGCTGCTCGCCTCCAGCTCCGCGAGCAGTTCGGGACGGAGTTTCTCGTCCTGCGTCCGCACTCTGACAGAGGTGGCGAGTTTTCCTCCGACCTCTTGGCAGCCTTCTGTGCGGAGCACGACACCCGCCAGACGTTCACGCTTCCGGCCTCTCCGCAGCAGAATGGGGTTGCTGAGCGCCGCATTGGCTGAGTCATGGAGGTCGCTCGTACCTCCATGATCCATGCGGCTGCCCCCCATTTTCTGTGGCCGTTTGCGGTCCGGTACGCCGCGCATCAGCTCAACCTCTGGCCCCGTGTCTCCTTGCCGGAGACCTCGCCCACACTGCGGTGGATGGGGAAGGTTGGCGATGCGTCGCGTTTCCGGGTCTGGGGTGCTCGTGCCTTTGTCCGCGATACCACCGCGGACAAGCTCTCCGCGCGCGCTGTTCCTTGTGTCTTCCTTGGCTTTGTCCCTGACGCGCCCGGTTGGCAATTTTACCACCCCACCTCGCGCCGTGTCTTCCCCGGACGTCACATTCAACGAGTCGGTTCCCTTTTACCGCCTCTCCCCCCCCCCGCCGCTCTTCCTCGCTCCAGGTGCTCCCCATGTAGACCCCCTCCCCGCTCCCGGTCCTGCTCCTTCCGGTATGTCTCAGGTAGACCCTCCTCCCTTGCCTGCGCCGGTTGAGGTCACTGGTGACTCAGGTCCTACTCGGGGTGTTGCTTCTGGGGGTGCTGAGCCTAGGGGTGCGGAGCCTGGGGGTGCGGAGCCTGGGGGTGCGGAGACTGGAGGTGCAAAGCCTGGGCGTGAGGAGTCTGGGGGTGCTGACCCTGGGGGTACAGAGTATGGGGGTGCTGCACCTGGGGGCGCTGAGGCGTCTGGTGAGCAGTCTCCCTGAGGCGGCCGTCTCTGTAGTCGCTCCGCTGGTACCTCGCCGCTGCACTCTCGTCGTCGACTCCCTCTCTCCCCACAGCAGCTGCGTGAGTGGTACGCTGGCCGTTAGGGTCGCGCTACTGGAGCTACGGGCCCTTCTTCGGGAGGCGCTGGAGCCGAAGACTCTGCTACTGGAGTTGTTTCTGCTGGAGGTTCTGGAGCTGCTGCGGGTGCTGGAGCTGGAGGTTCTGGAGCTGCTGAGGGTGCTGGAGCAAGAGGCTCTGGGGCTGCTGAGGGTGCTGGAGCTGGAGGTTCTGGAGCTGCTGCGGGTGCTGGCGCTAGAGGTTCTGGAGCTGCTGCGAGTGCTGGCGCTGAGGGTTCTGAGTCTGCTGTTGTGCGGTCTCCTTGGAGTAGCCGCCTTCGTCCGCGTGTGCCTCTCACCTCACAGCAGCTGCACGACTGGTACGGTCGCCGTCAGGGTCGCGCTTCTGGAGCTCGGGGCTCTGCCACTAGAGGTACTTCTGCTGGCGTCACTGGAGCTGGGAGTGGTGTTGGTCCCAGAGGTGCTCGTACTGGAGGTACTGGAGCTGCTGGGACTGGAGGTGCTGAGCCTGAGGGTGCTGCTGCTGGAGGTACTGAGTCTGGGGGTGCTGCTGTTTGAGACACTGAGGCTGGAGTCCCTTGGACTGGAGGTGTCGGTGCTGAGGGTGCTGCTGCTGGTGGAGCTGGTCCTGGTGGAGCTGGCGCTGAGGATTCTGGAGCTGCTGGAGGTGCTGGAGCTGCTGAGGGTACTAGAGCTGCTGGTGCTGGAGGCACTGCACAGCCACGCCTGTTCTTTACTCCTCCGTCTCCGTCGTCTCAGCCAGCGCCTGACTCTGTGCTTCGCCAGGTTCTTAGTCTCCCTTTGTCTACTGGTCTTCCGTTCCAGCCTGGCTCACCACTGCCTGCTCCTTCTCCTTACATTGACCAGACAGAGGGTCTTACTTGTCAGAACATATAGCTTACTTGTTTGTGTAGGCTATAGTGGGGTATCCCATAGGGGGTACAACACAATTAGGGTTTCCTATTTGTACCCACTTCGTTCATACTCATTTCATTCTCGTTCAATTCTTCTCATGGAATCAGAGCAGGTCCCCTCCTAGGGACTGTTCCTAGGGCCCACCGAAGCGCGCCCCGAGGCGCGCGTTCCTTTTTTTTTAGCGACCCTGCGTGTCGCCCCTACCGTCGCGCTCCCGCTGCTCCCTCCTCTTACGGCCGCCCGCCCTAGTGCCCTGACGGCCGCCCGCCCTAGCGCCCTGACGGCCGCCCGCCCTAGCGCCCTGACGGCCGTCCGCCCTAGCGCCCGAGCGCCAACCGCCCTAGCGCCCTGACGGCCGCCCGCCCTAGCGCCCTGACGGCCGCCCGCCCCAGCGCCCGAGCGCCGCCCGCCCTAGCGCCCGAGCGCCGCCCGCCCTAGCGCCCGAGCGCCGCCCGCCCTAGCGCCCGAGCGCCGCCCGCCCTAGAGCCCTGACGGCCGCCCGCCCTAGCGCCCGAGCGCCGCTCGCCCTAGCGCCCTGACGGCCGCCCGCCCTAGCGCCCGTGCGCCACTCGCCCGAGCGCCCTGACGGCCGGCCGCCCGCCCTAGCGCCCGAGCGCCGCCCGCCCTTTCACCCTTACGGCCGCCCGCCCGAACGCCTGAGCGCCGCCCGCCGTCGCCCCAACGCCCTAGCGCCCGACGCCCGCGAGCCGCCCGTCGCAGCCGCCCGTGACCTCCCTGAGCCGCCCGCGCCGCCGTCCCTGAGCCGCCTGTGCAGCCGCCCGCGAGCCGCCAGTGAGCCGCCCGTCGCGACACCAGCGCCGCACGAGCCGCCCGTACAGCCCAGCAGCCCGAGCCGCCCGAGCCGCCCGCGCCGCCCCAGCAACCCGAGCCGCCCGAGCCGCCCGAGCCGCCCGAGCCGCGCGAGCCGCCCGAGCCGCCCCAGCCGCCCGAGCCGCCCGAGCCGCCCGAGCCGCCTGAGCCGCCCGAGCCGCCCGCGCCGCCCCAGCAACCCGAGCCGCCCGAGCCGTGCCGCTGTTCCTGAGCTGGGTTCCTCTGCTGCTGCACTACCCGACTCTCCCAGCCCGGTGAGACTTTCAGCTGCTGCCATGGCCACCCCCAATGTCCTTACTTTTGACGCTGAGGGGAGGGCCATTGACTTTGCCGTCTGGATTGAAGACCTGCAGCTGTACTTACTATGTGATGCGATAGATGAGGTCTCTCTCTTTGACTTTGTCTCTGGCGCTGTCCCTGCCCCACCTGCTGATGCTGACTCTGCCGTTCGCTCCAAGTGGGCGACCCGCGATGCTGCTGCACGTCTTGCTGTGCGTCGCCACCTCCCTTCCTCTGAGCGTGCCCACTTTAGTCAGTGCAAGACCGCTCAGGCCTTGTACGACGCTGTAGTTGCACGCTACTCCTCCCCTTCCTCCGCTACCCTTAGCCGCCTCATGCTACCGTTTCTCTTCCCTGACCTCGCCTCCTTTCCCACTGTTGCTGACCTCGTTACCCACCTCCGTGCTAGTGACACCCGCTACCGCGCTGCCCTTCCTGCTGAGTTCCGCGCTGCGAACCCTCCTCCCATGTACATCACTCTCTACTTTCTCGTCACCCGTCTCCCTGAGTCCCTTCGTGCCGTTAGGGACCAGTTTCTCTCTGTCTGTCCCACCACTCTCACTGTCGATCTCCTTGAGGAGTCCCTGCTAGCGGCTGAGAAGAGTATTGTCGCTGTAGGGGCCTCTCGGGGTGACCCTCGCACCCCCATCTTTGAGGGGTGTGGTCCTTCCCCCCTGCTGCCCTCTGTCGCCTCTGCCGCTGCGGCCGACCTCACTGGTTTTGAGTCGGTCGGCGCGGCGTCTGCCCCCAGCGGCAGACGCCGCTCTGGCAAGGGCAAAGGGGGCAAGGGAGCGGGTGGAGCTAGAGGGGGCGGTGAAGGAGGCGGTGGGGGTGGCGGGGGGAGTGGGGGTGGCGGTGGGGGTGGTGGCGGGAGTGGAGGTACTGGTGGCGGCGGTGGAGGCGGAGGTGGCGGCGGAGGTGGTAGCGGAGGAGGCGGTGGGAGCGGTGGGAGCGACGGTCCTGGTGGGGGAGGTGGCGGTGGAGACGGGGGTGGCGGTGGAGGCGGGGGTGGCGGTGGAGGCGGGGGTCGGAGTGGCTCGTCCCAGCGGAGCAGCTCTGGGGGTGGTCAGCGCCAGCAGCAGCAGCAGCAGCAGCAGCAGCCGCAGCAGCAGCCACAGCAACAGCAGCGCTCTCGCACCGTCCCCGGCCCTCAGCAGCTCCGTGAGTGGTACTTGCAGCGTCAGCGTGGTGGTGCGCTTGGTCCCTGCCCCTACGTTCTTCGCACAGGTGACCGTGCAGGGGAGAGGTGTGGAGGCGCCCACACAGCCCGCCGCTGCTTTGGCCGCCTGACCGACGCCTGGCGTCAGCAGTTTCCGGAGGCCGCTGAGATCCCCCGCTGGGGAGAGCTGTCTAGGGCTGGTGTAGCTATTTATGATCTTGATTTTGATGCTATTCTCTCTGCTATGTATGCTGTGACTGGTAGTGATGAGGATGACTGTTACCGGTGTTTCCCGCCCGACCCGGGCATTGGTACTGCCGCGTCAGGTACTAGTGAGGCTGCTGCTCTAGGTGCCAGTGCGTCTGTGCTCTCAGGTACTGGTGAGTCTGCCCTCTCAGGTACTGTGTCGGCTTCGGCCTCTCACACCTTCACCCTTGACTCTGGAGCGTCTCGCTCCTTCTTTAGGTACCGCACCACTCTCACTCCGCTGAGTCGGCCGGTTGCGGTGTCCCTGGCTGACCCCTCTGGGGGGCCTGTCCTGTCTCGCTTCTCCACTGTCCTCCCGTGTCCGGCGGCCCCCTCTGGCACCCTGACTGGTCTCTACCTCCCCTCGTTCTCGACGAACTTGGTGAGTGGTGCTGACCTCCAGGATGCGGGTGTCCACCAGTTCACCCCTGCTCGTCAGCGGGTGACCCACTGCACGGAGGCGGATACAGGTCGCCACCTGGCTACGTTTACACGTCGGCCAGGGTCGAGCCTCTACACACTGACCACTGCTTCTCCTCCAGGTGCTGAGTCTGGTAGGGTCCCTTCGTCTGGTCAGGTGTTTGCTGCAGCGTCCAGGTCTGGTCCTGAGTCTGCCCCCTGCTCGTGTCGTCGTCTGTCTCACGAGACCCTCCTCTGGCACCACCGCCTTGGCCACCCCTCTCTGCTTCGGCTCAGAGGCATGGCCTCGCGAGTCCTTGTGTCTGGTCTTCCCCGGTCTCTCCCTCCCCTTCCTCCGGGCCCTGGCCCCACCTGTGTCCCCTGTGTCGAGGGGCGCCAGCGTGCTGCCCCTCACTCCTCCCAGTTTCCTCCGACAGAGGCCCCGTTGCAGACGCTTCACATGGACGTGTGGGGCCCAGCCCGCGTCCGTGGACAGGGTCAGGAGCGCTACTTCCTGCTGGTGGTTGACGACTACTCGCGTTACACCACAGTCTTCCCCTTGCGCAGCAAGGGTGAGGTCACTGAGGTGTTGATCGTCTGGATCCGCGCAGCTCGTCTCCAGCTTCGGAGGAGCTTTGGCTCTGACTTCCCTGTTTTACGTCTGCACTCGGACAGAGGCGGAGAGTTCTCCTCTGGCCTCCTGAGTGCCTACTGTCGTGCGCGAGGCATCCGTATGACCTTCACGCTTCCGGACTCACCACAGCAGAATGGGATTGCTGAGCGCCGCATTGGCATGGTCATGGACGTCGCTCGTACGTCCATGATGCATGCGGCTGCTCCCCATTTTCTGTGGCCGTTTGCGGTCAGTTACGCTGCGCACCAGATCAACCTCCACCCCAGGGTCTCTCGACCGGAGACCTCCCCAGCCCTGCTGTGGACGGGGAAGGTTGGCGATGCGTCGGCGTTCCGGGTCTGGGGATCTCGGGCGTTTGTTCGCGACCTGTCTGCGGACAAGCTGTCCCCTCGTGCTTCTCCCTGCGTCTTCCTGGGGTTCCCCCCCGACGCCCCTGGGTGGCAGTTTTACCACCCCACCTCTCGACGTGTTCTGTCCTCCCAGGACGTCACGTTCGACGAGTCGGTACCCTACTACCGCCTCTTCCCCTACCGCACTCCGTCCCTCCCCCCACCCCCGCTCTTCTTGGTACCAGGTCCCCCCCCGGTAGTCCCCCTCCCCCCTCAGGGTCCTGCCCCTTCAGGTGTGTCCCAGGTAGACGCGGTCGAGCCTGTCGAGGTCACTGGTGACTCTGGTGCTGCTGCGGGAGCTGAGCCTGGGGGTGCGGAGTCTGGGGGTGCTGAGCCTGGAGGTGCCGAGTCTGGGGGTGCTGAGCCTGGGGGTGCTGAGCCTGGGGGTGCTGTGCCTGGGGGTGCTGAGCCTGGAGGTGCCGAGTCTGGGAGTACTGTGCCTGGGGGTGCTGAGCCTGGGGGTGCTGCGCCTGGGGGTGCTGTGCCTGAGGTTGCTGAGCCTGGGGGTGCTGTGCCTGGGGGTGCTGTGTCTAGGGGTTCTGAGCCTGGAGGTGCTGTGCCTGGGGGTGCTTCGTCTCGCCGGGAGCCACTCTTCCCACAGGAGCTGCGTGAGTGGTTTGCCAGGCGCTGGAGGCGTGCTGCTGGTGCGGGTGGTTCTTCGGCTGCAGAGGGTACTGCTGCCGCGCGTCCCGCCTGTGCTCGTATAGTGGGTGCTGGAGCTGCTGGGTCTGAGGGTTCTCCTGGAGCTGGTCCTGCTGAGGGTGTTGGCGCTGAGCCTGCCGTTGGCGGTCCGACTGACAGTGCTCCTGGTGCTGCGGCTGGGGGTTCTGGAGCTTCTGGTGGTGCTGCTGGAGGTGCTGCTGGAGTGGGTGCTCCTGCCGGGGCTGCTGGTGCTGTTCCTGCTGTTTCTAGCGTCGCCGCGCGGCCCCGACCGTACTTCGTTCCGCTCCTGCAGCAGGTTCTTGGTCTTACACCTCCTCCTCCTCCCTTAGAGGGTCCGCAGCCTGTCCGGTCACAGCCACAGCTACAGCCTGCCTCCCCTTTGCCTGCTCCTTCTCCCTACGCTGGTCCGACTGGAGGTCTTACTGAGCTTCGTGAGCCTGCGTCTCGTCCTGTGTCGCCTGTTCGTACTGAGCGCGCTAGTGGTCGCGGGTCGCGTCAGCGTCCTCCTCCTGTCCCTGGCACGCACCGGATGTCACTGCGTCCGTCCACTGCTCCTCTGCGTGCCCCTTTGCCTTCTCCTCCTGCTTCCTCTCTTCCTGCTCTTGCCGACCCGGAGTCGGACTCTCTTCGTGCTGCCAGTCCTACTGTCACGCGTCTCCTGGCTACTGCTGTCACTGACCCCTCCTTCGAGTCGTCTGCTGCGTCTGCCCTTGTCACTGAGCTTGTCGACTTTGCTGCGCGCTGTCGTCTAGACTACGCTGCTCGTCTTGTCACTGAGTCTGAGTCCGCCTGTCCTCCGTCCGTCGGGGGTGAGTGTGCCCTTGGCACGGACGTCCTTGAGGACAGGCAGGAGGAGTTCCAGTGTCTGGCCGCCGCTTCACCTCGTCTCGCGTCTGTACTGCTAGCCCCTGAGGGAGACCCGGATGCACCAGACATCCCGACTCCGCGCTCTTACGCGGAGGCGATAGAGGGTCCCTACTCCTCTCAGTGGCAGGCAGCTATGGATGCAGAGATGGCTTCCTGGAAGTCCACAGGCACCTACGTTGACGCTGTTCCCCCTCCTGGGGCGAACATCGTCAGTGGCATGTGGATTTTCAGGGTGAAGCGGCCGCCGGGTTCTCCGCCTGTCTTCAAGGCGCGTTACGTGGCTCGTGGCTTCAGTCAGCGGCAGGGGGTTGACTACTTTCAGACCTTCTCCCCCACCCCGAAGATGACCACTCTTCGGGTTCTGCTGCTTGTTGCTGCTCGCCGTGACTACGAGCTGCACTCTCTCGACTTCAGCACAGCTTTCTTGCAGGGCAGCCTGCACGAGGAGATCTGGCTGCGTCGCCCACCTGGCTTCACTGGGTCTTTCCCTCCTGGTACCCAGTGGAGTCTCCGGCGTCCAGTCTACGGTCTCCGCTAGGCACCACGTGAGTGGCACGACACACTGAGGACTACGCTCGCGGCACTTGGGTTTGCTCCTTCCACTGCCGACCCGTCGCTGTTTCTGCGCACCGACACCTCTCTGCCGCCGTTCTACATCCTCGTGTACGTCGACGACTTGGTCTTTGCCACAGTTGACACTGCTGGACTCGCCTACGTGAAGTCCGAGCTGCAGAAGAGACACACGTGCACTGACCTGGGTGAACTGCGCAGCTACCTTGGCTTGCAGATCACCCGGGACAGAGCACGCCGCACCATTACCCTGACTCAGTCACACATGGTGCAGCAGGTCCTTCAGCGCTTCGGCTTCACGTACTCCTCGCCTCAGGCCACTCCTCTGCCTACTCGCCACTCGCTCTCAGCTCTGCCTTCGGATGAGTCCGTAGAGTCGAGTGGCCCGTTTGCAGAGCTTGTTGGCTGCCTCATGTACCTGATGACCTGCACACGACCTGACCTCGCATACCCTCTTAGCATTCTCGCACGCTTTGTTGCTCCTGGGAGACACCGACCAGAGCACATGGCTGCAGCGAAGAGGGTGTTGCGCTACTTGTGCAGTACGTCGGGCATGGGGCTAGTGCTTGGAGGGCGCAGTCCAGTGGTCCTCACTAGGCACGCAGACGCTTCTTGGGCTGACGACCAGGCTACGCAGCGGTCGTCACAGGGTTACACCTTCAGCCTTGGTTCCGGCTCTGTCTCGTGGCGGGCTACCCGCTCGTCTTCTGTTCTCGGCTCCAGTTGTGAGGCTGAGATCTACGCTGGGGCTATGGCTGCACAGGAGTTACGCTGGCTCACCTACCTGCTGACCGACCTTGGAGAGCAGCCTCGTTCTCCTCCAGTCCTGTACGTAGACAACAAGGCCATGCTGGCCTTGTGTCGAGAGCAGCGACTGGAGCACAGAACGAAGCACATTGCTCTTCGCTACTTTCTTGCTCGTGAGCTACAGCAGCGTGGACAGCTGCGACTTGCGTACGTGGCCTCTGAGGCCAACACTGCTGATGTCTTCACCAAGGCACTTGCGCCTTGTGATCATCAGCGTTGCTGCACGCAGTTGGGTCTTGTGCCTGTCTTGCCTCACTTGCTCTCCTCTTGACCTTGCTTGTACCTTCGCATATATATACTCTTGCTCTTGCTTGCTTGACTCTTGTATACCTCTATATATGATCTTGCATGTGAACTGGCCTTGTGGCCTTTGAACTTGTGCTCGGAATGCGTGGTGACTTTGTGATCCACCCTGAGCTTTGCTTTGCTTTGCTTGACTGGTCTTGTGACCCCTTGTTCTCCCCCACTTTGCCTATGGGGGTGTGTCAGAACATATAGCTTACTTGTTTGTGTAGGCTATAGTGGGGTATCCCATAGGGGGTACAACACAATTAGGGTTTCCTATTTGTACCCACTTCGTTCATACTCATTTCATTCTCGTTCAATTCTTCTCATTACTGAGCGTCGTGAGCCACCGTCGCGTCCTGTCTCGCCTGTCCGTCCTAGTCGTTTCGGTCGTCGTGTTCCTCGTTTGCGTCTGCCGGCTGTCTGCGGCACCCACCTCGTCGTCCGTCGTCCTTCCTCTCCTCCGCAGTGTGTTCCCCTGCCGTCCCCTCCTGCGTCTTCTCTGCCTACCGTTCCTGAGCCTGAGTCTGACCGCACCCGTGCTGCTCACTCTACTGTCACGCGTCTCCTAGCCACAGTTGTCACTGACCCGTCGTTTGAGTCTGCTGCTGCCTCTGCCTTTGTCGCTGAGCTTGCTGACTTTGTTGCTGCCTGTCGTCTAGACTACGCCGCTAGTCTTGTTAATGAGTCTGAGTCTGTCTGTCCTCCGTCCGTCGGGGGTGAGTGTGCTCTTGGCACAGACGTCCTTAAGGACAGGCAGGAGGACCTCGAGTGTCTTGCAGCCGCTGCGCCTCATCTCGTGTCCATGCTGCTTGCCCCTAAGGGAGACCCGGATGCTCCAGACATCCCGACCCCGCGCTCTTACGCTGAGGCGATCGCGGGTGAGTACTCCTCTTAGTGGCAGACAGCCATGGACGCAAAGATGGCTTCCTCGAAGTCCACAGGCACTTACGTCGATGAGGTTCCCCCTCGTGGGGCGAACATCGTCAGTGGCATGTGGATTTTCAGGGTGAAGCGGACGCCAGGTTCTCTGCCTATCTTCAAGGCTCGTTACGTTGCACGAGGTTTCAGTCAGCGAGAGGGAGTAGATTTCTTTCAAACCTTCTCCCCCACCCCGAAGATGACCACTCTTCGGGTACTGCTGCACGCTGCCGCTCAGCGTGACTACGAGCTTCATTCCCTTGAGTTCAGCACAACTTTCTTGCAGGGCAGTCTGCACGAGGAGATCTGGCTGTGCCGCCCTCCTGGCTTCACTGGGTCGTTCCTTCCTGGTACCCAGTGGAGCCTCCGGCGGCCGGTCTACGGTCTCCATCAGGAGCCACGTGAGTGGCACGACACACTGAGGACTACACTTTCTGCTCTTGGGTTTGCTCCATGGACTGCTGACCCGCCACTGTTTCTGCGCACCGACACTTTGCTGCCGCCGTTCTACATCCTCGTGTACGTCGACGACTTGGTCTTTGCCACTACTAACACTGAGGCTCTTGCTCTGGTGAAGTCTGAGCTGCAGAAGAGACACAGGTGCACAGACCTGGGTGAGCTGCGTAGTTACCTTGGCTTGCAGATCACCTGGGACAGAGCACGCCGCACCATCACACTGACTCAGTCACACATGGTGCAGCAGGTCCTTCAGCACTTCGGCTTCACCTGGTCCTCGGCACAGGCCTCTCCTCTGGCTACAGGTCACTCGCTCTCAACTCCACCTTCGGACAAGTCCGTAGAGCCGAGTGGTCCTTACCCAGAGCTAGTGGGCTGCCTCATGTACCTAATGACCTGCACTCGTCCTGACCCGCACCCCAAGAACTCAACTTTTGATTTTTTCACACGAAGGGACTCACGCACCTTAGCACCTAGGAGTCGTTGTCCTCGCGTTCTCTCGTAAACGCGTGCACCCACGACTGCGCCTAGACTAAGACGAGCCGACACCCTTCAAATTGGCTAAGCATATCGATATCAGAACTCTCACGCAGGAGCACTTGAACGATGTGCTGCGACAAATCCGCGAGAGCGCCGAGGAAATCGCTGTCAGAATCCCAACCACTAGACCATTGGGATAAAAGGGCTTATTCAGTAGCGGGTCAGAGTGCGCCCATAACCCCCCAGGCAAACGCGCCTGTAATCCCCCGTAGGTTCAATCGGGCATCCACAGTGCAGATCTACTGACACCCCCCCACACTAGGAGGCCCAAACTGAGCACAGCGGCAACGACCTACATGTGCATACACCGGGATTTGAACCCGAGACCTTACTGACACCATGTCAGAATCCCAGTCACTAGACCACTGGGATACAAGGGCTTGTTTCAATAGCGGGTCAGTGCGCCCATAACCCCCCAGGCAAACGCGCCTGTAACCCCCCTAGGATCGATCGGGGATCTCACAGTGTAGCTCTACTGACACCCCCCCACACTGGGAGGCCCAGGACTGAGCACAGTGGCAACGACCAACATGTGCATACACCGGGATTCGAACCCGAGACCGCTCTGATACCATGTCAGAATCCCAACCACTAGACCATTGGGATAAAAGGGCTTATTCAGTAGCGGGTCAGAGTGCGCCCATAACCCCCCAGGCAAACGCGCCTGTAATCCCCCGTAGGTTCAATCGGGCATCCACAGTGCAGATCTACTGACAATCGCGACGCTGACGGCAGAACGCTCATCCCTGCAAAATGACCTCACACGAGCACAACAAGCACAATCTCAAGCACCTGGCACTCCGGAACAGCCCGCACCAAAAGCATCACAACACGGAAGCGTGGGGCAACCCGCAAGCGCGGCCAGTGATGGCGTCGTCCGCCCCGACGGATACGACGACCACGGCACGACACACCCCGAAGCGACGAATGCGGCCCGAAGCCAGCCACGCGTCACAATTTCGGCACCAACCGACGGTTCGGCACTGCCATCACCGATGTCGCTGAAGCCGCAGCGTCCGCCGTGCTTCGATCCCAAGCAAAGGGGTGGTCCTACCGTTCAGGCGTGGTTGTTCACGATGAACGTATTTTTCGACGCCAACTACGTCTCGGAGGATACGGCAAAAATCCGCTACGCCGTGTCGCTGCTGCGAGGACCCGCCATGGATTGGTGGCGCGTCATCGTCACGAAGCCGATGGACTACGCGACTCTACCGACACGGGAAGGACAAATCGGAGCCTGGGCGCCGTCGTATTTCGTGGAGGTGCCCCAGTATCGCACGTAGGACGCGTGGTGCGCAGGTCTGCGCGCTCGTTTCGAGCCAATCGCGGCTTCGATCGCGGCGCGACAGAAGCTCCGCACTTGCGCCAACTCGGTTCCGTCCAAGACTACACGAGCGGATTTCTGGCGCTATGCGAGCAGGTGGGATACATGCACGAGAGCGAGCGCATCGACGTCTACATCGGCGGCCTGAAGCAGGACATCGCTCAGGAAATCCAGCTTCGCGGCGTCACCGACTTTCAAGAAATTCTCGCTATGGCAGAGAAACTTGATTTCTTCCGCCGACCGAGACCGAGGTCCTACGGAAGCACCCATTGGGGACATCGGCCTCGTGGGACAAACGAGGGCGCCACGAAACGTGCCGTCGCCGCAAATGCCGCTGCCGCACCGTTCGAAGGGCGCTGCTTTGCGTGCAATCGGTCGGGACATCACAAAAGCGAATGCCCGGAAAACGCTAAGGGAAAGGGGGAAGCTGAGCAGCAAAAACAGACCAAGCAGCAGGGAAACGCTGGGAGTCAGTAGCGGACGGGCCCTCTACTGCTAGGTCACGCCTTTCGCCCGACCCAACCGACCCTCACCGAGTGATTGTGCCGGTTCACGCAATCGACCACACCCGGCCGAATAAGGAGGGTACTACGATAGACAGCCCCATACTGCTTAGTGGGAAAATCGGGACGGACTTAGTAAAAATCTTCGTAGACGGGGGAGCCAGCCACAGCCTTATCAACACTGCCACTGCACGAAAACTGCGACAGCCACTGGACAGATGTTTACCTGAGATCGACGCAAGACTGGTAGACGGCACGCCGCTGGCGATACGGGAACGCATAGATCGGGTTCGGATTCGATGCGGGGGTAACTTCACGTTTAGCCAGGAAATGCTCGCAACGACCCTCGACGGAACCGATATTTTACTAGGGCGTGATTGGCTGCGACGACACAATCCGCGAATCGACTGGAGGACGGGTGACAGCACGGTGCGAGTGAACGGTAACAACATCGCCTTACCTCGCTGGGGCTCGCCTGAGTCTTCATCGGTGCGTGTCAACGCGATCACGATGAAACGCGCTATAGCGGCAGGAGCTGACGTGTACGCGGTCGACATTCGGGAAGCCGAGGCAGCAGACAAAGGAGGGGATTTACAGAAACTGCTGGCCGACGTACCGAGTGGTCTGGCAGCACTTTTGAAGCAGTACAGTGACATCTTCCCGGACGACCTACCAACGGGACTGCCACCTCAGCGACCGCACGACCACAGAATAGAACTAGAACCAAGGGCACAGCCGACAGTACAGCAACAGTTTCAACTAACCCAACCCAAACTGGACGAACTGAGGAAGCACGTGGATTACCTGCTCGAGAAGGAATTCATTCGCCCTAGTTCGTCACCCTTCGCAGCACCGATACTGCTCACACCGAAAAAAGATGGGGGATTTCGCATGTGCATAGATTATAGAGCACTGAAAAGGGTTACCATCAAATCCCGTTACCCCATCCCTCGAGCAGACGAACTGATCGACCAACTGCGCACAACCCGGGTTTTCTCGAAAATCGACCTCCGAGGGGGTTACCACCAGATTCGCGTCAATCTGCCCGACTGCCCTAAGACCGCATTTGGCACACGCTACGGATCCTTCGAATACACCGTCATGCCTTTCGGACTGACCAACGCCCCTGCCACTTTTCAAAAGACCATGAACGAAGCTTTCCGCCCGCTCTTAGATAAGTGCGTCATAGTATATCTGGACGACATACTGATTTACAGCCCTGACAGAGCACAGCACTTACAAGACATCGAAGCAGTTTTTAATATCCATAGTGAGAACCGCCTACTGACCAAAGCGTCTAAGTGTGAGTTTTTATAGGACCGACTGGAGTTTTTGGGACGCGTTATTTCAGCTGCAGGAGTGGAAATAGACCCGAAGAAAATCGCGACGATTCAAGCCTGGCACGCGCCGACCAACTTAACCGAGTTGTAGAGCTTTTTGGGGTTCGTCAACTACGTGCGCCGGTTCGTCCCCGACATGGCGAAGCTAACTGCCCCGCTGACCGGCCTTCTGAGGAAGGGGGTTGAGTACACGTGGGGGGAGAAAGAGCAAGCTGCCTTCTCGGCCCTCAAAAACATTTTGTGCTCACCACCCGTGCTTCTCATTGCAGATCCGCACCGTCCGTTCGAGCTCGTCACGGACGCAAGTGACATCGCTGTGGGAGCAGTACTGCTGCAGAGCTTCGGGAACGACCTCCAACCAATCACGTGCGAGTCCCACAAGCTGCACCCGCCCCAACGCAACTACCCGATACACGACCACAAAATGTTGGCGATCGTGCACGCGTTCAAGGTTTGGCGGTGTTACCTGACTGGCGCCGACGTGACAGTACGGACAGACCACCGATCACTACAGTACATGCGTGCCCAACCAAATCTCAAACCGCGATAGATTCGCTGGGTTGGACTACCTCGAGTCCAACTTCCACTACACGGTTACGTACAAGAAAGGCGCATCCAACATCACCGACGCACTCACCCGCCCTAGTGCCCAACTCCATGCCATCCTACTCGCCCAAACCAACACGCTTTTAACAGGCCTATTCACCCACGGATACCGCACTGACCCGTTTTTCGCAACCGGAAATTCACAGCAACTGGCAGAAGCTAAAGGAGTTTATTACGTAAAAACAGGCACCAACCGCATCTGGGTACCCGCGTACTCACTACTGAGGGAACTGTTACTGCAGGAGGCACACCTCGGTGTCATTTTGGGGTAGAAAAAACGCGACAGCAACTGCAGCGGTATTGCTACTGGCCGGAGCTCTTGTCCGACGTGCAGCAGCACGTGGGCTCGTGTCCCACGTGTCAGGTAATGAAGAGCTCGAGGAAGCAGAAGGCGGGTCAACTGCAGCCGATACCACCGCCCGAGCGCGCCTGGCAGCAGGTTACCATGGACTTCGTCACAGGGTTACCTTCGAACCCTGGGGGTAACGATGCGGTGATGGTCATCGTTGACAGGTTGACGAAGATGGCACACTTCGCTGCGTGCAAAAAGTCGATCTCAGCCGAGGAGACCGCTCGCCTGTTCATCTCAACCGTTGTTCGCCTGCACGTGAAACCAGCAGTGATTCTCGGTGACAGGGACACGAAGTTCACCAGCAACTTGTGGAAGAACCTCTGGGAGTAGTTCGGGACACGGCTACAGTTCAGCTCGTCGTACCACCCCGAGAACGACAGTTAAACGCAGCGGATGAATCAGACGATGGAGCAGTTGATTCGTGCCACGTGCGACGACCCCACGACTAGGGAGCAGCAGCTGCCGCTGATCGAGTTCGTGTATAACAACGCCACGTCAGCGACGACGCAGCAGTCCCCCTTCTACTTGAACTACGGGCAAAATCCTACAGTGCCCATGACGCCGAGTCCGGACAACCCAACACCACGTGCACAGCAATTCGCTGAAATTCTGCAAGCTGCCCGCACCAGAGCCGCAGAAGCAATTAAAAAAGCAAACGTCATCGCTAAGCGCAACGCTGACCGCCACCGCCGCCCAGTCACATAACAGTCAGGGGATTACGTACTGCTCGACACGCAAAATCTGCGACTGCCCGACGTACTGAAACTTCGACCGCGCTACTGTGGTCCATTCCAAATCAGCCATATGATCAAGCCAGTAACCGCGCACCTACTGTTACCGACCGACTGGTACATCAGCCCATCCTTCCACGTCAGCCTACTTCCCCCATACATCCCAACCACCAGCCAACTGCCTCGTCACCGCCCGCATTCCATGACTCGCCCTGCATCGGAGCCGATCATCGAGCCCGAAAAAATCCTGAGCCATCGGATTCGCCACCCCACGGGAATCAGGAGGATTGAATTCCTCGTTCGCTGGAAGGACCGCACGCCAACTGAAGATAGCTGGGTGCCCCTGGCCAACATTGAAAACCACCCTGCCCTGCAAGTGTACCTGAGGAGCAGGGGATTCCGCGATATACACGCACTCGCGTAGCGGAGGGGGCTTCTTGGAGGGGGGGGGGGGGGGGGGTAGTGTAAGGAATTTTCTCGGCATTCCTTACGGAGCCCGACTAAATTGCGTACAGCAACAGCCGTTGTTCGCCCGTTACTGCTAACGGGACTTCGCCAACCTCACGCGCACTGTTTTGCCAAACCTCGCACTGCTGGCCCGGCCGTGTCGGCCTACGCTTTGGGACTAGCCCGTGAGAAAAGTAGAACGAGAATGAATGACTAAGGAATGGAAGTGATCCAAATATGCAACCCTAGAAATGTGTACCCCATGTGGGCTACCCCACTATAGCCTACACAATATTATAATTTGACACACCCCCATAGGCAAAGTGGGGGAGAACAAGGGGTCACAAGACCAGTCCAGCAAAGCAGACAAAGCTCAGGGTGGATCACAACGTCACCACACAGTCCGAGCACAAGGTCAAGGCCACAAGGCCAGTTCACATGCAGGAGTACACATATATATAAAGCTAAACAAGCAAGAGCAGGTATATATATATGTAAGTGTACAAGCAAGGTCAAGGGGTGAGCAAGTGAGGCAAGACACGCACAAGACCCAGCTGAGTGCAGAAGCGCTGATGATCACAAGGCGGAAGTGCCTTGGTGAAAACATCAGCAGTGTTGGCCTCAGAGGCCACGTACGCAAGTCGCAACTGACCACGCTGCTGCAACTCACGAGCAAGAAAGTAGCGGAGAGCAATGTGCTTCGTTCTGTGCTCCAGGCGCTGCTCCCGACACAAGGCTAGCATGGCCTTGTTGTCTACGTACAGCACCGGAGGAGAACGAGGCGGCTCTCCGAGGTCAGTCAGCAGGTAGGTAAGCCAGCGAAGCTCCTATGCAGCCATGGCCCCGGCGTAGATCTCAGCCTCACAACTGGAGCCGAGAACAAAAGACGAGCAATAGCCCGCCACGAAACAAAGCCGGAACCAAGGCTGAAGGTGTAACCCTGTGACGACCGCTGCGTAGCCTGGTCGTCTGCCCAAGAAGCGTCCGCGTGCCCAGTGAGGACCACTGGACTGCGCCCTCCAAGCACTAGCCCCATGCCCGACGTACTGCACAAGTAGCGCAACACCCTCTTCGCTGCAGCCATGTGCTCTGGTCTGCGTCTACCAGGAGCAACATAGCGTGCGAGAATGCTAAGAGGGTATGCAAGGTCAGGTCGTGTGCAGGTCATCAGGTACATGAGGCAGCCAACAAGCTCTGGGTACGGGCCACTCGACTCTACGGACTCATCCGAAGGCAGAGCTGAGAGCGAGTGGCGAGTAGACAGAGGAGTGGCCTGAGGCGAGGAGTACGTGAAGCCGAAGCGCTGAAGGACCTGCTGCACCATGTGTGACTGAGTAAGGGTAATGGTGCGGCGTGCTCTGTCCCGGGTGATCTGCAAGCCAAGGTAGCTGCGCAGTTCACCCAGGTCTGTGCACGTGTGTCTCTTCTGCAGCTCGGACTTCACGTGGGCGAGTCCAGCAGTGTCAGCTGTGGCAAAGACCAAGTCGTCGACGTACACGAGGATGTAGAACGGCGGCAAGAGAGGTGTCGATGCGCAGAAACAGCGACGGGTCAGCAGTAGAGGGAGCAAACCCAAGAGCCGCAAGTGTAGTCCTCAGTGTGTGTCGTGCCACTCACGCGGTGCCTGGCGGAGACCGTAGACTGGCCGTGGGAGGCTCCACTGGGTGCCAGGAGGGAAAGTCCCAGTGAAGCCAGGTGGACGGCGCAACCAGATCTCCTCGTGCAGGCTACCCTGCAGGAAAGCTGTGCTGAAGTCAAGAGAGTGAAGCTCGTAGTCGCGCTGAGCGGCTACGTGTAGCAGCACCCGAAGAGTGGTCATCTTCGGGGTGGGAGAGAAGGTCTGAAAGTAGTCAACTCCCTGCCGCTGACTGAAGCCACGAGCCACGTACCGCGCCTTGAAGACAGGTGGAGAGCCCGGCGGCCGCTTCACCCTGAAGATCCACATGCCACTGACGATGTTCGCCCCAGGAGGGGGAACCGCGTCAACGTAGGTGCCTGTGGACTTCCAGGAAGCCATCTCTGCATCCATAGCTGCCTGCCACTGAGAGGAGTAGGGACCCTCTACGGCCTCCGCGTAAGAGCGCGGAGTCAGGATGTATAGTGCATCCGGGTCTCCCTCAGGTGTAAGCAGTACAGACGCGAGATGAGGTGAAGCAGCAGCCAGACACCGGAACTCCTCCTGCCTGTCCTCGAGGACGTCCGTACCAAGAGCACACTCACCCCCGACGGACGGAGGACAGACAGACGCAGACTCACCAACAAGACTAGCAGCGTAGTCTAGACAACAGCGAGCAGCAAAGTCGACGAGCTCAGCAACAAGAGCAGACGCAGCAGTGGACTCAAAGGAGGGGTCAGTGACGACAGTAGCAAGGAGATGCGTGACAGTAGGACTGGCAGCACGAAGAGAGTCCGACTCAGGGTCGGCAAGCGCAGGAAGAGAGGACTCTGGAGGAGAGGGCAAAGGGGCATGCAGGGGAGCAGTGGACGGACGCAGAGACATCCGGTGCGTGCCAGGGACAGGAGGAGGACGGTGACGCGAACTGCGACCACTAGTGCGAGCAGCACGAACAGGCGACGCAGTACGAGACGCAGGCTCACGACGCTCAGCAAGACCTCCAGTAGGACCAGTGTACGGAGAAGAAGAAGGCAGTGGGGAGGCCGGCGATAACTGTGACTGCGACTGGACAGGCGGTGAACACTCTAAGGGAGGAGGAAGACCAAGAACCTGCTGAAGGAGCGGAACAAAGTACGGCCGAGGCCGCGCGGCGACTCCAGACACAGCAGGGACAGCACCAGCACCCCCAGCGGCAGCACCAGCGTCAACAGCACCTCCAGCTCTAGCACCTCCAGCAGCACCAGCAGCACCCGCAGCAGGACCGCCGCCAGGACTGACAGCAGTAGCCTCAGCGCCAACACCCTCAGCAGCTCCGACTCCAGTAGCACTCGCAGGACTAGCACCTCCGAGACCGGCGGCACCAGCACCCTCAGCAGCCGAAGAAGCACCAGCTCCAGTAGTACGCCTCCAGCGCCGGGTAAACCACTCGCGCAGCTCCTGTGGAGAGAGTGGCTCCCGCCGAGACGAAGCACCTGGAGAACCACCAGGCCCAGCACCGCCAGACGCCACACGAGCAGGTCCAGCGGCCGCGGGCTCCGCACCCCCAGGCTCAGGAGCTCCAGACTCAGCACCCCCAGGCTCAGCAGCTCCAGACGCAGCACCCCGAGGCGAAGGACCCCCAGGCTCAGCACCCCCAGTCGTAGCACCCCAAGGCTCAGCACCCCCAGTCGTAGCACCCCCAGGCTCAGCACCCCCAGGCTCAGCACCCCCACTCGCAGCACCCCCAGAGTCAGCACCCCCAGATTCAGCACCTGCAGCAGTTCCAGAGTCACTAGCAACCTCGACCGGCTCGACTGCAACTACCTGGGACACACCTGAAGGGGCAGGACCTTGAGGGGGGAGGGGGTCTACCGGGGGGGGACCTGGCACAAGGAAGTGCGGTGGCGGGGGGAGGGAAGGAGTGCGGTAGGGGAAGAGGCGGTAGTAGGGTACTGACTCGTCGAACGTGACGTCCTGGGAGGACAGAACACGACGAGAGGTGGGGTGGTAGAACTGCCACCCAGGGGCGTCAGGGGGGAAGCCAAGGAAGACACAGGGAGCAGCACGAGGGGACAGCTTGTCCGCAGACAAGTCGCGGACAAACGCCCGAGATCCCCAGACACGGTACGCAGACGCATCGCCGACCTTCCCCGTCCACAGCAAGGCTCGGGAGGTCTCCGGCCTGGAGACCCTGGGGTGAAGGTTGATCTGATGCGCCGCGTACCGAACCGCAAACGGCCACAAAAAATGGGGGGCAGCCGCATGCATCATGGACGTACGAGCGACGTCCATGACCATGCCAATGCGGCGCTCAGCAATCCCATTTTGCTGTGGAGAGCCCGGAAGCGTAAAGGTCTGGCGGATGCCTCGCGCACGACAGTAGGCTCGCAGAAGGCCAGAGGAGAACTCTCCGCCTCGGTCAGAGTGCAGACGCAGAACAGGAAAGTCTGATCCGAAGCTCCTCCTGAGCTGGAGACGAGCTGCGCGGATCGAGTCGATCAACACCTCAGCGACATCACCCTTGCTGCGCAAGGGGAAGACTGTGGTGTAACGCGAGTAGTCGTCAACCACCAGCAGGAAGTAGCGCTCGTGACCCTGTCCACGGACGCGGGCCGGGCCCCACACGTCCATGTGAAGCGTCTGCAGCGGGGCCTCTGTCGGGGGAAACTGAGAGGAGTGAGGGGCAGCTCGGAGCCGCCCCTCGACACAGGGGACACAGGAAGGACCAGGCCCCGGAGGAAGGGGAGGGAGGGACCGGGGAAGACCAGAGACAAGGACACGGGAAGCCATGCCTCGGAGACGAGGCAGGGAGGGGTGACCAAGACGGTGGTGCCAGAGGAGAGTCTCGTGAGACAGGAGGCGACACGAGCAGGGGGCAGACTCAGGACCAGACCTGGACGCTGCAGCAAACACCTGACCCGACGCAGCTACCTGACCAGACGCAGTGACTGGAGGAGACGCAGTGGTCAGTGTGTACAGGCTCGACCCCGGCCGACGTGTAAACGTGGCCAGGTGTCGGCCTGTCCGAGCGTCCGTGTAGTGGGTCACCCGCTGACTCGCAGGAGTGAACTGGTGAACCCCCGTATCCTGCAGGTCAGCACCACTCACCAAGTTCGTAGAGAACGAGGGGAGGTAAAGACCAGACAAGGTGCCAGAGGGGGCAGCCGGACACGGGAGGACAGTGGAGAAGTGAGAGAGGACAGGACCCCCAGAGGGGTCTGCCAGGGAGACTGCAACTGGCCGACCAAGCGGCGTGAGTGTGGTGCGGTCTCGAAAAAATGAGCGAGAACCCCCTGAGTCAAGTGTGAAGGTGAGGGAGGCCGAAGCCGACGTGGTACCTGAGAGCGCAGACTCACCAGCACCTGAGGGCGCGGACGCACTGGCACCTAGAGCAGCAGCCTCACCAGTACCTAGATTAGGTGTACCAATGCCCAGGTCGGGCGGGAAACACCGGTAACAGTCACCCTCATCACTAATAGTCACAGCATACATGGCAGCAAGGATAGCACCAAAGTCAAGATCAAAGATAGCTACGTCTGCCCTAGACAGCTCTCCCCAGCGGGGGATCTCACTAGCCTCCGGGAACTGCTGATGCCAAGCGTCCGTTAGGTGGCCAAAGAAGCGCTGGGTGGGGTGAGCACCCCCAGACTGCTCACCCGCGCGGTCGCCGGAGCGAACGACGTAGGTGCACGGGCCAAAACCCCCACCACGCTGACGCTACGTGTACCACTCACGGAGCTGCTGAGGAGGGGGGATGTCCCGAGAACGCTGCTGCTGCAGCTGCTGCTCGCGCTGACCACTCTCGGAGCCGCTCCGCTGAGAAGAACCACCCTGACCAGCTCCACCTCCTCCACCACCGCCGCCTCCACCTCCGCCGCCACCGCCGCCTCCGCTCCCACCGCTACCGCCACCGCCGCCTCCGCCTCCGCCGCTGCCACCACCACCTCCACCCCCGCCACCACCCCCACCGCCACCCCCACTCCCCCCGCCGCCTCCACCGCCACCTCCACCACCCCCGCTAGCCCCACCCGCGCCCTTGCCCCCCTTGCCCTTGCCAGAGCGGCGTCTCCCGCTAGGGGCAGACGCCGCATCGACCGACTCAAGACCAACGAGGTCGGTCGCAGCAGCAGAGACGACAGAGGGCAACAGGGGGTAAGGGGAACACCCCTCAAAGATGGGGGTGCGAGGGTCACCACGAGAGGCTCCTACAGCGACTATGCTCTTCTCCGCCGCTAGGAGGGCCTTCTCTAGGAGGTCAACAGTGAGAGTGGTGGGACAGATTGAGAGGAAGTGGTCCCTGACTACACGAAGGGAGTCAGGGAGGCGGGTGACTATATAATAGAGAGTGATGTACTAGGGGGGGGGGGGGGGTTCTTGGCGCAGAACTCAGCAGGAAGCGCGGCGCGGTAGCGAGTGTCACTAGTGCGGAGGTGCGTAATGAGGTCAGCGACTGTGGGAAAGGCAGCAAGGTCAGGAAAGAGGTACGGTAGCATGAGGCGGCTCAGTGCAGCAGTGGCAGGGGAGGAGTAGCGTGCAATGATAGCGTCGTACAAGGTCTGAGCACTCTTTTACTGGCTAAAGTGCGCGCGCTCAGTGGTAGGCAGGTGGCGACGCACAGCAAGACGTGCAGCAGCATCGCGAGTGGCCCACTGGGAGCGAACAGTGGCGTCGGCATCGGCACCAGGGGCAGGGGAAGCACCAGAGGTGAGGTCAAAGAGGGAAAGACCGTCTGCCCTATCGCACTGTAGGAAAAGCTGCAGGTCATCCACCCAAACCTCAAAGTCAATGGCTCGACCCTCAGCGTCAAAAGCGAGAACACTGGGGGTAGCCATGACAACAGTGGACTAGCAGTACCAACTGTAGGACAGGGGCAGTGCAGTGACAGAAGCGCTGCTCTCACCAGGCAGGGCGGGTCGGGCAGCTCAGCGGTACAGCAGCACGGCAACACGGCTGCTCTGACGGCACTGCAGCAACTGCGGCTTCGTGGCACCAGCGGCTCGGCTCCTCAGGCGGCTCGGGCAGCTCAGGCGGCTCGGGTGGCTCGGGCGGCTCGGGCGGCTCGGGCTGGTCGGGCGGCTCGGGCGGCTCAGGAGAGTCGGGCTGCTCGGGCAGCTCGGGCAGGTCGGGCGGCTCGGGAGGCTCGGGCGGTTCGGGCGGCTCGGGCGGCGCGGGCGGTGTAGGGCGGCAGGGCCGCTGGTGCGAGGGGCGGCTGGGCCGCTGAGAAGGGCGGCGAGGCCGCTGCGGAAGGGCGGCAGGGCCGCTGAGTAGGGGGGCGGGGCCGCTGAGCAGGGCGGCGGGGCCGCTGAGGAGAAGGGCGGCGGGGCCGCTGAGGAGAAGGGCGGCGGGGCCGCTGAGTAGGGCGGCGGGGCCGCTGAGGAGAAGTGCGGCGGGGCCGCTGAGTAGGGCGGCGGGGCCGCTGAGGAGAAGGGCGGCGGGGCCGCTGAGTAGGGCGGCGGGGCCGCTGAGGAGAAGGGCGGCTGGGCCGCTGAGTAGGGCGGCGGGGCCGCTGAGTAGGGTGGCGGGGCCGCTGAGGAGAAGGGCGGCGGGGCCGCTGAGTAGGGCGGCGGGGCCGCTGAGGAGAAGGGCGGCGGGGCCGCTGAGTAGGGCGGCGGGGCCGCTGAGCAGGGCGGCGGGGCCGCTGAGGAGAAGGGTGGCGGGGCCGCTGAGTAGGGGCGGGGCCGCAGCGACGGGCGGCGAGGCCGTAGAGACGGGCGGCGGGGCCGCGATGCGGGGCGACGGGGCCGCTGTGACGGGCGGCGGGGCCGCACTAAAGGGCGGCGGGGCCGAAACGAAGGGCGGCGGGGCCGCTAGGGGAAGGGGCCGCTAGGGCGTAGGGGGGCCGCTAGGGCGGCTCGGCGAGGTGAGAGCCCGGAGCGCGACTCGGGCGGAGCGCGCCTCGGGCAGGAGAGAAAAAAAAAATTGAAACTCGATGTGGTGGGCCCTAGGCACAGTTCCCAAGGGGGAACCTGCTCGATACCATGAGAAAAGTAGAACGAGAATGAATGACTAAGGAATGGAAGTGATACAAATATGCAACCCTAGAAATGTGTACCCCATGTGGGCTACCCCACTATACCCTACACAATATTATAATTTGACAGCCCGAGTCTCGCTGCCAGCGTAGCACTAGCTAGCTCGCACGCACCGCATTACCGTTTGCATGTTTCGCGTATAAATGTTCGCTCATGCATTCGCTCACATCTTTGTACTCGTTTTGACACCTTAGTGCAATTCTTGCTACCTCGATTCATTGCACCCGTAACATTGCGTTATCAATGAGGATATATAGAAAACAAAATTGGTAACTCCTATATTATACTGGAGAGCTTGTAGAGCTCTTATAGCGTCATAACTGCATAAAATCTAGCATATTAACACACCTAGTAATATTATAGCTGCTAAATATATATTATATCCTGTACAAATTTGTCAACCAGGATATCATTAAGGATAATGAGTGGTGCATAGTCCTTCTGACGAAATGAATGCCTTAGTTGGGGTGTAGACGAGCCTTTCGTTTTCATTTCGACTCCTCATAAAAGGCGGACAGCTCGTTGGGACCAGTTAACGGCCAACCAATCAAAAGTAGCGGTGCTCCGCCCGCGTTGGCTCATTCGTTGAATTCACAGAACTGATGCTTTCCGCTGGCATGCGTGGAACATCCATATCCACTCCACGCAAGCTCCACCCCAAACTGACCTGTTCCTCGCCCACGTATTGCACGCCGTGCTTTCGCCGAAATGCTTGCAGGCCGACCTGTAACAAGCAACAATGCGCGGCTCGCCGCGACAGGGGTTGCTCTGTCAGCTCTGGGAACTGCGGCATGAGGCCGCATGTCACGAACGAGGAGGAGCGAAGAAAGGTGTAGATTTTTTAGGGTGCGAATTATAAAGCTCCTCCCACTCGCACACCATCTGTCATTCTTTTCCGTGCGGCCTGACATCTCATTTCCGACTGCTTTTACATCCTCACGCGCAACCTCGACGCGAGGTGCCTGTTGAGTCGGCTCATAGGCACCGGCTCTCTCTGTAATACGAGGGCCTCGAGATTGTCTCATCTTGTCATCGCCTTCGTTGACAGTGCGATTCTTTCGTCTGCAGTTTCCAAATCAAGCGTTTTTGCTGGGTGACGAGCGTCTGCATTCATTCCGAAGAGATATTCAAGGATGGCGATCGTTCCCCGGAGCCGTTGGATCTTGCCGAACCAAGCCGATGACGACAACGGCAGGGAGAAAGCCGAAAGGCGGCTTACGATCTCTTTAAGGTGAGCCATTGCAGGCTTTTCCTTTCCTGCAACCCCAAGAAGCACAATTTAAAAAGCTCTCTCCAATGTTCACAATGTTGGGTGAACGCTGCATAGCACCTTATTCGTCTGGTAGGTAACACGTCTTTAATCTCCACTACTACCTCTCTGCCCGCACTTCCAGGCACCTGGTTCCGCATGAGTTTATTCACTCCGTGCCGCGCCCGCTCTCCCTCGAGCCCTGCTCCTCCATCGTCCCTCTGGGCGGCCCGGCGACCGCGGCGGCGGTGACGGCGGCGGCGGAGACGCTGCACCCGCACGGGCACATCGACGAGGAGGTGGTCCACGTGGGGCCCGAGCTCAGCTGGCAGGCGCACGTGCGGAACCGACTTCAGGTAACATTGGACTTTACTATGGCTGACCTAATGTCGTAATCCGTTTTGTTTTGTTTGATTTAGAAAAGTCCCGACGTTGGGGCTGCAAGACGGCGCCAGCTCGCAATGGGCTTTGCTGCTTTGTTGTTCAGGTCAATTACGAGTCTACTTGGTGTTTCCGGTTTCCGCTCGAACTCCTTTTCATTTTGCGCCGCTCCTTCTGCCCCGCTGCGCGCCCCGCTTGGTTCTCCGCAGTACGACCAAATGTGGCGGCAGTCGATCGAGAACCCGACGCGTTTCTGGGGCAACGTGGCGAGCGAGTTCTTCTGGCACAGGAAGTGGGACGCTGGCTCGTCCATCGTGCGCCACAACTTTGACGTGCGCAACGGACCCGTCGCCGTCGAGGTGCGCGCGCGGTCCGCTTTGTCTAGACCATCAATTAAAGTTCAGAGTTTTTTGGCTCATGGAATGTGTGCTGCATCGCTCTCTTTCGGGTAGCGGCACACCGCATTTTCTTTGCGCTCTTCCCGTCGCCTCCTCTCTCGCCCCTTTCCTTCGCTAAAACCCTTTCCTTCCCCGCTCCCCGTCTTCTCTTCGCTCTTCTTCCCTCGCTCCTCCTCCTGCCGTCGTCGCGCCTCCCCGCAACAACGGGGCGGCCAACAGTGGTTCCCGGGCGGCTACACCAACGTGTGCTTCAACGCCGTGGACCGCCACGTGGCGGCGGGGCGCGGGGAGACGACGGCGATGCTGTGGGAGGGCAACGACCCCGGGGACGACGCGAAACTCTCCTTCATCGAGCTGCTCGACCAGATCTGCCAGGTTGGTGCGGGGGAGGGAGAGGGGAGGGAACGCGCGGAGGGGGGGAATGCGCATGGTTGGGCCGCTCATTGAGTCAACGACCCCGGGGACGACGCGAAGCTCTCCTTCAACGAGCTGCTCGACCAGATCTGCCAGGTGCGCGAGGGAGGGGAGGTGGGGGCGCTGATGCGGGGCTGTGTATGGGGGCAAGGCGCGGATGGGGGAAATGGTTGCGGATGGAGGGAGGTGCGCGAGTGGGAATGTGGGCATTGCCAGTTTGATCTGTCCGGTGTTTGTGCTAGGTATGAGACAACGGGTGAACCAATCGAAGCAGTCTTAGCAGCTACTAGAGCGTAACGAATCTGTGCCGGATTTGTGCATAACTCGTGTGTTAATCTCAATTCTTCTCTATCTCTCCTTCCTCTCCTCTTCCCTCCCCAACTCTCTCTCTCGCTCCTCTCGCCCACCAGCTCGCCAACTTCCTGCGCGCAGCAGGGGTGCGCAAGGGAGACACGGTGTGTCTGTACATGCCCATGGTGCCAGAGCTCCCCATCGCCATGCTCGCATGCGCGCGCATCGGCGCCATCCACTCTGTAAGGCTTGCTTCTTCCGCCTCCCGTCCGCCTCCCTTCCGCCTCCCTTCCGCCTCCCTTCCGCCTCCCTTCCCCTTGTTGCTGCCTAAAGCTGTTCGCCCGGAATCGTTTTATGCACGGTGGAGAGAGAGTGAATCAACCACTCAATTTTTCTCTTTGATCAGCTTAACTTTGCCCTCATCAAGCCCCCTCCTCTCTAGCCTCCCTCCCCTCCCCATCCTCGCTCCCCTTCCCTTCCAACCTTTCCGACCCCGGTCTCTCTCGCGTCTTATCTTCTCCCCTTCTCCCCCCTCCGTCCCTCCCCCCCGCGCAGGTGGTGTTCGGGGGATTCTCCGCGGAGTCCCAAGCGGGGCGCATGGTGAACTGCCGCCTCAAGAAGCTGCTCACCCGTTTCCCCTACCGCTCACGTCTCTCATCTCTTCCTCTTCCCCCCCGTCACCCCCCTCCTTTCCCGCAGGTGGTGTTCGGGGGCTTCTCCGCGGAGTCCCTGGCGGGGCGCATGGTGGACTGCCGCCCCAAGGTGCTGCTCACGTGCAGCGCAGTGCGGCGCGGAGACAAGCTGCTGGCGCTGAAGGACATTGCGGACTCGGCCCTGCGCATCTGCGCCGACCGCGAGAATGTGCACATCCGTGAGTGCCGCCTGCTTGCTTGTGCATGCTTGTACTTGTAAGTGTTCCTTGCTCCCTCCGCGTCGTATTCGCTCGGTGCATTTGCGCTAGTGTACAGCAGCTTGAGGGCGGCGCTGGCGTGGCACCCCTTTCCCACTTACCCCCGTCCCTCCTTTTCCCCCTTCTCCTCTCCCTCATCTCTCCAGAGACGTGTCTGGTATATGACAACTCGAGGGCCATGGCGCGGCACGACTGTGCGTTCACACCGGGGCGAGACGTGTGGTGGCAGGAGGTGGTGGGGACGTACCCCACGGACGCTGACGTGGAGTGGATGGCCAGCGAGGACCCGCTCTTCATGCTCTACACCTCGGGCTCCACCGGCAAGCCCAAGGTTTGTTTCTACCTGACCTGCTGCGGTGGTGTACGGTGGTGTGCGGTTATGTGGTGTGCTTTGTTGTATGGGGCTGGTGGTGGGCTCGTACCGTACCCCACGGACACGGATGTGACATGGAGTGGGTGGGCAGTGAGGACCCGCTCTTCATGCTCTGCACCTCGGGCTCCACCGGCAAGCCCAAGGTTCGAGTTGCTGCCTGTGACATGCTGTCGTGCGTTTGCTGTAGTGGGGACATGAACCGGACCTATTTCAAAATCGCACTCTCCCACACCCACACTCAGACCCAATCCCACACCTAGACGACCCCTGCCCATTCCACATGATCAACCCGCAACAACGTCCATACTTCCATGCACTCGTCGCTCTCTCCCCTTCCTTCCTCCTTCCTTCCCCATCCGTGCAGGGAGTGGTGCACACGACAGGCGGCTACATGGTGTACGCAGCGACGACGTTCAAGTTTGCGTTTGACTACAAGCCGGGCGACGTGTACTGGTGCACGGCGGACTGCGGGTGGATCACAGGGCACTCGTACCTCACGTACGGCCCGCTGCTCAATGGCGCCACCATCGTCGTCTTCGAAGGGGTAGGTGCATGATCAGATAAATGGCACTGTTAGGGAATGTGAGGGAATGTGAGGGGATGTGAGCGGGTGTGAGGAGGTGTGAGCACCCTCTCATCCAGTATTGGCCACAGCCTCGTTACTCACGAGGCAGCTCGTGTCTGCACTTGTGGTTTGGCGTTTCCAGTCTTTCCTCTATGCCCTCCTCCCTTCCCCCTTTCTCCACTCTGTCGCCACTCACTCTCCCTTGTTCCATTCCAGACCCCACCGCACCTATCCTACCACCACCT